>MU389780.1:0-241698 GCA_022578765.1 Xylaria sp. FL0933 | reverse complement strand
AAATATTTTTTTAAGTATATTATAATATATTATTTTTAAAATATTTTTTTTAAGTATATTATAATATATTATTTTTAAAATATTTTTTTTTTTTAAATATATTATAATATATTATTTTTAAAGTATTTTTTTTTTAAATATATTATAGTATATTATTTTTAAAATGCTTTTTTTTTAAATATATTATAATATATTATTTTTAAAATATTTTTTTTTTAAATATATTATAGTATATTATTTTTAAAATGCTTTTTTTTTAAGTATATTATAGTATATTATTTTTAAAGTATTTTTTTTTTAGGTATACTATAATATATTATTTTTAAAATATTTTTTTTTTAAATATATTATAGTATACTATTTTTAAAATATTTTTTTTTTAAGTATATTATAGCATACTATTTTTAAAGTGCTTTTTTTTTAAGTATATTATAGTATATTATTTTTAGAGTGTTTTTTTTTTAAGTATATTATAGTATATTATTTTTAAAGTATTTTTTTTTAAGTATATTATAATATATTATTTTTAAAGTGCTTTTTTTTTAAGTGTGTTATAATATATTATTTTTAAAATATCTTTTTTTTAAATATATTATAATATATTTAAAAAATTAAAATTATATATAAACTATTTAAAATAAATTAATATAATATAATTATTTTATATTTTTTGCTGTTTTTAACTTATATTTTAAATAATAATATATATAAGCTTTTTATATAAGTTTTTTAATAATAATAAAATAAAAATACTTTTAAAAATAAGTTTTAATTATATAAACTATATTTAAAAAAATATAAACTATATTAAAGCTAGCTATTATTAACATGTTATTATTTTTATTATTTTTATTATTATTGTTTGTTATAAAAACATAAAAAAAAATATTAATAAATAAAGCTTTAGTTTTTTTTTTTTTTTTTAAAATATATAAAAGCTATATTATTTATTATTTATATGCTGCTGCTGCTATTACTACTATTATAACTTAACTAAATACTATATTTTAATTTAAAAAATTTCGGCGCTTTAAATAATAATAAATTTTAATAAGTTAAAAATTTTTATATTAAAGACTTTTATACCGAAAGCTTTTATATTAAAAATATTTATATTAAAAATATTTATATTAAAAATTTTTATACCGGAAGTATTTATATTAAAAGTGCTTATAATTAAAATAATTATAACTAAAGCAGTATTAATAGCTATAACTAAAATATTATTAATAATTATAACTAAAATATTATTAATAATTATAGCTAAAATATTATCGGTGTAAATATTTATAATATTAATAGCTATATAAATATTAGTAATAAAATATTATTTTGCTTTAGCACTTTTTTAAGTAAAAAATTATATTAAAATATAATTTTAAAATTATATATTTATATAAACTATAACATTAAAACAAATAAAAATATAATAATATTAAAATAATATATTTTAACTATAAATAAAAAAGCGTCGCTTAAAATATAATTAAAAAAATAGTAAAAACGTGTGATTAACTTATTTATTTTAAAAACTTAAACAAAAGTTTCTATAAAAAAAAACACGTATAATATAATCTAATAAACTTAAAAAACAATAATTAAAGCAAAAAATAAATTATACGTAAATATTATAAAAAAAAAAAAAAAATTAATAATATAAAAAATATTAATATATTAATAAATAAAAAACTAAAAAATTAATAACAGCTTAATATAATAACTTATAAAAATTTTTTTTAATATATTTACTAATAAATATATATATACACGCGCTTTTATATTTTAAAGCTAAAAATTTTAATCGATTTATAATTTTAATATATATTAATAGCTAAATATATTAATATAAAAATAAAAATATAAAATAAATAAAATATATTAATAATAATAAATATAAGTATTTTATTATAATACTCGATAGCAATATTATATATTTTAGTTTTTTTATTAAAAAATAATTATTTTTAAGTTTTTTAAATTAATAATTATTTTTTTATTTATTTTATTTATAAAATTATATAAAACTAAAATATTAATAACGTTACGCTTTTATAGCTTTTTAGCAACTATATTTATAATTTATTTTAAAAATATTTTATAAATATATAAAATTACGCTGCTGCTTATAAATATATTATCAAAATAAAAATTAAGCTAAAAAACTTAGCATAAAAAATTAATTAATATAATATTTTTTGTAATAAAGCCAGCAAATATATTTCTTGAGTTAAAATTAAAATAAAAATAAGCACTATAAAAAAAACTAATTATAAATTTCACGCAATAATTAAAATATATAATAAAAACTATTATTTTACTATTAATAAAAATTGCTATAATTATTTATTGTTTAATAACTTATAAAATCATCTTAAATATTATATTATAACAGCAGCTTATAAAAAAATTATTTAATAAAATATAAAAAAAAAATAAAATATTTAATAAATCTTTAAGCAGCTTATAACCTTTAATAATTAATATTTTTTTATTTTTAAAAATATTAACAACTATATATATATTTACTAAAAAAACTTAAAATAAACACTTAATAATATTTTTAATTTGCTTATATCGCTTTAAAATCGCTTTAATATATAAAATATACTGCTAATATATAAAAATATACTTAAAAGCTTAGTTTAAGCATTAAAATAATTTTAAAATATATAAAAATAATATTTAAGTATTTTTATTATTAACACTATATATAAAATTAATAAATATAAAATATTTTTTTTTTAAATTAATAAAATTATAAATATTAACATATACTTTAATATTACGTATGCTTTAATTTTAAACAAGCAAAAACCTATATTATAATAAATATTTAAATATTGCGAAAAGCTCTGCTAGCAACTTTAAATTTTATAAACTTTTTATATAACTATTATAAATTTTTAAACGTTTAAAAAAAACATAATAAAAACTATTTAGCCGAAAGTATAGCAACAGCTATATATATAATATATTATAAAAAACGCTAAAAACAACGTTAAACAAAAATAAAAAAAAAAGCTTTTAAAAAATTATAAGCTTATATTTATTTTATTTTTGCTATTACCTCGCGGCATTATTTAAGCTACGTAAAATATAGCCGAAAAAACTATTATTGCGTTAAAAATATATTTAAGCAAATATAATAATATAAGTAAATTTATTTATACGCTTAAAAAAATCTAATATATTTAATAATATTATTATAATAATAAGTTTATTATTAATAACTTTTTAAACAAGATTTTAACGCTTTAAAAATATATAATATATATATTATTTATTAAAAAGTTTAAAAAGCATTAAAAAAACCTTTAAATAATATTTTACGAGTAAACAATTATTATTAACTAGTTTAAAAAAAAATATTAGCTTTACCGCAAGTAGTAGTGCTATATATATATTAAAAAATATTATAATTTTAATATAATTAGCTTTTTATAAATAAAATTATTATATTTTAAGATTTAATATCGCTTTAATAATACTTAAACAATTATTATAAAGCTAGTAAAAACTATTTATAAGTTAAATAATAATAATAAAAATATTTATAAAGTTAAAGTTAGCAAGCAATAATAACGCACGCTTAAAACTATTTATAACTTTTAAATATTTTATAATAAAATAATTTAGTTTAATATTAGCTAGCCAGGTTTTATAGCTATATATAAATAATACTACCTTGTTAAAATAATTTATTTAATTAATAAAAAAGTTTATATAACAAGCTATACAAGTAATTTTAATCGCTAAAATAATATTTCATGCTAATATATACTATATTAATAAATAAATATTAAAAATATAAACAATAAAAACAAGAAGTTAATATACGTATATAAAAGTTAAAAGTTAAAAAAAAAAAACTTTTATCGCTATTAATAGCTCGAGGTAAATATTCAAGCTTTTAACCTTTTATTACTTATATATAATTTTTTAAAATAATTAAAGCATTATTAACAGCTTTAAAATAATAATTTTTATATAAAAATATATATTAATAATAATAAAATATATATATAATTATAGTTTATATAAAATAAAAGCCGTCGGCAATTTTTTTATAAAAAATTTTAGCTTTAAAAAAAAAATATTATATATAAGCCTTTAACGGTTGCTTAATTTTTTAAATTACTTTGTTATAAAATATAAATAATTGCTAGCAAAACTATTTTAAGCTAATAAAATTCTATAATTATTATAAAAAAAATCAGCAATAATATAATATTATAGCAAATATCGCTAAAAATTATATTATATTAGCAAAAAATATTATTAACGCTAAAAAAACTATATTAAACTTTTATAGTTTCGTTATAAAAAATTATATTACTTTTAATTTACTAGATTTTATAGCAAAATAAGCTATAAAACTATTACTTTAAACTTTAATAAAAAATAATTAAAAAAAAATAATTTTAAACATAAAAAAAAACAAAAAAATATATTATATTAAAGTTATTAATATAAATTATTTTTAAAGTTAATAATAATTAAATATATTATTTATACGCTTAAACTATTTTTTAAAAAAGTTAACTAAAGTATTATAATATATTAAAACAAATAATTATATAAAAAATCAAGCTATATAAAGTACTATAGTATACTAAAAAAAATAACTATATAAAAAATTAAACTATATATAAATATTATAATATATAAAATAAATAATTACTTTAATAATTAAACTATATAAAATATTATAATATATTAAAAAAGCAGTTATTTTTAAAAGTTAATATATTTACTTTTTATTTTTAGCTTTATTATTACTTTTATTTATTAAATAATATTAATAATAGCAGCATTAATATTAGCAGCAGCATTAATATTAATATTAATATTAACAATAATAATAAAAACAGTAATAATAATAATAATAACAGCATTATTATTATTATTATTATTATTATTGTTATTATTATTATTATAATAATAAACCTTTATAAAATCTTTAGTTTATTATTGCTGCTGCTATTATTACTTTCTTGCTTTTATTTTCGCTCTCGCTTTTGCGCTCGCGCTTGCTTTATTTTTCGCGTCGCTTATTATTAATAATATATATTTTATTTTATATTTAAATAATATAATAATTTAACGTTATAATATAGCTGCTAAAATTATATAAAAAGCTGTTTGCTGTAGCTATAAAATTATGCGCTATTAATATATAATATAATTAACGGCTTTTTTTTTTGTTTTTTTTTTTAATTGCGCTATTATTTATTTGCTATAATATAAGCAGCATAGCGCTTATAAAAACAACTTTAATTTTTTCGTTAACGCTTTAAACGCAAATTAAAACTTTAAAATTATATTATAGCAAGTTTTAAATATTATTTTACAGCAAAAATATTTACGCTGCGCTAGCAGCAAAAACTTATAAAATATATATATTAAAAATAAAAATAAAAAAACATGCGCTAGCTATATTTACAACAGCTAAAAAAAAAAATATAGCCGTAAATAAATACTAAATTTTTTAATAAAATATATTAACTAATAATATATTTATATAATTATTTCTACTACTGCTTTTTTTATTTTTGCTTTTGCTTTTTTTTTTTTTTTTTTTTTCTTTTTTTTCTTTTATTTTTATTATTATTATTACCTTTTTTTTTTTTTTTTTTTTTTAGTTTTGCTATATTTACGCGCTCTTTAAATATATTAATATTGCGCATATATTATTACGCAAAAAAACCCGAGTAGCAAACGCGCGCTATAAAAAAATATAAAAAAATAATAAATAATTTAGCAGCAGTTTAAGCAAAAAAAAAAAATACTACGCGCTTATTTAAATAATTTATTAATAATAAAAATAATAAAATAAATAAAAACATAATTAATAATATTTTATTAAACATTTTAAAATTTTTACTTTAAAAAAAATTGCTTATTATTTTGCTAACTAATATTATTTTTTTATTTATATATAACTTATTACGCCTAATCTTTGCTAAAAAATACTTTTATTAATATAACCCCTAAGTAAAGTGCCTTTATATATTATATAAGTAGCTTACTATTAATATATATACAGGGATGCAAAATAGATGCTGGCCATAATAGGCCCTTTTCATGGCCAACCTAGGTGGACTACAAGTTATGGTTCGCTGTGCGTAATAAATTAATACCCAGGCTGCCCAGGTAATAATGCCATGTTGTGCAACCGTGCGTTACCAAGTCAGACTTGCAACAGGTTCAAGCCGCGCATCTAATTGAAAATGCAGCCATGGCAACAAATGCGTTGAATCAAGTATTCCAACGCTACCGAAGCATTTGCAGTTGGCATAGGACTGTCACCCTTCGAGTCGATGTTTGAGGGAATATGTAGGCATGCTTGCATTTTCAAGCAATAACCCAGAGTACTGTACGTGCAGTATAAACTTATTTATATAACCATGTACTATCAAGCAGATACCTGCCCTACATTGTACATTGTATGTCCACCTCTCTCACGACAGACCAAGTCCAACAGGGCTGGAGACGCTCATATCGGTCTGTGGTGCCTCGCTGCCCACAAGATCCCTAAAGTCGAGCTGTACAGCCTCCAGCATCTGCGCATGCGTCTTAGCCCGCTCCATGCACTGGTTCCATACCTCGCCGCCTCGCTCCGTACTGCTCAGTTGCCTGTTGAGGATCGTATTGAACGCATCGACCTCTTCCTTGGCCCACTTGACGCACGCGCTCATCATCGCCTGGGGAAAGCAACTCTGGAAGCAGCTGACTGTGTTCCTGATGATGCGGAAATAGACAAATGACAGCTGCCATATGTACAGGTGCAGGTCTCCCTGGAATATACATTGTCTGCGTAACAAAGTCAGTCCCTTTTGCATCTAACATGGGCTTGTCGTCACCGAGTAGCGTACCTGCATCGCTTTTGTATCAAATCACTCCGAGCCTCGAGGTATGCTTCTCTCGCTCGGTCTTCAAATTCGAGCCGGTTCAGCCAGCTCACGTTGCGCTTCGTCCTTTGTGGTTTGTCGTGTGTTTCCACTAGCTCCCTAACTATGAACCCAGCAAGCCTTGAGCTTCTTTCTTCGACCTTGAAATTGATGAAATCTTGAGCGATTGCGTTGCTCTTGAGCCCTCGCGCCAGATTCTTCAGCTTCTCTACACGATCGACTGCCAGATCAAAGCGTTGTAAGGCAATGTCAATGTCGAGTTCATCCATCTGGCCTTCAACCCAACGCAGATTCTGCTGCTTCCCATCCACCTCGATCAACATGTCTTTTATGTCAGACAAGGTCTCTAGTAGTTCTGTCTTCTGCAGTAACCCAGGGTCCCGGGAGGCAAAGTAGTTTATCGTTTCCTTGGCTTTATTATTCGCTTCCATCTCAGACTGCAAGCCTTTACGCAGCTCTTCAACGGCCTTTCGTATATTAAGTAAGAGAGTCGACTTCTCAGGGTCTTCGGGTTTCTCCGTCCGATAGATGAAAGATTCCTGCCCGACCCCTCGCACCATGATGGCGTCCGCCAGCTTGTTCCTGCCACTGTAGGCTTCGCTAGTAGCGGCCATATCTACGACCTCGATATCCAACAAGGGCCAGCATCGATCTGCGACCAATTTGGTGGCCGGCCCACGCACGTCATTCGGATTGTCTACTTTCCGCTTCTTGCGTGAGGCGACTAGGAGATGGTCGTTCAGTAAAAATATCTGCATAGATCGTCTAGATTTATAAGTCGCATTGTCCAACTCGATCCATGGTCCGGCGTTCTGAACGACGTGTCTGCCCATGGAGTTGGGGAGAAACTTCTGAGAACCCTCGACGTTTTTGTATAACGCCTGCATCTGAGAGTTCCACAGCGCAGTCCTGTCAGCCACTGAACTTCTCTTGTCTCTCTTGCTCAGCCCGGTAGAAAACTCTCCGGCAGAGCTATCTTTATTTGATGCGGCTCGGAGAGCATTTGTATTAGTCTCGAGCTCTTTGAATAAATTGCGAAGCGAGCGCATTTCGCTCTTCAGCTTCTCGGCCTCCTTGCTAATCTTGATAAACTGTGTACGGTTCTGGTAGACATTTTGTTGGAGATCGCTTGATGCCCTGGCCTTCAACTTCCGCAAGGCATCTTCGTAGTCCCTGATTTCATCCTCGGTAGCCTCGCTGAGGATAGCGGCGACATACTGATCTGGGATCAACCTGGGGTCTCGCAACGCCTTTGGATCGACGGCTGGCGGCGCACCAGCGGGACCACGTGAGGGAGGCGGTCGCGAGTTCACTGGCTGATCATATTTGGATATGTCTAGGTTGGGCATAGAAGGGACCGGGGGCTTCTCGGCGTCGAAGTCCGAGGGCAGATTGTTGAAGCGCGTAGAGTAGCGCCGCTTGACAAGATCACCGGTCTTCCCTCCCGTCGAGGGCGGCGGGCGTTGGCGAGGCGGCGGTACACTATCCGTGATAGCGGCTGGTCTGCCACCAGTACTCCTGGGGACGGGCGGGCCATCGTTGTTCGGGATCGGAGCTGATATCTGCCTGGGCGCACTAATTGTCGGGCGATTCTTGCGCTTGGGGCCTTTGCGCAGCGAAATCTTGCTTCGCTCTTCCGACATGATGCGACGATGCGACGACGACGGACTGGCGGAATCGGGTTGTACGTGGGTAGCACGAGATAATGTCAGCAGAGGCGCCGGCAACGTTCAATGCGGCCCTCAATTGGCGCGGCTTGCCGCGATTAGGGTACACAGCAACAAAGCAGACAATGCGCGACAAAAAAGACGTTGTGGATAAATCCCGAGGTTACCTCACTATAGAGCAGTTGCTATCATTCTCCGAATGGATAGGACTGAGTTCAGTTGAAGACTTCACGATCGGCGACGACGACGATACCAAGGCATACGCGAAACGCGGAACTGTCGTAAAGCCCGACAGTACTTAAGGCAGATGTACCTAAGTCCCTCCTGGTGGGGCAGGTACGTCTCTTATTGAGCATTTTCACTACTTAGGCATTCTCATGTGAATTAGTGTTTGTACCTACCTGGATAGTTGAGGGACAGATCCACAGCCGTACCTAGGTAACATCCATTCACAGCGGAACAGGACCCGGAACAAGCACTATCGCTAGGTATTTACAGGGAAGCCCAGTTGTGACCCGGTCTTGGCCCCAGCTTTAGCTAAGCTTATCGCCGCTTTAGGTACCTACGTACCTCTATCGAGCTCTGCGAAAAAATTATGACAGCGGCGGCCATACACCAACCCAGCAACGAGCTACCATCCTATTCTAGAATCCTGCATCTTGTTGTACATCATCGCGGCGGAACCAACCACGAGCACGCTCTGACGTACGTCTTTATTGACATTGTGTCTGCCCACGATCTATCCCACGACGCCATCATTGAATTTCTAGAAGCAGAGCCCATTCGGATGTTGACTTGGCCGATATAACGACCCAGCCTGACATCATCTCCATATCCAGCTCCAGTCCAAAATGGTTCAGCCCAGCACCATCGCAACAATATCTGTCGCTACGGCAGCGACAGGTTTATTAGGTCCGTTATGTCCTCTCGTCAACGCCTGAACCATACTCGTCGCCATTGTTTTTAAACCTACCCAGCCTCGTTGGGATTGGACTTGTGTACTTGCAGCTCCAAGCCGAATCCAACCCACTCTTTCGCGGGAGGCTGCATGGTTACCTTGGTCTTCAGAAGCCATTGCTAACCATATGTCTATACTGAACAGCCTACGCTGTCTACTTCGACTACCAGCGTCGCGCGAACCCCAACTTCCGCAAGAACTTACGACGTGAAGAACGCCGGCAAGCACGTGCCGAGAAGGAAGAAGCCGTTGCGCAGACTAAGCAGAAGCGCCGCGAGATTCAGTCTTCTGTCGACGCTGCCATCGAGGAGGGCTTCCCCACGGGTGTCAATGAGAAGGAGCAGTACTTTATGGAATACGTGCAGCAGGGCGAGGTCCTGGCTTCTGATCGTAAGCGATTCTCCATACATCTCTTTCCCAATTGATGATGTGCGCAATAAGGCGTGTGGAGGCAATTCCTTCTCCAACATAGGACGAGTAAGGAAGTATGAACATGGCTAACGAATGGGGCCTCTTTAGCAACACGCACGATCGACGCCGCTCTCGCTTTCTACAAGGCCCTGAAAGTGTACCCAACACCCCGAGACCTCATATCTATTTACGATAAGACAGTAGACAAGGTATGGACCTAACCCCTATCCAAGCTGCTAGCAGCCGGGTCCAATTCATTACTTACTGACAACTTGCTTGATCAGCGCGTGCTTGATGTCCTTGCCGAGATGATAGCATATGACAAGTCTCTAGACCTGAACGGTCAGCCACCCGCGGCCAACCTCGCCGACCTGATGGACCTCCCTACCGCTGGTCTGGACTAGAAAGAGAAAGAAAATGAATGAATGTAGCACCATATCCGTGTTGACCGCGCACCTCCTTAAACCTCCACTCCATTGAGCAGACCTGCGTGAAGATATCCGCAACAGACTCTGCCCGCCGCTGCTTCCCCCTTTTCAATGCATGATTCACAATCGAAGAATCCTTGCTCTAGAAGCATACTTTATCAACACGTTTGTTTTCGCCTGTATGTGTTATGTAAGATATAATGTTGGTGTGGGTTACCCGCCCTCGTTCATTCACCCCGCCGCAGGAGGAAGAGACTACCTATCTTATCCTTACCTCTTCATGGTTAGGGGCGAAGGGAAAAAAAGATGTAGAAAAGGAGTCAAAAGAAAAGGGATGATGGATGACGATTTTTGGATGAATCGTGCCAACGTCCGTCCTTGTGTGTACACTTTTTTTCTTTCTTCCTTCTTCACGAAATGAAAGTTTGGCCGGCGGCGGCGGCGGCGGCGTGATATATAGACACGTTGATGAATGAAGGAAAGAAATAAATAAATGAATAAATAAAATAGCACTTATTATTATCATGCCGGTTTACTCCCCTTTTTTTAATACTGCTTGGTGAATACCTCCGGGTTTTCTTCCCTTTTCTCGGGGAAGGATATTGACACAGCGAAGTAAGCTTAGTATATATTATAGACCATAACATACAAAAACCAGAATTACTTTTCCTTTCTTTCTTCCCCTACACCTCCGCAGGTCTTCACGAAGTAACAATCTTCCTCCCCTTCCGATCAACCCTCTCATCCCGCGGATCGAACCCCCCATTCCCCCACGTCGCCCACTCGGGCGTCTCGGGCCCCATGTACTCCTCGGCCCTCCAGTCCCCATCTGCCCCGCGCTCCTCGAGCAGCTCGAAGAAGCGACCGTAGTCGATGCGCGTGTGCCATTTCCCGGCGACGCGGAACCGGCCGCTGGCGATCAGCACGCAGCAGCTGTGCGCGTGCTCGGCGGCGATGCCGTAGTCGAGGCCGCGCGAGATGAGTTCCGCGTTGAGCGCCGTCACGAAGGATGTCACTTCCGAGTAGAAAGGCACGTTGGCCATGCTTAGACCCGCGCCGGCGCTTGTGGATGTCCCGCAGTAGGTGACCCCTTTTATCTCGACGAAGCACGGCAGGGCGCGCTCGACGAGGTCTGCGTAGCCCGGTACTTCGTCGTCGACGTTGAAGCCTTTCACGAGCGTCAGGCGGAAGACGGTGCGCTGCTTCAGGCGCTTCGCCCGGAGGATGTCGAGGCAGCGCTGGAAGCGCTCCCAGAAGTCGCGGTGCAGGGGGCGGTCGATCTTGCGCAGGGACTCCCGGTTGCTGGCGTCGATGGAGACGTAGAGCTGCGTCACGGCTTTCAGGGCCGCGAGTTGCTCCGGGTGCTGCGCGTTGCAGACGAGGAAGCTCGAGATGCGCTCGGCGTGCAGCATGGAGAGGAACTCGTTGATGTGCGGGTAGAAGATGGGTTCGCCGACGAGGCTGAGCGCGCAGTGCCGGATGCGCATGGCTTCTGCGAAGCGCTCGGCGCGGACACCGGGGACACCCCGCAGGGCTTTGATCTTTTGGTAGTGGCCTGCTTTGACGCCTTCGAAGATGGCCTCGGGAGGGTCAACGACCCAGCGCCAGGTTGTGCCCACTGGGTTCGTGCCGTGACGCCAGCAGAAGACGCATTTGTTCGAGCATGAAAGGGATGGCGTCGTCTCCATGCATTGGTGCGATGCGATGCCGTAGAACGAGTACTTGTAGCAGGACCCGCGTCCGCGCAGGGCGGATTTCGTCCACCGGCAGATCTTGACGCCCGAGTGCGAGCCCACGATGGTGTAGCCCTGTTTTGTTAGGGCGGCGTAGGTAGGTGAGCTTTTGGGCACCATCTCTTTTATGGCGGTTTGCGACGCTTTCTTCGATTTTGGTTTGTTGTATGTGGTGAAGTCAACAGCGATAGGGGCTGGTCCTTTCGATTCTTTGGAGTCAGTCTGGTTTAATTTCATGATACGTCCCAGATCTTCGACGTCATCAATATTCGCCTGTTTCTTCTTATTCTTCTTCTTCGGCGCGGTTGATTCTTCGACCAAGACTTCTTCGTCGTCGTCCCCTGAAGCATATTCGAAGTCGCTCTCTTCAGCATCTCCACTACCTGGTACTCCTTCTCCTAGGCTCCCCGTGGTCGCGGCAAGTTTGAGCACATCCATCACACCTTCAGTCCACTCTGCTAGACGATTGGTAAGATCCTGCTTCTTGTCTCCCATCCCCAATGGGAAGGCTCTCTTTCGGCCGGTGAGCTTAGCCATCCATCTATCGACCTCCTTAGCCTGGAAACAGAAACCTTCTTCTTCGGTTGGCCATCCTTCTCGATCACCCAACCCAAAAACAGAATAACCAAGTAATCCTGACAATGGAGCCGTGTCTATCCGGAAGTCATGGTGGGTTTCTTGGAGATGTTCTAGTAGGTTATCGTTGATGGTATCGATGTTGTAGCTCGGTATTATGAACAAGTAGAAGTAATCAACAGGGGTGGTTGGATCTTCTTGTTGTTTTGGAGGATTGATGAAGTACTCATCATAATCTATCTGCGCCAGATCTAGCACCTTAGGCGCAAGGAAAATGTCTTTACGCTCGGCAGCATCCCCTTGTAGGCGAGCACCGAGGCTTTCGGCAAGATCATTTGCGATCTTTTCAGTCGTAGTAGTCAACGACGAGTAGAATAAAAGCACCTGAGTACGAGGATTCCCGTACGAATCGGATACTTTCCGCGCGTTTTCAGGCTTCCGCAGTTCGCCCTTGATGCGTCGCGGCCCGAGCCCCGAGGCATCTTCGGATGACACTTCAAGCAATGCCTCTGACTTCTCAATGGCAGGGGTCGCAGGCTTAGTGGGTGGAAGCTTTGCAGCAGTAACAGGCGGTTTTGGTGGCGCCCTAACGACTCTTCTCGTAGGAAGAGTGGAATATAACATCCATATCGTGGAACAGAAACATATCACCACCACCAATATGACATCCCTGTGCATGTGCCAAAACTCGAGCAGGTCTATTCGAATTGGTCAGTATTTTTCATTTTCCTTGAAATATTCATTGCATGTGGGCTCTTAGGTACTCACCGCCCGGCGACTGCGGCCCGTGCCAAACCATTGACTCGTTGCTCGCCATCGTGTTCGATGCTCAGAAAAAGACCCCGAACGATAAAGGACGTCGATAAGTTTATGGAGGGGCATGCCCAGGATGGAGGGGCAGGACTTAATTTTCAGTGGGGTTTCCAGCTCCACGGACGGCTGTTAACTGTGGAGAATGGTGGCCAGTAGCTTATTGCGTGCTGTATTTATAGCTCTCGGACTTAGTCAGCTAGGACTACCTCCCATGAATTATGTATTGACATTGTTTGCATCGCCAGACACCTTCACAATAGGTACTTTTCGTATGATTTATCTTGCGTAGTGTTTGTCTGTAATTCCAAGCCAGTTTCATAGGTTATACATAATTCTATGATTAAATCTGGTATTCGAAAATTAGTCATGTCTGAGCAACGAAACCACAACATTGAATACAAATGGGCTTCATGTTCAACTCTACAATACCTAACTTAGGTAGTTGAAGCTGACTATAGTCTGTTCTTACAGAAAGTCTTCAAAGAGACAGAAGAGAAAGGAGATCTATAGGCCCCTGACGCCCTCCAACAAATGGTTTTATACACGAGCGTCCTTTCAATCCTTCGAAAACAATGCTACCCTCAAAGCGTCGTTCCACAACGGTTTTGCTAAGCATCAGGATCACTTGACTCAATTTTTACATGCGGTTGCAGGTCAGGTCGAGCGTTGACGTAGTTAACGAGTACATCGCGGGCCCAGCAGACTGTGACCAGAATGGCCAAGGCATTCCACTGATGTTGATTCCTCTCCGCCATGTGGAGTTGGCAGGGCACATGGAAAGTAGCGTCTGGGTCTGAAGCATCCAAGGTGACGATGGTGATGATGTGCTTCAGAATGACGAAACCGAAGAGAACAGGAGCTTGTACTGGTGTATCTCCGTTCGAAGCGTGAGCCCTCCACGTCTCGGCCAAGTCGCATAATTGGGATTGTATTTTCACATCGAATCCCGTCTCTGTCGAACCCTTGAGGTCGATGATGCTCACGTTCGAAGGTAAGCGGTCTCCATATTTGTCGATTTCGCCGTCTTGCTTCGCCCAATATAGCGCCTGCTCAAGAACACGCGTGAGCCGCCTGGCCATGTCGGCTGATAGGGTCCTGATGATATTCTGCTTTCCGGCTTCGTTAAGTTCTTCATTTTGTTTGGCGTCTGCTTCATTGCCCCGAAGATCCTGGATGCGCGCGTGGACGTCGATCAACCTGCGAAGCGCGAGAGCGCCTGTTTTTGGACAGTCAGTGGGAGGGGAGAGTCCAAGTTGATCGCAGACTCCACATACCTCGGTATTCTAGCTTCTCTGTGCGCGCGTAGATTCTGGGGCGGGCGCTCTTCGGTTTTGTTTTAACGTAGAAAAGGCTGTCTGGGAGTGGGATGCCTCGGAAGTGCATCCTCCAAGTCGAAGGCATTAGTGTGAACTCGTTCCGAGCGTTCAATATCGTATTGAGATATATCTGCTCCGAACGCCATGTTTTATCTGCACCAGGTTCTGCATTTGAGTCGTGTTTCATGTCCAGATCGGATTCTGAGTCTGCCTGAGAATCTGTGTCGGGCCCGGATTCTGTGTCTGGCTCGGATTTCATATCCGGGTCAGGTTTTGAAAATGGATCGGGCTCTGGAGAAGCAGATTGTCGCACTATGATTGTCGAAGACAATTCGAGATTTTCCTGGCTCTCCTGCTCGTCTTCATTCCTACTATCTTCTCCCTTTTCCTCCTCCTTTTCCTCCTCTTCTTCCTGTTTAATCTTCCCCGTCATGTCCTGCAGCCTGCTGTCACTTTCATCTATATGCTGTGTGGTTGCATCCGCATTTGCTGACAGCGTAAGTGCTACATATTTCTCTTCATCTTTTTCTCCTTTGGTATCCTCACAGTATTGGGTAGAAGCTTTGGGTGTAGCGACATTGTTGATATGGCCAGGTTTGGTTACGCGACCATGTAACACTCTGTTGGTGCCATTCGGTGACTTATGCTTGAAAGACGTAGTGAAGAACCACTTTTTTAAAGTTGACATGACGGCGACCGGAGGTTGAGGCTTGTTTTGAATGCGCCAGCTCTGTAAGGACGGTAAACGCGATGGAAGGACGAGAGGTGAGTTTTGTGAAGAGTGTTGCGACCAGCGGCCCGCGACCCAAGGCTACCAGCTAGAGACAAAGGAATCGTCCAGCCCCTGTCGTCTCGTGGCGATATAGTCGTACGAACAAAGCCAGGGGTTACAGAGTCGAACTTGAGTTGTTTTGAATCGGATTGAATTATACTATGCTGCTTGTGTGGATGAAAGCCATGGGCTTATTGTTGGAATACTCGGACATAACCGCGTGATAGTCAGACTTGGTCTGAATCAGTCACAGCTGGGGGATAAAGAACCAACACTTGCAGGAAAGGAGTGAAAGGCATGGACAGGTACACTCCTTTGGTACATTCATGCAGTATGCGCGGTGTACAAAGACTTTGGTATACCAGAGGATATGCTTGTTCTGCGTTTCCTTGCTACTTGTATACGAGGTACTTCCTCGAATCACAAAATGGTCATAATTATTCATATATATGGCTTTGTCAAGTGTTATACTTTAGAATAGAATAATCCAGTTAGTTTCAAATTACTACCTGATTACCTTATATACACAGAACCGCGAGGTAACCCATGGTAATGGGTATGTAGGTAGCTGCCTGTCAACGTGTTGATGGTAACCACTGTAGACTGCTTCTTTTCAAAATACCTAACTGGAGGTACCTTTTCTCTACCCAGCGAAGCCAGAGCCGGTATAAGGGCAAGGCAAGGGTAAATAGCAGACGCAGCGCTCAGTGAACTGCGCTAGGTGTGACTCCAACAATGCATAGGTACCTATCTACATATGTAGGTAATACTACTGTATACCTACCTATGTAGGTACCTTACGCCTACCCAGTAGTATACATGTAGGTAGGTATAACTGCTACAGCTACCTCCTAGAACCATCCTAGAACCATCCCAGGCAGTTGAGACCCCTCATCTGCTGCTGCTGCTTATATATTGCCGGTAGTTGAAATAGGGCATCTTTGCGCATGTGTTCACAGACCGGATTTGATACTACCCTGTGATGTTAGAGCTTAATGCGGTATAGTGCATAATTAAAATGGTTAGTTTCGCTTTTCCCTAACCGGATAATACAATCTCCATGGGTGCTCCCCGCCAATGAAAATGGCCCATCGGATGGCACTTACCATAGCTAGCACTTTAAGAATCTGACAACCTGTTAGAAGCAGGTTGGCCCCGGGTGCTGCAGTACAATACCGACGGGACAGTTTTTCATACCTCATTTTCTAATATCTATACCGCAGTTAAACCTAAATAGGCATAGTGCCCCATCAGATAGTAGGGGTATTTCCCTTTTCGGATAAGGCCCACTAAGCTAGCTGTATTTGTAGCACTAGTAAAGTACCCCCCTTGCTAATACAAGGGGTTACCCATGCTTACGTTAAAAAACAACAATATTTGTGAGATTTTTTTGTGCCACTGTCACGTTAGCTATATAACAGCTATAAAAAAATAGAGTAGGCTGTAGCTGCATGTTTATTAGCTGAGAGGGCTATTAACCAATTAAAAAGCTTTATTTTTTTAATTTTCCCGGTTATTTTCTACTTACTAATTACTTATTTATATTCCCCCTCACTTTTTTTTCTACCACTCATTTTTTACTTACAATAACTATTTTTTTATTTATTAATAATATTAACGTGTATTGCGATATTTATTAATTATTTATTATTTTTAGCTTTATCTTTAAATTTTTTATTAATTAATGTTATTTACAGCTAAAATAATTAAAAAGCTAAGTTTTAAGCTATAGTTAACTAGCCGGCCTGCTAAAAACTTAAAATTTAGCTAGCTAACTATGCTATAGTATTAGCCTCACTATTAGTTATTAATAACTTATTTTTTTTTTTATAAAGTTATTAATTATTTTTTATTTTTTTTTTAGCTGCAATAACTTTTACTTTTATAACTTTTAACAACTATTTTTTATTTTTACTTATTAATAATACTACCGCGTATTATAATATTTATTAATTATTTATTATTTTTAGCTTTATTTTTTAATTTTTTATTGATTAGTTATTTTTTCGTTTATTTTTTTCGAAAAGCTAATTTTTAAATAATGTTTTTAGTACTACTTGCCGACGGCTACTTTACCACTTTTAACAAAAGCTTTAACACTTAATAAACATATATATTTAATTAAAGCTATTTTATTAAAAAGGCTAAAGTATAATATAAGGTTAATAATTACTATACCTGCTATATTTTAACCTGCACTACCGCTTTAGCTACCTGCTAATTTATTGCTATTATTAAAAAATCTTTAATAATTAACTAACATTATAAATTTAAAGTTATTATAAAGTTATACCGCTACGCTAAACAATAGTTCTTTATAATTAAATACTTTTATTATAACCACTTGCTATATTAGTTTATATCTGCTCACCGCTAGCACTAGTTAACCAAGCTTATTATTAGTTTTATTACCTCCGGCTTAAATAATTTCACTTTATATAAAAAAATATATAAAGCTATTTATAGCATAAACCTTAATACTACGCTAATTAAATCCGACGTTAATAATTATATAATAAAGCTTCGGCATAAAAAATAAAGCTTGCACACCGATTATATAGTAATTATCCATGTTTTATAATAAAATAACGTATAATATAAAATTAAATATTATAATAACCGCGTGTATTAAATTATTTAAGTGTTAAACTAATATATTATAATATAAAAAATATACCTTAAAGTTTTTTTATTTAACGCTATATATAAAATATATCTTTATTTATTTATTTTTTGCTTTATTAATATATTTTTAAATATATAAATAAATTTATTTAATAAACCCTTGTTTAAAATAGCAGGGTCTACCGCTTTTAATATTACTTTTAATATCGTTTTTGCTATATTATTTAATAATAAAAAACTATTTTACACTTAAGCTTTTAAATAACTTAAAAAACTTTGCTGCAATAATAATATCTTGACATTTATTATTATAATCACCGATAAAGCTAAAAGCACTTATAACGCTATATTAATAGTTTAGCTTAACTTTTAATTATAGCTTTATATATAATATATTATAACCAATATTTATGCTAGGGTTAAAGCACGCTAGCGAGGCTTTATATTAAAAAATTACACGCTTTTAAACATTATTTAATTATTAAGCCGGAATTATTAATAAAAACTTAACCGTATAAATAATAAAAAATATAAGGTTATTATACCACTATTACCACTAATAATAAGCGAGGCTATATCTAAATAATAATGCTATTAACGCTGCTAGCATTTAAAGCTACCTAAAATTAACTATAATATTAACGGCTTATTGACTTTATAAAGCTACTTATCCCACTATAACACTAAACAAAAAGCTTTTAACCATTAAAATAACTTTTATAGCAAGTTTTTCGATTAGCCGTTTATTATAGCTTATTTAAACAATATATACTAGCGTAAACATTATTAATAAATTAATTATTATATACAAAAATATAATAACTATAATATATAAACTATTTTAAAAATTAAAAATCTTTATATAAAACTAAAGTTATACTTTTAAAATATTTATATTAATAGCCTTTAGCTATATAAAGCTATTATAGTTTAAATAAAAATAAAAATAATTAAATATTATAAATAATAAAACCATTAAACCTGCCACTATTTTATTAAAATAAAAGCTAATATATTTTTAAACTATATAGTAAAATTAAAAATAAATTAATTTATACTCAATTTAATATATAAATAATATTAAGCCGTAGTTTAAGCTTATAAAAATAAAATATAATTATTTTAATATAATAAACGCTTTATTAAACAATAAAATATTTCTTGCTGCTATATATTTTTTAAATATATAATAACTATTTATAAAAGCTTTAACAACATTAAAATCTATATATAACTTAATAAAAAGCTTTAATTAACCGATTTTAATACCCATTAATAGCTATAAATCAACTTTATATAGCTTAACCTTTTTTTATTAATTAAAAATTTTAAAGTTATTTAAAAAAAAGTTCGAAAGCCTCGCAATAAAAAAGCTAATATTATACCCTGTTAAGTATAAACTCTAAATATTTCAAAGTCATATCAAGTAGTCCTTAGCACCAGCCGCATTCTTTCTTAATAAAAAACTGCGTTAAAAAAAAAAATCGCCGGCCCAAGGCTATCGCAACCGCCTCCACCGCCGGCTTCACAAAATCCAACAGCTAAACCTTAGTACCAACAGCTACAAAATCTCCAGTCAAGTCAACCGCTAGCTGCGTTAACGCCAGACCCATCTCAAAAGCTAAAAATAGCCTCACAAAAACCCCCAGCGTAGCCGGCAGCAAGTCTAAAAAAGTAGCAGCCGGCAAACTATTCAGTGCCCCAAAAAATACCCAGAGATCGTTATTAAATACCGTTAAACTAATAATTAAAGTAACAAAAAAAAAAATTTCTTATTAAGTTCTACCAGCATATCACTTTTTGTTAAGGTTACAAAAAATCACTTGCTTAATATATCTCGCTTTAAATATATTTGCTAACAAATTTAATGCTGTTACGTTTGCTATAAAACTTTTAAACGCGCCGAAATAGCTAACTTAATAATTTTTTAAAGTTAGTACTTATATAATAAACTAGCTAAAAAACCAGCTTTTTTTATGCCTCTGCTAGACCTAGTAATACATCTATTTTAGTAAAAATCTCTGCTAATTTTATATATCAACAGGTTACCGATATACGACCCTGCAGCACTACAAAAAAAAAAACAAGGGTTCCGACCGTCGATTTCCTAGTGTCTACCTTGCGTCTCAGACTTTACTCATTTTGTATAGAAAACAAGGGTGCGTAGAGACATTGGTGGAACACTTTCCGAAAGAGGTTTAACTGCGGTATAGATATCAGAAAATAAGGTATGAAAAACCGTCCCGCAATACCGACAGGACATCGTTACATCGCGACCAACAAACGCGCGCGCCCGAGCCCAAAGTCACTATCGCCTCTTAACTCTTCAAAATTTCCATACATGAACCGCCATCTCTGCTGCTAGACAGCAAATACCCAAGCAATTCAAGTTCCCAGTGCGCGCTCCAGCAGAGAGAATAGTCTAATCTTTTGGTCTCTCGTTATTATATGTATTGTTGTTATCATAATTGAATAGCCCGTGCCCACAGCCGCGACTGAACATCGACCCCTGCTCCTTTTCTTCCTTTTCTGCATTCGGCCCTCGCCTCCTGCGACACCTACCAACGACGAAGTGTAGTATTGCTCTCTAGTCGCCGTAGTCGCAAGGAGCATTTCTACTGTCGCAGACGGTTGCGCTCGCCTCTTCTCTTTATAGGCCCCCTCATTCGAGGTGTGCGCACACCCTTTCCCTGCCCCTGCCCGTACTGGCAAACTGTGCATTGCCGACATCATGGCCGACTATAGCAAGATGAAGGTGGTGGAGCTGAAGGCCGAGCTGAAGCGCCTGGGATTGCCACAGAACGGACTCAAGGCCGAGCTCGTGTCTCGGCTGGAGGAAGCTACCGCTACCGCTTCTGAGGATGACCCTGCTGCGACATCCGAGCCGCCTGCTGAGCCGACGACGACGGCAGAGACCGACGAGGCGCCACCTGCCGAAGTGCAACCGCCTAATGACGCTGAAGCCGTCCAAGACGTTGAAGACACTGAAGCTGCGAACGGAGCGCGAGACTCACCCAAAGATGCATCTACACAAGAAACTACACAGGAACCACAGGGCGCATCGGCCGCCACTGTCGCCCAGGATAGCTCTACAGATGACGATCCGGCGCAAAACGCATCACATGTCGCTGTCTCGGAAACGCCATCTCTTCCAGTTGCCGAGGTTGTTCAGGATGTGCAGAAAAGAAAACGGAGATCGACAACCCCGCCGCCCTCTGAGGACGCTGTGCGTAAACGACTGCGGCCAGATGATTCGGATGCAGCTCCAGATACCACTCTAGGCGCGGTTTCTGGCGGTCACGAAGCATCAAGATTGGAAATCGAAGAGGCCGACGACGCGCCAATGGCAGGCACAGGTGCAGATGTTGAGCAAGATGAGGACTCCACGGAGAAGATACCCGAGCCGAGTGGAAAGGACAACCAGAGCACCGCATATCCAGCCGATAGGATTGACGAAGCTGAAGATGCTCATACTGGGGACGATCGCGACGCGCGCGTCGAGGCGGATGACAGTCGCCTAGGAAACCCAGAAACAAATACCATGGCCGATGATGGGGCAACGAGAGACCATGGAGGGGCATACTCTGCAGCAAACGACGCCATGGATCAGGAAATGCGTGACGCCAAACACCGCTCTCCTTCTCTCGAGCGGGACATTGAACCATCCATGCATCCTGCCACTTGTGCCTTGTACATCAAGAATTTCATGCGACCACTCCGAGAACAAGCTGTCCAAGACCACCTTCTAGAGCTTGCCACGCCCGCCGACGCTCCCCTCGACCCCAACATCATTGTCAATTTCTACCTAGACAACATCCGCACCCACGCATTTGCTGTTTTCACATCCATCTCCGCCGCCTCTCGCGTACGCACCGCACTACACGAACGTGTTTGGCCCGACGAAACAAATCGCAGAGCGCTGTGGATCGATTTTATCCCACCTGAACGTTTTGAAGATTGGGTCGATATGGAGCAGCAACCTAGAGACAAAGGCAGCATGCCTCGCTACGAAGTCATCTACGACCGGGATATCGACGGCAACGTAACCGCTCGATTAGAAGAGATCGATGGCAATCCAAACACAAGACGAGCACCTGTCTCCCCCGTCATGCACCCGGACCGCAGAGTTTCAATCCCGACCGGTCCATCGCGTCCCTCTGGGATTGAGAACGCCCCCACTGGTCCTCGCAATCCTTATGCTCACAATGGCCCGGCGCCTATGTATACTGGCCGGCAAGAGCCACTAGAGTCAGGCTTTCTCAAGACAAGAGCTACTCCTCAGGTTCTGTATCGACCTGTATCTACAGAGCTTGCTCACCGTCGCATGGATCGCATTATTGAAGCGAAAGACCCGCACTACAACGAGGAATCCGGCAAAGATTATCATAGATACTATTTCGAGCGAGATGATGTCTTGGTCAATCGTGGCCCCGAGATTTTCCTAGGCATCCGACCCCCACACAGGGAAAAGGAGCGCCGCGAGAATGCTGCACGCGGTGGCGGGATGGATCCTCCTCGCGAGCGCAACTTCGGCGACCGCCGTGGACCTCCTCTTGGACCGCCGGGCAGACGAAGTGGCGGACGGCGTAACAGAGCCCCACGCACTCACGGCGGCGTACCTAGAGGTGGCGACCGCTTCCGTCCCTCCGGCTCGTCGTATGATGATCGCTCCGCACCCGATGACCGACACCGCCGCGATGGCTACGGAGGAGGAAGCGGCCGTCGCAAGGACAACTACAGATACTAATAATGGACCGTGTCATGGACGTGGTCAAAGAAGGAAGTCATACGATAGGCAGAGGACTATTTGAAGACCTCTGGTCAACGGTTTGAGGCCGTACTTGTACAATATACATCGGTGGGCATACGCATACCCCAAAGACGGAATCGCCAACATATGTGCGTGCATGCGTCCATCACAACAGCAAGGGATATGGAGGTTCCAGAATTTCCCCCATTGATGCACGAGGTGGTTGGAAAATGGAAAATGGTGAAAGGATGGAAGGATGGATGGATACCCAAATTGAGGGTCTTCAGAGCTGAGGATGAGACATACCAGGCAGGTATCACCGAGGGAATGAATTTGAGGGTACCTATTTTCTTCTCTTCTCTTCTCGGATCGACGACGTCTCAGAGCATAGAGCAGCAGGTACATCATCAGGCACAGAGTAAGATCAAGGGTGTTCATTGCGTTATTGCAGTGCCATCAATTCAACGCCAGTGTACCTTAATTAAGTACCTCACCTACCTACCTAGCCTACCTCCTTACCTACCTCATCTACTTCCGCAGCTACTGCACTTAGAGTAATGGCAAAGAGGGACATAAAAGTCATTTGTATAACATGGAATGAATGAATCATACGCTTTCGCAGTCGGCTACTAGAGTATTTTGCAAGCAGGGTAGGATGGGTGAGGCCTTGAAGTATTTTGAGAATCGATCGTTGAATAGGTATGTATATATATATGTAGGTTGGTGAGGGAGCGACGTGTAATGCTGAAGGTATCTGGGTTACGGTAGGTACTAAGTACTTACTGATCCCTTGGGCTATGTTCTCTCGTGAGTATTGTTGGCGCTCCCGAGACTCTTGATATATCGCATTGTTGCTCCTTCCCTCCTTTCTTCCTACCCAGGTATATTATATACCTAGGTAGGTACCTGCCTAGATAAATAGGTCTATCCCATAAACTACCAGACAAAATCTACATAGCGTGCTTCTGTTCAACACACCAGATACATACGGCGTACATACCTACCTACATGCGCATTACATGAAAATACTATATATATACCAACGTGATTGCCTACCATGTGCGCACTCTTCTCACGTCTTCCCAAGCGCTAAGTTCCTCCAGCGTTTCCGGGGTCCTATCCCCCTTCCTTATTCTCCCGCTTGATCTCGACGCTGGTAGATGGATGCACACCCTGTGTTCGTATCTTTCGCCTAGGTAGCTGGTCGTTCTCTTGGCTCTTAGATGTTCGAATCTCTGAGCTGTCCAGTACCCTTTGCTTTGCCTTTGCGCGCCCCGTAGGTTGGTTCTCTTGCGTGGTTCTGAATGTATCTCTTGGTTGCTGATATTATCATCCTCTACCTCGAGCCTTTAGTCCTCTCACTAGGCTGGGAGGCGCAGGCTCCGGCGGGGCAACCCCCGAGGACGAAGAAAATGAAGACGAAGACGATGATGAATGACAAGGAAAAGGAAGAGAGTCCTGCCGTCGACCCTGGTCCAGGCTAAAGCCGGTGGCTGGCAGTCGATGTTCATTGATTCGTCGTCGTTGTCCTGGGACTTTATCTCAAGGCCCCTGAAGAAGAGCGCGCTCCGTTTCTTGTGGGCTCTCCCATGCTCGCAGTGTATTAACTCTACCTACCCTTCATGGACGGTTGTGATACGTTGCATGGGCGTGGGAGGTTAGAGCGTGTATACAAGGCAGTTCATTATTTAATCAGTTATCCGAGCGAGAACCGTTTATACTGGAACTGGTATAAACAGCTGAAGCAGCAAAGGCGTTTATTCCTGGTACATGGCATATCGGCCTGGCGACCGACGCATTGTCCTACTGCGGCCGTCATATCCCACCGCCTCGGTGATGGAAAGACTAGTCACCTTTACTCTTCTACCCACACCATTTATACCACCAAAACAACCATTCTTTAAAGTCATTTATAATAGATTGGCTATTAAACAGTTTAAATAGATCTAAATGAGTTTAAACCCTTCAAAAAGTGGTTATTCTGGTGGTATAAATGGTATAGGTACAAGAGTGAAAATGACTAGTTTTTCTATCACCGCCTCGCCCACAAGTACGGATGCCCCATGAACTTGTTCCGGAGTTTTGTGACTCGGCGCTGCGCAGGAAGCCGAGCCAATTCCACTGCTGCAGCGGACCAATTCTTCTTGTCCTCCTGCCAGAACTCAACTATCGATATTCTCTCTCCAGGATCGATGGATGGGGACGTTAATGCGCACAGCAGGTAAGTACCTAGGTAGCCAGCTAGTTAACAAATCACTCATCCACCAGCCCGCCTGCTAGCTGGGTTAGGTACGATGCAGCTCATGAGTGAGGAAGGAAAGAAGATTGGCATAGGGTGACCCTCCACTGTGTGCTCCTCCGGAAGCAAAAAGAGTCATGGTTGCTAGATCATTGCATAATTATGTTACGACGCATATGATTAGATAGACCGTGACATCATAATGAAATCGTCAGGCCGGATAACGAGTTTGACTATGACCCTATTTGAAGTTGGAAAAACCAGAGCCTCTCATTCAAATAAACTGCACTGGATTTTGAAAATTGCATACAGCATTAAACTTGTCAGAAT
Organism: Xylaria sp. FL0933; assembly: GCA_022578765.1. Lineage (NCBI taxonomy): Eukaryota > Fungi > Ascomycota > Sordariomycetes > Xylariales > Xylariaceae > Xylaria > Xylaria sp. FL0933. The sequence goes on along the minus strand of MU389780.1, from coordinate 216,169 downwards.
AAAACATTCCACCCAGCGCCTTAAGGTCAATCTGTACCGAGTTCCGAAGCGTCGATTGCGCCAATATACCCATATTAACCACAAAATCAAGCAGTAGCAGCCAGAGGCTCTGGCTGGACACCGACACGCTCCTTGTTCAGAATGTCGAGCATGAATTGTGAAGGACGGTTGTCCTTGAACACAGTCTGGGTAGACTTGAAGGCTTGGACATCTTCAATGTACTTGTCGAAAAGATAGGCACTGTCCATCGGACCACCACGGGCTTCGGGGTGGAACTGGGTAGAGAAGATGGGCCGAGAAGTATGACGCATACCCTCGTTGCTACCATCATTCAGATTGACAAAGTATTCCTTCCAGTCACTAGGCAGAGTGCTGGCATCAACAGCATAGCCATGGTTCTGGGAAGTGATGTGGCATTGCCCGGTGGTCAAATCAAGCGAAGGAATATTATGAGCTCGGTTCCCGTACTTGAGTTTGATCGTACGAGCACCGGCCGCCAAAGCCAGGAGCTGGTGGCCAAGGCAAATACCCATGATAGGAATCTGAGAGGTTTCCATCAATCTCTGCAAGTTGTACACGGTCGACTGGCAGTGGGTCGGGTCACCAGGACCATTGGAGATGAAGACACCATCGTAGTTGTCGGCGACCTTCTGGATCTTGAAGTCGTAAGGGAACACGGTTACACTAGCCCCGCGGCTCACGAGACTCCGGAGAATATTCTCCTTGACACCACAGTCAATCAACGCGATGTGATACTTCGCATTGGGCGCTTCCACGTGGAAAGGAGCCTTGGTGCTGACTCGTCTGACCAGGTTGATCTGGCCAGGGTCCACAAAGCCTTCATCTTCATCGGCATCGTAAACATCTCCAACGGTGATCCTCGCAAGAGATGAACCCTGCTCCCGGAGGTAGGTGACGATAGCACGTGTGTCAACCCCCGAGATAGCTGGGACGCCTTCTCGGGCGCACCATTCTCCCAGACTCTCTACAGCGGTCCAATGGCTGTACTTCTCGGCAACATCGGCCACGACGATACCAGCACACTGAATGTGCGGGGATTCAAAGTGTCGTAGCAAGTTATACTCGTCACGCAGAGACGAGGGCACACCGTAGTTTCCAATCAGGGGTTGGGTGAAGACTAGAATCTGGCCACGGTACGACGGGTCGGTCATGGACTCCGGGTAGCCAACAAGGGAGGTGGTGAAGACAGCCTCTCCAGAGATGTTAGAGTTGGCACCAAAGGCGGTTCCTTGGAAAACTGGGCCGTCCTAGATATTGTCAGTAGGAAATCGGCAGCGACGTCAAGGGGTGTCACCAACTCGAAGTCTAAGGGTGGCTTCGGCGCCGGAAGCCTGTGCTGTAGGTCGAGAATACTTTGAGGGCATCTGACGGCCCTTGCTGCCCTTGGGCACGGTAGCCAAGATGGCAGTGGCCGAGATGAACCGGGCCTGAGGTTTGAGGCCAGCCACGCCACTGGCGGCGGGCTTCGCAGCCTTCAAGGCAATGCGGGTGAACATGGTAATGATGTTTGATAGGAGTTGGTAGTGAAACAGCTGGGGTTATTCAATGGACCTTTAAGCGGATAAGGACCGCCACAAGTGGTCTGGATCATGTTAGTGCTGCTGGCGGTGAGTCAGGTCGCGGAGTCGGGCAACTGACCAGAGATATAATCCTGTTGAGAAAAAGATATTAGTAAAAAATAAAACATCCCGAAAATCATCGTAGGAATTTCAACCCAAATGCCACTTTTCAACACACAATTCACTTGAATTTGGTGTCAATTGGAAGTGTCCATGTCCATATATTGCCACTCCCGAGCAAATTTGGAGAGAAAAGTGAGGTCATCGCACATCCCCCGAATACCAGAGTCAAATTACATACCTGCGATGTGAAGACTGATGAGCGCCCGTTCATCAGGGCAGATTGTATCAGAAGCAGTCAGAATAAGTGTAAAAAAAGAATAATGTGAGGTGTAGATGATGGAGATGTTGGCAAGCTGTCAATATGCTGGAATTTGGTTGATTGTTTTGTCTGAAGATCGAGTGAGAAAAACGTGATGCAGAAGGAAGAGAAGCACAGGGTCGCATCCTCAAGAGCGGGAAGAAAAAAGGTGTCGATAGTGGGGTTCGATGTCACCGCGAACTTGCCTAAGCGGGGCAGGCTAGCAAGGGGCCATAACTGAATCTCATCGCTAGCGCTGTCCGAGCCAATCAGGACGCTTCCATTACTGCCTAACCTGTGACACTAGATCGCTATCTTCCAGGGGCGCACGTCCGAAAGCGGCGAGAAGAGTCGTGAGTTCGGTGTTGAAGCTTGTCGCACAAGCCGGACAACAAATCTTCGATCCACAGCTCATCTGTTATCTTTTACATACCTCCGCGGCGAGCTAGAACACTTCCAGATAAGATGCGCCTTGCAAATTGTCACCGCCCGTCTTTTGTTCAAGAAATGTGTCAATTGGCATATGGGAGGACATCATAATGGTAGCATGCTCAAATTTAAGGTGACATGACATTCTGTGCTACGAGGACTTACGTTATCCTCTCTCATTTAGGTATCTGGGGTACGAGTTAGTATATTAGGTGTGAACCATCCTCAGTTTTGGGAGATAAGAACACCCCTCTGAGACGAATTTGAATTTGCTAGCGCAAAAACTGGATGTTCTGCAAGAAGCTATGGAAAGACGAGTAACCTCCACGTCTGTATAAGTTGGTCTCGGATCATTCACTTGTACGCATAACAAGCGGGAACAGGAAAAGAAAAGAGAAAGAGGCAGAGAGAGGAGGAAGTCAAGGTAGCGTAGTATTTAGGTTCAATTGGTCAGGAGACATGAGTAAGTACAATCCGCGATATAATAACGCGCAAGCCGCCGTCTCGAGTCTTGATCATACAGACTAGCTAACTCGCGAGAAGACGAGGCGCCGTTAACGTGCGAAGGGATACTTAATGGCATTCCCCTATAGCCCGGCTGGAGTAACAAGTCTAGAGTGCCCCTGTCCCTACACGTAATCCTGCCATGCCCGGTATGTTTCCTCATAATGGTACAGAACCGAGGCCTCGACCTTATATACGCTTCTAAATGCTTGTGCCCCTATATGCTCGTGTTTATTGTATTTTTTGATTGTATTCTCGCCAGAGTATTTGGTTCTTCATAGAGCGCCAAGCTCTTTCAGCTTTGAAATCATACCGTCCACATCCTCTACCTTACCACCGCCTTGCCTCGCCGGGGGTTCTGCATGTATGTTAGCATATTATATATTTGCAAGCAAGCAATTTTCCAAGAAAATGATAGAAGGGAGAAACCAATGTAGAAGAGCCCCGAAAACTAGAAATTCAATCGCAGCCAGTAAAATTAACAACATACCCGTAACCTTAACAATCTTCAATTTCCTCTCATTCGCCACACCCAGATCAGACAGACTCATCTTGACCAGCGGCTTCTTCTTCGCCTTCATGATATTCGGCAGGCTCGCATACCGGGGCTCGTTGAGCCGCAGATCCGTCGTGATGACCATAGGCAGCTTCGCGCGCACCGTCTCGACGCCCCCATCAACTTCCTTCGTGACCTCTACACTGTTCCCATCACTGCTAAACTCGACGCGGCTCGCCTGCGTCGCCTGCGCCCACCCCAGCAAGCCCGCCAGCATCTGTCCCGTCTGCGCCGCGTCGTCGTCGATGCTCTGCTTGCCGAGGATCACGAGGTTGCTCTTCTCTTTATCTACCACGGCCCGCAGCATCTTCGCCACGGTCAGCGGCTCGAGCGCGCCTTCGTCCCCCTCGGCTGTCTCGACGTGGATCGCGCGGTCCGCGCCCATCGCCATGGCCGTGCGCAGGACGTCGACGGCCTTTGGAGGGCCCGCGGAGATGGCGCAGATGTCTTCGACGCCGCCTGGTGCCCGCTTCTTCTCGCGGATGCGCACCGATTCCTCCACGCTTAGCTCGTCGAAGGGGTTCATCGAGTGCTTGACGCCTGCCGTCTCGACGCCCGTCTGGGCTTTGTTCACGCGGGGTTTGACCTAGTCGCATGCCATAGCAGCCGTTAGCGTGGCCCAAGCATAACATTGCATCCTTTTGTTTTTTTCCGTAGAAGAGTAGAGACAGGTAATTAAAATTCCCTACGCCGGCAGCGAAGCGACGGAGAAACGTCGCAACATTGCCGAGGTGGGTGGGTGGGATGTAGAAGTGCAGGGAGGACTTACAGCATAGTCAATGACCCGCTTGACGGGTACGAGAATCCGTAATGCAGACATGGTGTTAGTTCAATCCGTATGCTACGATGCGCCGTCTGGAAAGTATAGCGTAGCAATTGAGGTCGAAGAGGAATTAGCTATGGCAGCAAAGCCCACCCTCGGTAAGTAAGGTAGGGTAACTCGATGACGCCGGAAAAGTGCTCCGCGAGACCGGCTGTAGCCGACGCCGACCGAGAGTTGACCTGTTGCACGTGACGACGGCGCCCCTCATCAACTTTCACATGGGATTTAGGTCTTATTTACAGTCTTGAGACTCCAAAATTTCATTGATTGAAATTTATAGCTTGAATTCGGGAGTAATTTATTTGTAAACAACATATTTCAAGCTTGGAGTGTAAGTCGAAGGAATATCATATACCTATGTCAAACTTGGAGCAATGTGTGATCCCCCACTTTCGCCAAACACCTGAAAGCATTTGGGATGATAACTAAAGTTGCAGCTTGGTAGACTAGACGTAAGAACAGACGCCATTCTTCCGAAGGGAATGCGATATCAATGGCTATATCCGAGGATTAGAGAATATCTAAGGGACTATTATATCGAATCTATACATCCATGTAGTCCCTAATACTCGACCTGAACATTAGAACTTAAAAATCAAGTTCACACAAGGTAGGTTAGTTACATACTCTAAAAGGGGCAGATACGACAAGAGAACGCCCCTATTAGCTTTGAAGGGCGACACCCATTTCAGTAACTCCAATTAAATACATCAATTAACCAAACGCTCAACGCCCACATAAGATCGAAGCTATAATACAACCAAACATCTTGTTGCACAGGTTAGATTCCTTTAAGTGACCCTCTCACCCGTCAGCTCGACCGACATGCTACCCAGACTCCATCTAACCATACAGCGACCAGGTAGGCATCAGCAAATGTATAGATATGATATAATATGATCAGATCAAGTTTCTCATAGACCTGATCAACGCCACCGCCCCTCCTCTCCTCTCCCCTCCTCTCCCCTCCTCTCCCCTCCTCTCCCCTCCTCTCCAATAAGTCGCCAACCTCCTTTCCCTCCTCTTCTCTTCCGTCTATTTTACCCCTGAATCTACCTACCCTCATCACCAATCATCCCACTCATCATCATTCCCCTTCGCCCCCGCCGGCCCACCGGTAGCACTCTTCCCCGGCGCCTTGCCCATGGCCGACGTGCCGATAGAACTGTACTTGGCCCCCGTGCCATGCCTTTGGTCCGCGAGCGACGAGAAGTCGTCCCAGAAGTCTTTCTTGCTTTCGTCGAGCGGCGCCTGCCGTGACCGGCTACCGCTGGCACTACTACTGTTGCTTCCATCGGGCCCCTCGACGAAGCGGTTGAATCTCTCCTGCGCGCTCAGCGCGCCTACTTGGGCTGCGCGGCCTACGTTGCCTGCTGCGAACCGTGCCTGTGCTGCGAAGTCGGAGTCCGATAGCTAGGGAGTGGTATCGTTAGCCCTTCTGTCTGATAGTCTTGCTCAAACTTGATAGAGTAGATAGAATGAATAGCAGGGTAAAACGACGTAAGATCGGTTGAATAGCAAGGGTAGAAGAACTCACCTGCTTAGCCGTAGGCTGAATGAACTCATCATTGATCCCCTTCGCCGTCTTCGTGACCGTAGACGCGAACCACCCAAACCCCTTCGTCAGCGCCCCCACGGGATCCTTCTGTAGCTCTCCGAGATCTAGCGGTATGCCGCTCCCACCGCCACCACCGCCCGAATTCATCGGCGGCGGAGCCGTGTTTCCAAAACCGCCGTACTTCCCTCCCTGGCTCGGCGGCAGATCATCAGGCCGCGCTGCGTTCTCCTCGCCCAGGCGCGCAAAGTACTTATCGTCGACCTTCGCCTTGGTGGTGCCCCATCCACCCGCCGCCGCCGCCGCCGCCTGGTGCGGGCTCTCGGTCCTCCTCGTGCCGCTCAGCGGCGTCCCGGTCCTACTGATCTGCCGCGAGCCACTGGTAGGCGGCGGTGGCTGTTGCTGTTGTTGTTTGGAGGGCTGCGGTGTACTCCGTCGTTCGCCGGGGACGTACTCCCTATCCTCGACCTTGGCGCTGAGCCTCTCCTTCCACTCCTCGCCGACCTCCCCACTATACCGCTCCGCGATGGTCGCGTCGTCCCAGCTCAGCCCGCGCATCTTGGTGTCCTCGTGCGCCTCGAAGAACTTCCGCCAGCCCGCGTTCCCGCCGAGCCGCATGCGCTCGATCTCGGCCTGCTTGAAGGCGTCCATGGTCACGGACCGCACGAAGGAGATGTGCACGCCGAGCCCGCGGTGCACGCCCGCGCACGACAGGCAGATGAAGACGCCGAACTTGGGGGACGCCCATTGCGGGTTCGGCGCGTTGCAGTCGCAGCAGTTGTTGTTATCGTTGGTCTTCTGGATCGCGAGGAGCTGCGAAAAGGGGGTGCGAGCAATCGCGCTGGTTAGCGGAACTGGACAGGACACATCTGCGCCAAGAGGACAATTGTTCGGGAATCGAGTGCAACATACCTTTGACCTCGTCTCCGGGTCGACTTCCCACATGGTTGTCGCTTCTCTCTATTTTCAACAATAACTCACTCTATTATACGCTGTAGGTTTGAAAACGAATGCGATATTTCAAGTTGCATGGTGTTCAGATAGGTCGTCTTTGGGGGAAAAGATACATTGTTCGCCCAGGAAGTTGATTAAAAGGTCTGATTGGTCGATCTGCGCCGATCCCGAAGTTCTACCAAAAAAAGGTGCTACAATAAAGCTTTAATAGCGGCAACACACTAACTGAGCTACTGCAATAGCCAGTACCTAATAGCCTTGAGGCTGCCTAAGACACCTTGATACAGGGTACTCGTATAGTTTGGTTGGTAGACAAGTTTCACAGCTCGGCCTGGTGATATAGAATTTGAAGCAGATCTGGAGGGTATTTCTTCTTTATAGCGTTGCCAGCTTCGTTAGCATGTCACCGTTAGGTTTCTCACACCCTTGTATAAGCCCTGTAGAGGCAACTTAGGAGTTTCTGAGTATTACGTTACTTCAATAGCACCAACCTAAGTCAATACGGCAGTGCAGGTATGTAATTCACTCGAGACATATGCAAGTTTACCAATCATGCCCAAAATCAATCACTTATACCTCTATTTTTCGCTCGAGAACTTTTGCCAGTCCCATATGACGCCTGTTCTGGCGGCCACCTAGTGTACAATCCGAGAATAACGTGTAATGAGGAGACTGAGAAAATAACCCCGTGAGAATGGATATCGATGTTAGAAGCATAAAAAACATCATCATCATCATGGCCCCGACGTCTATCGAGAGAGATGCACCGGCGTAGCTCTTACGACAACGCCCTGTCGACAATATCAAAAGCCATATCAACTACTGGTCTCGGGTTCGTATCTAATCATAAATTCGGCTGACTCTCTCCCTCTCTCTCCCCTGTCATCCGTTGCTATACATATGCTCAACACCTGCGCACACCCGCATGCTCAATTGATGTTCGCCAATGGTAGTAGGGATGATTGTCTGGTTTCGCTCCTCATCAAGATCGTTGCATGCTAACAGAGAGGTCAAGTGGTAGTAAAAGATTTAGGCAGTGGTGGCGGCCGCCTCTTGACCGTTGGTTTCATTCTCGTGAGGAATGTTGGCCTCCTCGTCAGTCTTGTCGGGACTGTCGATGGCCACCTTGACAGCGATCTCACGGCCCTCGATCTCCTTGCCGTTCATCTCGGCGACGGCCTTCTGCTGCATTTCTTCGGAAGCAAGAGTAACAAAGCCGAAACCACGGCCCTTGCGAGCCTCGCCACGGGCCTGGAGCTTCTTGATCATGAATCGCGGAATGGGCCGGAGCGCAATCTTGGCAGAAGAAGGCTCGTAAGCCTTGAAGAGATCCTTGAGCTATTGGAAAAGTTAGCATCTCCTTTGCAGCAAGACACCCACAACGCAGCTCAAACACATACAGTCTCCTCTGTGAGGTCATAAGGAAGGTTCGCCACCATGACCTTGTTCTTAGAAGGGATGCCATCAGCAGGAGGCCCGCGCTCTCGACGCTCGCGAGCAGGACCCTTCTTGCTCTTGTCAGACACGTCAGTATCGACTTTGTTGGTAACGTCGGTCAAAGGTAGAACCTCAGAGGCTTCAGGGACGGCTTCATTCTTCTCAGCAGTCTCCTCGCCGGTAGTAGCATCCTTTCCACCATCCTGATTCTATTGTTAGCGTTTTCCTTGCTTTGCAAGTCGTAGACAGGCCCAAGGATTTCAACATACAGATCGTCCGCCACGTCCGGTGCGACCTCCACGTCCTCGACCACGGCCGCGGCCGCGACCAGAAGCTCGGCGTCGAGAACCTTCGGCACCTTCACCGCTGGAGGTACCCTCAGCCTTCTCACCGGCCGGTTGAGGGGTGCGGGCTAGTTGGACGGATACCTTGCGCTCAAGGATCTCTTTGCCCGAAAGCTCGCCGATAGCACGCTCGGCCTCGCTGGGGGTGGACAGGTCGACAAAAGCGTAGCCCACTGGTCGGTCGGTACGGGGATTCTTGGGGATGGAAACAGACTCGCTAAAGACGTGGTCAGCCAGTCCGTTAAGCCAATGAAATAATCCAGCAGGTCCAAAATCGGTGTTTTGAGGACGTAGAGTACTCGGCTTTAGTATAATGAAACGTGTTTGGTAAACCAAGCCACCGTGTATCGTCACACAAGGGCCTCAATGCGGGAAGAGTAAGACTAGTTGGCGAAGGATCCACGGCTGTTGATCGGAGGACAGAAGGAGCTAAGAAGGGCTCAAAACCTTGAGTCTCTTCCCTCATTTGCAGGTTATGGAGCTCGAGTCACAAGCTAGATAGATAACCCGGCCTTCTCGAGTAGACAGAGAGGGACAAAGACGAGGTTGGAAATCAAAGGTGAGAGCAAACAAGAACTTACACAAGGTAGCCCTTGAAGAATTCCTTCAACTCCCCCTCGGTAGTCGCATAGGCGAGGTTGCCGATGTACAGGCGGCGACCCTCGGCGGCACTGGCGTGGACGGCGTCTTTGTTCTCGTCCTTGTTCTCAGTGAGCGACGTATTGCTCAGAGCGTTGGTAACGTCGTTGACAGCCTGTTCGGCAACCTGGGTGACCTTCTCCACAACGTTGGCCATGATGTCTTAGTGGGTGTGGATGGAAGTGGTGGTGTTTTGAGGTTGGTCGTGATAGCAGGAGGTGGAGATGCGTGGACGTTTGCTGGAGCGGTTCAGAAGCTGAACGCGTGAACAACGGTTGATGTCGGGGGAGGAAGATAGGGTGGCTACGTGCCCTAGATAGTTGGGAAGACTTGGGGGGTGGTCAAAGGTTGACACAAGCTGGCTTGATTGATGTGGATTTGAGAGGTGTGAGGAGGAGAAGGGAAAAGAGGACTAAAGTAGGTGCTGCGACGTGTGCCAGAAATTTTTGTAGAGTGTTTCTGGTGATTGTGGGCCCTTTGTTCGATGTGCCCACGGCAGGCGTGAGGGTCGCACGACGAATAGGGAAAGGGGCACACGCCGAGCGGCCAATCAGAAGGTATAGCCGTGCTTTAGCACTGCTCAGGAATAGGCAAATGGAACTGCACCCGATGCTAGCTAGGCAGTGTGTAGCAGTAGGTAGTTACAGAGGGGGCAGGGGGATCCTGCAGTCGCTAAATCACTTACTTGCCTAAGTACATATATTCCCAGCTACTACCACGCTAAACGAACTTGTGATGTCGCACCTGTCAGTTGTTTATATAAAAAGTGGAAGTCGAAGTCGGGTAATTCTTGGGCAATGCAGTGTAAAGGAAGGGCCTATCGAGAGACAGTCTACATTGTTCTTGTTAGAAGCTCCGAATTGGGCTATTGTTTGTCAAACTCAAACGAGTCATCCCCCGAGAAGACAATGGAGAGCGCGCGCGACGCCACCGTAGCTTGATAGGTAAGTTGTGAATCTGGTAGCCGAAACCGCAAACAATTTAATTCACTTACAACTCGTCCTCATCTTCTATTTTCCTTTGTCTGTTGCCTCCTCCATGCTGTAATCAACAAGGTGCAAATTCAAATCGAAGCCGCAAGCATATTAACTAGCTGCCTCAAAATTCTGTTAATTCACTTATCTTGTCATACACGTATACCCCAGGGCACGGGGCATTGGGTCGAACTGCCATCCCTTTTTGTCAATTTCTGTACCTTTGGCGTGAGGCCGACATTGTGTCTCTACCGACGTGTAGTTGCTTATACCCCCAGGCCCAGTAAATGACACGGTCAATCAGCCCTGTGGCATCAGAGCGGATCCAAGTAATTTGGACCAGAGCGTCTAGGGGGTGCACATGCCACATGCCATTCGGCGCTTTTGTGTGGTTGCTTGACCCATTGTCGCGGCCAGGTGCGTCATGCGACACAACCGCTACATTATGAATTGAAGAAATACTATAAATGGTATGAAACCTTACCATAGTCTACACAGTTCCGACTCCGAGCCAGGTACAACGCCTCGGAGGCCGTTCAAAACGTGGATATTGGGGGGGTGCTCGATATGATTTATAAAATGCGTCCTACATGCCCAGACGAAAGGATTACTTGTACCCTAGGCCAAGTCCACGGCTTATCTAAATGCCTGCCTACCAAGTCGATCGGAGATTAAATTATTAAAATTTGGCCTGCTCTTATGCAAGAATTGGAGATTTGAAAAATAGCCGAATTGAGATTACTGGGTACGACAAGGTGTCGATACTCAGGTTCGGCGCATATCTGTTCTACACAAGGAGTTCAGTGCCTACATCTCTCTAGGGCTGGAATCATGTTTATGATTGCTACTGTACGCTTATGGATAGTCTGTAGCTCGGTATTGGTATATTTTGGCACAGCTGCAAGGTGATGGGCAAGTCGGCAGTTGAAGTTCTAGAAGCTGTATCGACATTCGACAAGTCCGGGGTTGTGTAAGTCAGAACCGGGGGCTCGCTATATATACGCCTCGTTTTCAATCTAGCAACGCCCACTAGCCAGAGCACTGACAACCTCAGCTTCTTATGAGGCGAAATGAAACTTCCCCTTTTTTCACCCTTACCCACGACTAAACTAGGACCCGAGGCCGTCTTCTTCTCTCTGTTTCCATCTGCTCATTAACACTTCGCACGTCATAAGCAGTCATAATTAACGATTCTTTAGATACCGCTCTATTCACCATAGGCAGTAGAGCTTTTACGCCGAATACATTATGTAAATGCTTTACACAACGTGCGAAGAGACGACAAAGTGTGGCTACTGTTCAATCTAACCCACCCAAGGTCCATCTAGCCTCTACTGCGCCTACCTACCCAGATAGTATACCTAGGAAGTTAGACCACTACGATTCGTCAAAACTGTGAGCTGTAAAAGCCTACGTTGTGTTTACTATCCCTTTGAAGACCATTTCGGCTCCGTGACTTAAAAGTGGAATAATGGGGCCGCATATGCAGCTCTCTACATCCAATAGAACGATAAAAAATACTCGGATAATTTATTTATTGGGTGTAAGAGCTGCAAGTGCGGCCCCGCTATTCCACTTTTTATGTAACGGAGCCGAAATGGTCTTCAAAGGGATACCGTAGGCCTGTGTCCCGGAAGGATTCCAGATGTAAGTAATTTTTTTTAGCTTGAGCCTAGCTTACCATAGTTGCCCTTTCGATAAATCACACCTTGTTATCTGATTATTACATGCATAACGGCAACGAACCAATAGACAGATGCTAGGGAACCTAGAACGGGCAAAAGAAAAAGAGACGAGAACCTTGAAAAAGGACCACGCAGTAGGTATCAGGATAAAAATGTGAATTGCTGAAAGAACACCTGACCTTAAGCAGCCAGCGGCCGAACACGGACGGCATGCTTTAACACTAAACCCTACGACACCGAAATGGGTGCTATCATCGGCTCCACCCCACTGTCCGAAAACTTGGGGAGCCTCATCCAACTCTTCCTATGCTATCAGATAAGTAACGTAGTCTTTGCTTCCGATGTCGCGCGCGTTCGTTATAGAGCTTTCTGTATCTACGTCGCATTGCACCATTTCGTTCGAAAAGCTACATTATGTATCCAGTCTTTTACCTATCTACAATCTCCTATATAGGCAAATAAATACGGTCTGCCTGGGTCATCTATATTCATGCTTTTATGTTGGTGCCAGTTTGTACTACAGGTATACTTTATCTAGCGCCTGGCACCGACAGTCCATCCCCGCACCTCTTAAAAATGTAGATTTAGGTACGGAGTACCTACCTTAGGTATTCGTTGTCGCTAAACAATGCGTGTATCTAGAACCCTTAGGTAGGTGCTGTCTCTAGCCGTTTCCATTGGCAAACCGTACCTAGGCAGGCTTCAAAAAAAAAGTAGACCGTCTGTATCATGACATAAGCAGATACCTGCTCAGTACTGACCGAGTAGCAATACTGCAGGCGCGCCTCCAAATGGTACAAACACCACCTGCACATATGCTTGCGTACCTCAGGTTCCAGTCAAATTTCGCATCAAGAAAAATAAAGGAAGAAAGGACAACCGTAAGAGAAGAGAAGAGGAGAAGGAGAAGGAGAGGAGCAAAGTGGAAAGGCAGTTGTTCTTGAAAAAGGGCACACGACTTCCGTCTGGAGTTTCGCCCCGCCTTACGGAGCTTGTTCCTCACTGCCGTCACGACCGTCACTTATACAATACCATCGCTCTTCCCATCACCCACCACCACTGCCAATTGCATACAGTATGCAAGGTCCCGCCCAGAATGATGATGAAGTCCACATTGATCATCGGAAACTCCTCATCCTCTACGGCTCCGAGACGGGGAACAGCGAAGAGTCGGCCACCGACATCGAACGTCTCGCGCGCAGGTTATACTTTCGTACTGTCCTGGAAGAGATGAATAGTGTTGAGCTGGTATGTCGACTAAGAAACGATGAGCATGCTTTTATTTCAATATCTACACATGATGAGTAGACAACATGCGACTCAACCCACTGGTCAAACCATCTTATCCTCTTGCGTTACCTCAGCTCGCCCTGCTTCACTCCAGCTTACCTCGCTTACACTTGGGAATACCTCGCCCTCATGCAGAGCAAACTTCTTTGGCTTGAAACCTTCCCTTCTCAGCCACCACTTTCCTTACTCATTTTCATCGACGGCGCCGAACTTTCGTTGACCAGTCTTCCATAAATCTAGAATGACCTACTACAATATCCTCTCGTTATCTTTGTTATTTCCACTACCGGTCAGGGAGATTTGCCCAAGAACACGCGCACTTTCTGGAAGAGGCTCCTTCGCAAACGCCTCCCGCCCAACTGCCTAAGTCAAGTCAACTTCACCACTTTTGGTCTCGGTGACAGCTCCTACTTTCAGTACGCGTTACCCTTGCTCATCCTTACCTACGTTCCCTACCTTGCAGTTTCCTGTCCAGACACGCGCATTGCCGCTAACGTCAACTTCTACTCTCGCAGATATAACTGGGCTGCACGGAAACTCCACAAACGCCTTGAGCAGCTTGGTGCCGTAGAGTTCTTGCCTCGTGGTGAGGCTGATGAGCGTCACGAAGACGGGTAAGCAGCGAAATCCCAGACTACTTCGTTCCCAGTCCAAGTGATGTGGGCTGTGGACGGCACTCCTCTTTATCACGGACCAGTGCGTAGAGCGGGACTGACATGTTGAAAGTATCGACGGGACGTTCTTGCCTTGGTGTCTTACTCTACAGACATATCTTGAAAGAGAATTCCCATTGCCTCCGGGCTTATCTCCAATACCACCAGACGTGCAGCTCACCCCCAAGTTCACCATCGAACTGGCGAAACAAGACGCAAATACAGACTTCAAGTGTGAAGAAATGCCTAGGTCTCAATATGACATCGATAACAGCGGCCGAACACTCGACAGAGAAGCGGCCATTTTCAGTCATGTGGATAATCAGTCTCGTCGCGACATGTTGAGGCACGAACACGAATCTGAAGACCGAGCATCACATGAACACCTTATGGCTCGCCTCTCGAATAGAACCGCGGCAGATTGGCCCGGCGGCGTAGATAGACTCGATAGACCCAACGTCTTGAGGGATTCTCCGACCAAATACTCTCTTGACGATTCTCCTGTGGACCCAGACGAGAGCCCGCCGGCCGCGCTGCTACCTATACCGGATTCATGGCGTGGCGTGGTTGTTAAGAACGACCGACTGACTCCTACTTCCCATTGGCAAGACGTCAGACAACTTGTCCTCCGCGTCGCGGCGAGAAACGATGGCAATGGTCGCCTGCTTTCTTATGGCCCCGGCGATGTGGCAGTCATCTATCCTAAAAACTTCCCTCGAGACGTTCAAGATCTTATCGACCTCATGGACTGGGGACATGTCGCCGATAGACCATTTCGTCATGTCCAGAGTGGGGGTCTCCCCTGCAACACCCCCAGGAATTGTCATCCCTTGGAAAATAGCACGCTACGGGAACTTCTCACCCACAACTACGACATCACATGCATACCGAGGCGTTCGTTCTTCACGGAGATCGCTCACTACACCGAAGACACTACGCACAAAGAAAGGCTCAGAGAATTTGCTGATCCCGGTCGCTCTGATGAGTTTTATGACTATACATCTCGACCACGCCGGTCCATACTCGAAGTTCTACAGGATTTTCCAAGCGTTCGGATACCGTACCAACACGTCCCATCTATTTTCCCAGTCATACGTGGTCGTGAATACAGTATCGCAAGTGGGGGGTCTTTGATGAACGATCCTCGCCATCGAGATTCCACTATTTTGGATCTAGTAGTTGCCTTAGTCAAGTATAAGACGGTTTTACGCAAGACTAGGCAGGGCCTCTGCTCCCGGTACATTGCCTCCCTCAAACCCGGCGCCGAGATGCAAATTTCTGTCCGATTCAATAATATCCCAGACGCTATTCTTGACCCACAGAAACCTCTTCTTGCGATTGCCCCAGGCACAGGCATCGCGCCTATCCGCGCTCTGCTCCACGAACGCGCAGCAACTGCTGAAACCGGAAATATCACGGGCAGGGCGGAGCACATTCTGTGCTTTGGCGGGCGAAACCGTAAAGCTGACTTCTTGTTTGAGAATGACTGGAAGAGGCTGGGCATTAACGTTGTCACGGCTTTCTCAAGAGATCAGCCATCCAAAATATATGTTCAGGATCGTCTCCTCGAGTGCTCCGATCAAGTTTGCAGGTTGCTCCGGAAGAACTGTGCTATATGCTTGTGCGGCAGCTCCGGAAAAATGCCAGAAGCTGTCAGACTTACTTTATACGATTGTATGGTCAAGGGGCGGATGGCTCGTGATCGCGAGCAGGCGAAGGCATTGCTCCATAAAAACTGGGTATTCTGGGAAGAAGTATGGTAGTGAGGAGGCATATCTGCCTTGAGAGAGGTAGAGGATAGATGATATGTTATAGAAATCTGGTTAGGTAGCTGACGACACTTGATACAGCAAGTTTAGCTGATTATCAGCGATTAACATGATTTTTAACGCAGTGGTATGAGAACTCCGCCAAACGGAATGTTTTTCTATACGATCAACGACCTAGCTAAGGATCGTCAATTTCTTGATTGCGTGCTCGGTACCGCTATTCTCGTAGACGCACGCCACCTAGAGGTGGATGATGGAGAGACATGTACATCCCTTTGAAAAAGTTAGGAGCCACAATACCGAGCGTTGCTATACTAGTAGGTCATCCGTCTCTAGTTGACGCGGTGAATGGTCAAGCTCATATTCGCTCCCGTAGCTCACTTTAACAAAGACTGAAAGACTGAAAGACCGGCGAGCTCGTCGACGCTATAATTATGTCTCGAAAAAGCTGCCTATTGTTATTATTACATTCAGCAGAGTAGCAGAGAAGCGGAAGTTGTTTGCCGCTTTAGTGGATGTTCACTGGGTTGCTGCTTACTGCATATTAAGGCTAGAGCAGGCTGCTTTCATGTTGGAATGTATGATGTATGATTCATAGTGTATTCTCTTAGAAACTGGAAATTGATGTTTGTGTTGCGTGGGGGTCTTTTGGTGAGTGTTAGGTTGTTGTAAAGTTATCGCGGGAGAATATAGTCGGATGTTGTTTGTTCTAGCGGAAAGAGATAGTGACGCAGTATATGGATGGGTAGGTATCCTACTGCGAGGAAACGGATGGGAAGCCTGGGTCACTACCTGGGTATCCGTAGCGTTATCACGGGCTAAGTTGTAGGGCGTCTGCTTTGAAGGAAGGAAGATAGGGAGGTAGAAGGTAGAAGGTAGAAGTGGTGGTTTACCTAGGCACGTCGTTGACGAGTGGATTATTATTATCACCTGGGTTTGACAACATACCGGTACATCGTCGCTGCGCTCTGATTATGTCTTGGGGTGATATGTGTGGCGTCGACGTCAAGCGTGGCCAGCTTCTGGGTATGTATGGACATTGTTGTCTTGTGCTTAGTGTATGGATTCGTGTATGTCCTTGTCGTAAGGGCTGAATACAGGACTGGGCAATCAAGTTGATATGATAATGATATCCCGTGACTGCATAGTTTTTAGACTATCTAGCAGGTGCTCTCCTGTCGGGAATCGGGTCTATTTGTACAGCTTCTCCCTGTGGCCGTTGCTTCGGGTCTTAGAAGATACAGTCAAAATAACTTGTTCAACAGATCTATGCGGGACGCCTTCATACATATAGTACGATGATATGACTATGGAGGTTTATTGCGGCCCGACGGGTGTAACAGGGCCTCTCCGTACAACGGTCCTGATGAATAGAGGGTTCACCTCCGTATCTCCTCCCGTAGAAGAAGGAGCAAGAGAAGTTTACTTAACTATCCCGCAACATTGGAAATGCGCCTCTGTGATTATCCACTGGTGATGGTACAAGACCAAGGGAGCAAGGCTACTTTTCTCCTTCTGAAATCGAGCTCTGAGGCTCCGTTGTTATGATATTGAAGGGTTAATTGATAACTCTTTTCTGACCTACTGCCCGAGTCACGTGGAATGACCGTAAGATACTTGACCAGTTCATATATTGACTCTTACCTTGTATGAGGATATGTGTTAATAATGATAATAGTACAAATTGCTGGTATACAGCTAATAATTACCGTTTCGCTGACAGCGGGACAGTCTGACGACGAGATCCACGATCACGAACAGGTATGCAGATACAAATTTCTATGGTGTAGCCCGACAGAAGTCTACATTGTATATCAATTCGAGAAGCATAACAAACTAGGGCATAGATAGAAGTTACCGCCGTACTACCTATGCACAAGAGTAGCCAGCACATGAACGCATTCTGAGATTAATGTCCCAGCAGTCAGCAATACTACCTTTTTTTTTTTTTTTTTCTGCGCGTTTAGGATACAGCGTCATCGGTCCCGAGTTAGGCGTCTACATAACTCTTGTTCTCTCTCTCTCTCGCAAGGGGTCGCCGGCGCTTACAGTAACGCGCGAGCAGCGCCTCGTTTCGGAATCTTGAGACAGACAGACAGCCAGGAACCGCCCCCCTGTCGGGATCCTCGAGGCTGAGATCCCTTCGGTAACTGGATCGGCGCAGATTTTGAAACGGCGTAGATCCTATGCTTACGTCGTTGGTAGCAGTCACTCGGACCTGAAGTGTACTGTACATGAGTGTATCAATCAATGTCTGGCGCCTGGTGGCTAATTCACCTCGGCTGCTGTCTCATGAGCTAGAACGGACGGTTCGTGATATGCTCGTATGACAGGTGCATGGCCACTGGCATCGCAGCGTGCTTTTCGGATGACGTTCCGAATCTGTGCATGCAACATACTGCGTACCCAGTTATATTCGGTATACGCGAACGAACTGTGCAATACAGCATGTATCCGGGACTAGGTTGAGACAAAAGTACTTGCCTACATATGCGAACGGCACAGCCACCGATTTGAGGACATCGGATCCAACGTGAAGAATAATAGACCTGGCTGGCCATTGATACAGCACGGCCGTATTCATTGGGTGATCAATACGTCGATGACGGAAGCAAAGTGCCGGGAGTACAAGGTAAGCAAGATGCCATCTTAATCTGATTGATGCTCCCCTCTGCCCCCTCCTGCTCGCGAATACTTGTAAGACGAAAGCGAGATATATGCTCAGTAGATACTATAGATACTACGCAACTAGCTTACCAGCCAATGGCCATCTACATCTGCCGAATCGATCCGTTTAGCGAGTCCAGTGGGAGAAGAGAGAGGAGAAAGAAGGGTGTGCAAGAAAAACATGCCATGCGGCCTGTCATTGGTGCCCAGACACGGGGTGCAATCTATCTACCAAAATGCCGGAATTTACGAGCGTAGCATCGCCCGCGATCGAGTCCCGTCCAGGACCTGCTAGGCCGCGCGGGCTCGCTCTCTCTTTCGCAAGGTGAATAGCTGTCCCGTTAATTTCCGATTCTCGATACAGACAGTATAGTACTGAGTATTGCTAGAGTCGTCTGGTCGGGTGAGTGGCGCCCGAGAAAAGCATACAGGTAGGTAGCCAGAGGCCAGAGGGGTCCACAGCGGCGGTTCGTCAGACTGCCGCTGCATGTTGTTCATAGTGAGCTGCTCATTTACACTCCTCTCCCTTTCTACTACTAGTAAGTACTTGTGAATGGATGAATAAGTCCAGTGAGAGTTGGTCGCCGACTACTACTAGTAAGAAAAAGTACGATGACACTAGACGCTGGGCATGCAGGCCATACTGCGTCTTAGCCCAGAGAGGAGGAGAACCCTGGATGCAGAGTGCTTTTCCGGTCTTCGACCTTTTAACTCTTATGTAAGTATAGACCCCTTGTTAGCCTCACCGCTTACTTACTTGCTTGCTCGCTCACTCGTCCGCTCGCTTGACTTTGCCTTTTTGAAGCATCATGGCTCGCTTGGCACACGACAACAGGTATGCTATTAGGCTAGTAACATAGCGAGAGTACATAGCGAGAGTAGAGGAGGACGTGAGGACCGCAGCATTACTCCAAGTGTTCACGGCGCCCTAGGGGACTGGACTGGACCCTGCTAATTCATCCCCAGGCAATTCTGGCTGAATTTCGCCACATCTTAGAGTACTATTTACTAAACCAAGACGCAAGCTAGGAAATCAGGGTATTGGCTTAACACAGCGTTGCTCGCGATTAGTCGAATCACGAGGGGAATGCAGTGCAGCGCAGGTATTACGTGCGAAATCAGATATACAGTAGAATGATACCGTCAGTGGTCCCGGTCGCTAGGTAAACTAGTATAAGCTTAAAAGGACAAAGGGCCGCGGGCTTGGGTTCAGTTCGGTTGGTTCGCGGGAGGGGAATGTCCACCAAACAACCCCATTGATGGACTCGGCGAGCTTGGAGTCGCGCCGGTCGCGGGTCAGGCCCATAGACTAATCTTTAGCGCTGGTGTATACACTGAACTGTTGCTACCATGCGTAGTCTCTTTCGTGCCGTGATCCCGTGGTGTGCTGAACGGCGTCTTGGGACTTGTGATGTACAGTACTTACCCACGCAGGGTAGAAGAGGAGTGCTGCAGATACGCATTGTCTTGAGACGCCGTACGTAGCAGGTAAGTTGATATGCTAAGAATCTCCGAAAGTACCACCAAGGAATTCCGGGACCGTGTCAGCTTAGGATCTATCTCCGCCGTGCCGTATCTTTTCCCAGATATCCTACTTGCTCTCTCGTATCAGCGGTTCTTCCCCCTCAAACTGGCAGACAGCTCGGGCGAACTGGCGGGAATAGAAATTTAGCGTCCGAACGCCGGTCCCGTACACCAGAAGACCGGGTCTACACAGCGCTATTAGACGGAGGAGGAGAATGTACTAAGTCTACACTAGTATTCTTTGCTGCCAAGTGTATAACACTAAGTTGGCGAATGCGAGATAAGGGAAACGGGGGATCGTTGGAGTAAATGGCGGGATGGCCGTGGATGATGATGGCTGACTTGCATGTGACTGAACAATGTAGTCTGGTATGGTAAGTATCACTCAGTAACAACACAGCGGCCCCCAAAGCAACGGTGAAGGGCGAGAAGAAGGACCGCGCATATCGAAGTCCCGGGGATTGGGAACGCCATGTGGCTACGACTGTGTGATGGAGCGTCAGCAGAAATGCCTTACCATGGAGATGGCGAACATGCTTCGCGTTGTGAGCCTCTTTTTGGCGGATCTTCAAAGAATAAATCCCGCGTAATAGATAATTCCGCTATGAAGGCATGATTCTGTTCTTTACGTGTCTTTTGAAGCGGTGATATCTTTGAATCATTCTCTTGGTGGTACTTGTCCAGTGCTCTATATATTCAATGTAGAGATGTCTGAGTCTGAGAACACTACAACGCTTTGGGCACTTTACCTTCGTTAGCATTCCTCAGGTGAACTTGTCTTAAGCCCCATTGAATCATAGTCTTAAGCTCAACTTCTCAAAAAGGTAATTCTTGATTTGTAGGCATTTCTCCGCGGTACGGCATACAGTGTAAAAATTATCCCACTCGAAGTACCCAACCTAGTGTGATGGCCCCCAAATTGGGGGCCGTTGAACAGTCCGTCCCAGCCGAGCCAAGAACTTGCGGAAGACGAAACCCGCACGTAGTAGTCAGCGAAGTACCTACACTACACTACACTCAGCTAGTGGCTCGTTGGAATAGCTTGTTGCGATGACTTGGCCCATAGTTTCATAGGCTAGAGAATGTATCAGCACAGTGCTGTCAGATCTAACCCTGGAGATAACCTTAAATATGTACCTTACTTTGGAGGTGGAATGTGTCGTACTGTGTGCGGTAAGTACTAAGTAGCTGTGCTTGCGGCGCCAGTGTTAACACCATCGCCAGTTAGCAAATGTTCAGCCACGTGCCTGGCATAGGTCGCCTATGCAGGTCTCGTGTTCTGGCGCATCTTGAGCGTCTTTCTTGTCTCGCTCGGTCCGGGCAATGTTGCGATTAACGTCATATTCTGCCTAGAGACTCGCACTACTTAACAGAAGACAATTGGCAAACCCGTATGTGCTGGTACATTTAGGTGGGAAGGGAACTTAGCGACCTGTAGAGAATCTTTCTCTCAGGGGTATGTATGGGGGCCGTTTTGTGGTTATGGACCCCTGGGCTGAGCAGAGCAGGCAGCGTAAAAGCACGTGAAAGGTACCTTAACGGGGTTACATCGCCAGTGTTCCAGACGGTCATGTCTTGAATGTTCTGCCTGTCTCGCCTGTCTCGCGTGGGAGAGGAATACATACTTAGATGATCGGCATTCCTCAGCTCGCCGATCGCCTGTGTAAGGCGCAGGGCGCATGGCTTTTACCTACAGTACATCATCTATTTGTCGCACAATCCAACGGTCGTCGATCACACATTTTTGTTTACTGTACTTTGCCTTAAACTGCGCTGTGCATCGGGACCGAGTGTTGCTGTTTTTGGTGCCGCGAAGAATCGTACGCGCGTAGATCTGGATCATCAGTGTTATGCCTTGATTGTATGGTTCGTTTTGAAGTCACTGATAATGTCTCTTACTGTATGTAGTACTGCTGTTGTACCTATTGTTCGAGTCAACTATGTATATCTGTAGGGCTACCTGGGCTGACGCTGATCCCTTTTGATGATTTCGTCTCTCCATGTGGCGTCAGACGCAGGTTCCTTTGTGTCGGGTACACTGTTCGCTCTAGCTTACCGTTTGTGTAAGTCTGACTTGCATACGGCTGCCCCTGAGGTATCCTGACTTTGGTCCTACTTACAATGTATTAACTAGCGCTACATGTCGTATACGTACATGAAGTTGATTGATAATTTAATTCTTGTTTTAAGCTGCGCTATGAAGTCCTGGGTATGTTGACAAAACAATGAGTACAATACACGCTATTTTGGCTGGAAGGAAAAAAAGACGGCCTCTTTTAGGTGAGTATTTAGCCGCCAAATACCGACGCCGTTCGTACCCTAACGAGGCGGCATAAGCCTTAAGAGCAGGGGAAACACCCCTGCTTTAAATCCATTTTAAAAACCATGGATATATAAGCAGAATCTTAGAAATTCAAATCAAAACCAGTCGAGGATTCCAGCTTCTACGTGCAGAATGCTGGCCACCGTCGCGATATAGGCGGCTAACGGCCACGGCGGCCGTCTCAGTGCTAAAGACGCGCCGTTGTTTTTCTTGTTTGTATTTACTGTTGTGGCCATGGCTGAGACCGAGGCCCTGGACGTGGCCGTGGCCGTGACGGTGGGCAGCGCCACAGCCGCGCCAGTCCTCGGCGTGATAGTCGTTGTCGACACATAAGGCGAGTCTAAGGTCCACGTTTCGATAGCCACGCCCGCCGGCCCAATCGTAATGGTCTCACCACCGATGACTGTCGTCGTCGTCGTTTTCATTTGCCCTGGCGCGAGGGGTGCCAGGGGGTCCAGAGTGTACGTGATGCCCTGAATTACGACCATTGTGGGCCCAACCTGCGAGATCGTCACGCCGCCCACGGCTGCGAATTGGATGTCGTTAGACGCTGCTGCGTTACTCCCGCCGTATGTTTCGCCGTGCACAACGATGCCCGATGGCCCAATTAGAATCGTGTCGCCGTCGATAACCTCTGTAATTATGCTGGAGCCTGGCCCATAGGTTATTGTTGTGCCTTCGATGACGACCTTGTCAGACCCAATGGCTGTGATTAACTCTGCGCCGAATACGACTTGTGTTGTATCTTGCGCTGCCGGGATGGCGAGTGTTTGACCGGGAAAGACAATCGCGCCCGGCCCCAGGGTTATACTTTGTCCTTTTATTACTACCGTGGTGGGCTTCTGACCAATAGTGAATGTTGTCTTGTCAATTATCACACTCGACCTTTCGATGTCTACCCCAATATCCCCAATGGTGGTTATTGTAGGTGGAGGCGGCGGCGGCGGAGCTGCTAATTCACTCTTAGCTGGCCGGGTTACAGTAGCACCAACGCCGATCACTTGCGTTGGATTAATAGTAAACGTGTTCCGGTCCACCACCACCGTCGAAGTTGGCTGCGCCGGATCATCGGTAAACGTCCGGTCGTCGATAACTACGACGCTAGGCTTCACAGTAATTGTAACGGGAACCGTAACCGGGACCGTGATGGGGGCCGTGACGGGCGGCGGAGTGGTAAGAGGCGACGACTTGGCACTTTGGTGGTCTGTCGTGGCATCATTGCCATCGTTGCCATAGCTAGGCACATTAGAGGACTGCACCTGGTCTGGGAACGGCGCGCTGTGCACGCCACCCTTTGGGTCTGGTTGCCCGCCATAGTCTGGGGGCAACGAGGTTGGGAACACAACGGCAGGATTTCTATCAGTAGTTATGAAGGTGAGCGTCGGTTCCATCCCCCTCACCGCTGACGTGTCGGTGTACCACCATGGCTCCGTCGTCGACGGTACGTCCCCGGTGGTATGCACAAGAGAACACGACTTTCCGGAGCTATCACACACCGAGACGGTGAACCTACCCGTTGCACTCGTCGTAGGTGCGCATCGTGTAGGAGTGCTGATGGTGGGGAAAGGGGGCGTGTAGTCGGTTGGGTTTCCGAACCATGTTATAGTCCATGTGTGTATAATAGAATATTCTATGACAGTGGTAAACGGGCCATTAGGACTCGACGTGCATAAGTCACCAGTAGAGGTTGAAGACTCTGTCGTGCTCAAATCATCTGTAGTAGTTGAAGATGTTGTCGTGCTCGTCAGGGGAAACGTTGTAGACGAGTTGCTATACCGTCCAGTTGTTGTTACGTTACTAGTTGTGTTAAGAGAAAATGTAGGAAGTGCGGTGATGGTCGAGTTCGTCCGGCTTGCCAAGCCCGATGGTGTTGTGAGAGGCGGCCTTGAAAACGTCGTAATGCTAGCTATAAATGTGTCCCTGAAAATCCTAGTGTCGCTATTCCGTACATCGCTGGCAGAGGATCCTCCATGGTCGCCGTCCGTCGGAGTTGCGAAGCTAGTTCCTTCAGTCGTGGAAGTCCCTTTAATAGTAGAGTTTATGGACGAAGCCAAGTGTGAGGACACGTGCAATGATGATATTTCTTGCCCGGCCTGACTTGACGGTGAAGTACTCGAAACAGTGACCGAAGGATGTATTCTCTCTTCACTAACAGTCGTATTACTTCTGAATGCTAGCCTCTTGTAAGGCCTGGCTGCGGAGTGACTATCTGCAAGAATGGTTAGCGTCCTTCATCCTCCAGGCTATCTATCTACCTATTCAGAAGGAAGAGGCTGAGGCTTGCGGACCTGCTGAACCATGTAATGCGCCGCAATACAAGAGCACTGCACACCAAACTGCGATTTTGACGGCTGTCATGGCGCCTCGAGTAAGATTCTACAACCACTCTCTTAGTGGCTGCAGGCTGTTGGGGTCTATGACCACCCCAACAAGGTTACAATCTCTCTTCGCTTTTGCATTCCGAACGATATCAATGAGGCTTGAGAGAACAGACAAGCCATTGGAAGTGTCTATTCAATCGGTTTTTTCATGCGCAATCTTTGCTAGGCAATGGTCACTAGGGGAGGGTATTATTCGTGTTATACGATACAACACAGCTACCACGCGGATGGGCGCCGTGATCGATCGACAGAGGTGGAGCAACCCCCGGAATTAATATTGATGAAGTCCTGTATTGGGGACAGAGAAATATTACCCGGCATATATCTACGACATCCCATATGATGCCTACAGAGGCAATACCTCGAGACATAACAGCGAGGAGCCAAGGACCGTCTTGATATGCTACCTCCTCAGTGGCTTTGGCCCGCTCGGAGCCGATCTATGCAATCTAACGAGCCTAATAAGAACCTTGTCATGTATTATAAATGCGCTTTGGATCTGGCACCTTGCTGGTTCTAGGAAGAGCTCAGCACGGAGGCCATAAGGAGCGTTAGATACCATGTAGGTAGTTAATAGCAAAAAGATGGGAGCACATCATTAGCGAGACTCATATGCGAAAGGCTAGCTTTCTTACAATGGCTTTGAGATCCTGGCGAGCACGCTATAATCGAGACATGTAAGAAGACAGCTTTTCGAGACTAACTCTAGGAAGTGTACCCAAGTAAGAGTGGAATGCCTATATTATAAGATAGGTGGTATGTGGTTTAGGGGTAGGACTAGAACCTAGCCCGGCAGAACAAGTCCAAACTGCCATCAAGTGTCGAAGTGCGGGATGCTCCCCGCAAAAGCCCAAGCACAAGCGATCCCTACCTGGTATAAGGCCGGCAGGTGATGAGAATGGGCATGGGATTTTGTGCATGGGAAACTGCCTCGGAGGCACCGTAATTGATATATTGTTAAGATGACTGACTTGTACCTGAGCAATGCGACAAACTGAGGGTATCCCCCCCTAGCTTACCTGAGGGTAACTTTACTTTTCCAGCTGCCACCAGGTGGCACACAACTGTCGACAGCTAAAAAAAGCTACTTAAGAGTACTTAGCTAAAAAACAGGAGCTTCGTGAGCCTGAAAGGCGAGCAGCGGATTAAGATCGAATTTATTGCACTCTTTCCGGAGTAGGGGCCGGCGCGGAGCGCATACCCCCCGGAGGTCAAAAAATTTAAAAGGAGGAGAACTTTAGATCTCGCGGCGAAGCCGCTGCGGCGTAGCCGCCTAATAGGTACAAAAAAGTACTTCCGTTGGCAGCTGTAAAAGTGGAGATACCCTCAGGTAAGCTAGGGGGGGATACCCTCAGTTGATCTGCATACTCCTTGTACCTAGCGGGTAGGTGTCTTCTGTCTAGCGTACATGAAACTGAGACTCCAGTGTAGATAGTGAGTAGTTACATACTCCATAATACCTTGTAAAGCGTACGCGTTGTTAACGCAACCTTGTGGGACTTACACGGTCTAGCAGGCGTCACGATACCACCCACAGATTTCTTGAGCCATGAGGTTTATGACCAAGAAGTCTTCGCTATGAAGTTCTATCGTACGACATTAATTCCTTAGTACTCCAGACGTCCACACGATACCGACCAGCCTTTCGCTTGTCCTATCCTCTTTTCGCTTAGTTTGACCAAGTACCCTACGCGATAACAACGATCGCGGCCATAAAATACAAATGTATGTATTAAGGTAGCCGATAACTGAACAAATAGTAGTGTTAGCTAATGCAGAACTTAGCGTAGTCTCGGGAAAGCCCATCTTCGCCGTGCGTTTAGGGACCAATAAGATCTGATACCATCTCAAAGTTACGTGCAGTAGGCTTGAGACTCTACTATGTAGTTGTCTAGGACCACACTCACAACGAATTCTTGAGTTAGAGATACAACTTGTAAATAGTATTCTTGTTTAACACAAGTAGTAAATAGGCAAGTCCAACGTGTATGGGAATAATCGTCATATGAAGTAAACATAGAAACAAACTTGTAGGAGTGCAGACCTGTCGTCCGCGTCACAGTAACTTTACTTACCCTAAAGTACTGTATATCTGCCTCTAGTGTATACCCCACCATTCAAGTTGTAGTCCCATCTAACCTACTAAAACACTGTATCAAGACGGCACGCTACGTACGGTATACAGGCTGAGCTAAGACCCTCAATCCTCCAAATCGCTGTAGTATTCGCCCCAGCCCTTCTTTTTTGTCAGCACCTCATCTCAATCTTCCTTCTGAAACCGCCCATAATTTCAAGTCTTGAAGATAGGACTCTCAGCGAGTGCGTGACCGGCCGCCGTGGCATGATTTGCTACAGAGCTTGTTTATTACACTACATTTGAGAACATGGTCAAACAGTTCCTGGTTGGACTGGAATGCCCGGCCTGGCTTGTTTAATAGCTCCCTACCGGCAAAATCGGCCGGATCTGTCAACCTTTCATTTATCCAGATATACCAAATACACTCACACCGCGTGACGGCGAGCAGATTATCACAATTTCTGCTCCAATCGAGAAGACTCTCGATCGCTCGATGGGCAGTCCTGTCGTCGACTCGTCCGTTTCCGACCGTTCTGGTTATACCCATTTCAGCATCTAGGTCGTTGACCGAGCCGCCGTCGGCTGCCCTTCCCGTCGCTGCTCATTATCCTCGTATTGTAGACTACTTAGTGTCCGTCACTGGGTGATGATGGCGATTGTAGTTAGTAGCGCAGTGTAGTGCAGTGTACTAGTAGTGTCATTGTATTAGCAACGGTGAGTGGTTGTCAGCTGCCTACCTACCGACCTGACACCGAAGTAGCATGGCTGGCTTACTGGATGAGCAAAGCCAAGGCAGAGAATGCCTCACGCCAAGTCGCTTCGTGAGTTGGATTTCGACCTGGAACCTGCCATCATACCCCACAACCCGCTCCCATGTCACTCACTGCTTGTAGTGTACATATTCCTTGTAGAGGGCTCAGAGAAGTCTGGTCCAGCAGATTCACCATGAATCGGCGCATACATACAGTAGTATGCTTGTTTTGGCAGCCTAGCAAGCTCGCGATAGATGCCGGACGTTTGGACCCGAACATGTCCGAAGAGTGATTTTTGGCCATTTTCCTGAGCGCTTGGCCCATATTTCCCCATTTTGCCCGCTCAACCCCGATGTGGTCACAGTTGAGAGCTTGTATTACCACGGTGGGTTCTCTAGGTGAGAAACAGGACCATGCTGTTGAGACTTCTGACGCGTAGGCCATCTTAAAGAACTTGAGAGCACATCCAGCATGGTGTCTACGTCAAGTAAATAGTCTATTCCACACCCTATATGTCGCATCGGTCAGCATTATTAGGCCTTCTATGTGATAAATATAATACCAACAACTGTCCTTGTACAGAGGAAAGAAAGGCTCCTGTTGAAGGTATCTTCGTCTCAGCCGCTCCGGCTGCTGACCAAAACACAACGAACAGTCGTGAGCTTCATCAAGGGCTTTGTGGTGGTACCTTGCGAACTCTACGTAAGACGTTTACAGTAGAGGACGTGTCTTACCAAGACACAATAAAGTAGGTGGTTCATCGACCCCATGCAACTATTTCTTGCGTTGGCTAGCTGGTCCTTAGCGTACACACTACTTGTAGGTACCGCACTTGAGTACTCGTAGGAGCGGAGATATCCACCCTCCTTGACGTTCCCTGATGGTCTCCCTGGCTTACACTGAACCACAACCTACTATGTACCTAGGACAAGTACATGTAGCCAAGCCCAGCTAGCCTGTGTACCTACATAACACCGTCCGACTGTAATCCATACAGTACCATGTATACACCTGCCACATAGCCACAAGGTCGGAGCCCTGTCCTGGCCCATACCCTAAAGCGGAACACCCGAAGGACGGGACTCACTAGATAGTGTACAGTACTTCGGGACTTCTGGGGCACAGTCGATGGCCCCGGGAATCGTCTTGCTTGAAGTAGCAGTGCCTAGAATGCCAGTCTCTTACTCCATTCGCTTTGTTTCCTACCTTTAACTTTTCACAACCGCATATACAACAAGATATTCGACTTGTCGTCTGGTCTGGAGTAGTATAGATCGCTACGCACCGTGATATACGAACCGAGAGCTACAGGCGAATATAACACCGCACGCGCACTTTTGTCCCGAGAAGCGGATGGATTTGGACTATACGTACCTCGGGGTATTGGCGAAACTCATGAAGGACCAGTGGTGACCTCGGGCCCGTGTACGACCGCTAGGTGGTGCGACGACCGCGAGACAATGTCGAGGAGGCATTCTATTGTTGCCGCTGTCGGGACGCTGTTACTTATACCCAGTTTTGTCTACGCTGATCCGCCCAGCGCACTATGGCTCGAACCCTCCTTAAACTGGCATGTTGGTTCAATCACTTGGGGAAAGTGCGTGGACTAACCGTGGCTTAGGCATGGCATCGACGGTAATTGGTCGTCAACGACCCTGTTCGTTGGCGAGCCTGCCCAGGAACTCGATGTTTTAGTGAGCACAAGTCTATCTGAGGTATGGGTCGTGGAGAACAGCGGATGTGCAAGTAAGTTATGACTCTGCAATTAAACACCCGAAGTCATTCTCTATTATTCGGAGTGTGATCTCTTCGTTGCGGTGAGTGCTAATTGTCCTGTCTAGGTCCTCTCTGCGATAGTGCTCGAGGTGGAGTGTTCAATAGGAACGCTTCAACAAGCTGGTCACCCATAGGAATGTGGCAGCTTGGCCCGAAAGCGATTGGCATCCAGGCTAATGGAGACTACGCAATGGAAACTGTCGTGGTATATGATAGCGTTCGACGATGGCAAACGTCATTCAACAAGCTGCTTGTTGCTGGCATCAACGACACGTCTGCTTATACCGGTTTCTTCGGCCTAGGAATCACAGAAGGGAAATTTGGTGACGTCGTAGCCGAAGGTCCAATTTCGTCACTCGTCCAACAGAGTGGCATAATACCAAGCTATAGTTATGGCTACACACCTGGAGCCTATTATGGTAACTACCCAGGAAACGCATTCCCCAAGTAATAGAAGCTAACGAATGATAGCTGGCGCGAAGGGTATCCCAATGTCTCTAACGTTGGGCGGTTACGATACTAATCGGTTCGAACCTCACGATGTTCAATTTAGCCTGAATGCTACTACACGACAACCTCAAGTACTGATAAGAGCAATCACGGCATCAGTATCAGATGTCGGACAGGCACCTACGGACTGGTCTAGCCCATCCGTGCCTTTGTTGTCATTCAATGAATCTGTGAAGGCTATGGTTGATAGTTCGACCCCTTACCTCTGGCTCCCAGGGGATGTTTGCGATCGATTCGCCAGCGCGCTTAACCTAACATGGAACGAAACTTTTGGGTTATATCTATTTTCGAACAATGACAACTTGGATAATTACCGTACGGCACCTGATCTTTCATTCACATTCACATTGTCCAGCGCAGACAATACGGGCAGCTTGGGATCACCAACGAACATGTCGGGGATAGTTAATATAACCGTCTCCGCAGCTGCGTTCGTTCAGAGTCTGCAGTATCCATTCATGAATCTCATAGACTACGGCGCACCGGCAGTTCCGTACTTCCCATTAAAACGAGCAGGCAACGGGAGCCCACTAATAATAGGACGCTCGTTCTTACAGGAGGCTTATATGATCACTAACTATGAGACGAGTACGTTCTCTATATATAAGGCCTTATTTCCGGAAAATCCATTGAGGAACACCTCAATTCAAACTATCGCACGCTCCGCTAACAGTCCATACCCGGGACCACCCGTTAAAAACGAGTCTAAGGGTATAACTCAAAATCAAATAGCAGGCGTTGTAGTTGGCCTGTGTGTCGGAGCCATCGCTCTGGTTACGACGGGAGTGCTTGTACGACGGAAAAAGCGGGCGTTCAAAGATGAAACGAACGAGAATGAGACGGAAGAATATAAGGAGAAATACTCTACGACAGAACCAGAGTCTCCTATAAGTCCCACGGCAATGACATTGTTCCGAATGAAGACACGAACGAAGAACTGCCAGATTCGAAAAACAGAACAAAAGGAGGGCCATGCCGATGCTCATGAAGTAGGTGCCGACTGGAGTCACGAACGTTATGAAATGCCAGCACCGATGCCCGTTGAATTAGACGCGACCGATACGACAACAAGTGCATATTTTGCAGTTCCTGCTGGGGAAGATACCCTGGGTCAGAATTCATACAACCGGCCCCAACAATGGGCCCAGCTGTCTGAGCCGGATGATTCTGAATACATGTCGAAACCTACGGGCCCCAATAACAGAGCTGGTCACGTTCCACCGCCGATTAATACGAACTATCGCGACAGCCCCTCACCTACATCGAGTCCAACTCAAGAGCATGATATAAGCAGAATGCCTTCTCCAATAACGCCTCGCAGTGATGGCTCGACGTATTTCGGGGATTATCCTTCTCCAATAGCTGGCTTTTTCCCAGCCAGAACACTTTCGAGATCGACTATCTCGAATCCTACCATGGCTTATGCGCCGCCGTCTCCAACTGGTATGACAGATTCAACAATGCTTGCGCGTTCTGCCTCATCAGTCGCGTCTCTCAGATCTCAAGCAACAGTTTCTGTTCCTCCTCCACCACCAATCCAGAGAACACCGATTGATTCTGCGCACGTCGTCTGTCTTGGACCGCTACCCGACAATGTTCGATTCCCGCACCAGATGATGGTCCAGCGGCCGCCTGGCACCCAAAACCGTGATATCGTCTTACCCAAAATGCCTACCATTGCGTCCGAAACCCCTTCGAGGAGGCACTCTACCGCTGATACATTGGGGAGCAATTTTACGCTCGAGGAGGAGGCGAGAGTAGCCGCAACAGTAGCCGCGAGTCGGGTTGCTCCACCTAGGGATGCCCCTACTCGAGCTGCTCCCCCTCAGGATGCTCCTCGTGATGACGCTACGGCTTTTGGAAGAATAGATGGCTTCGATATTGTACACGTCCCTCAAATGGCACATCGCCGTTATAGCTGGGAGGAGTAACAATGGCACTAGCGGCTCGCCATGTCACACAGTATCGCCTCGAAAAATCGTCTTAAGACCGAAGCTCCAAAACCAGGGATCTCGAAATCCATATACACTACGCCATTTAATTCTACTCGCTAGGCGTATCTCCCATTTCTTTTCATTCTTTTTGTCATTTGCACTTTGCTTTATTATCTGTGCATATATATACCTTGGGACGTCTATGCGCATATCCCCGGCCAGCGACGGAGTTCACGGTTACTCATTATCTCATTGTACCAACTGCCATTTTGCATGACCCCTCGGGTCCGGTGTGGACTTGAAGTCGAGGGATCCAAAAGAGAACGGGTGAATGGAGGATGAAGACAGATTGTGGAGGTCACACCTCAAAGCAGGAAAAGCATCATTTGCTGCGGGATGACTCGAGACTACGAAGCTGATGGCCTGATCTTTGGAGGGAATATGACTCTGGGGCTATTGGGAGTCAACGAAACAGCATGTGAATGCTGTCTCGGTATATGGCTCTGGTATTGAATGAACGTTCGAGTGACAGCCTACATAGAGGCGAGCTGAGCTGGGAGGAATGTCGAATTGGCTGCTACGTGTAACGATGAACGTCGGTCACCGATCCGGTATAAGCAGTACAGTGCAGTACATTTTCAAGTACAGATCCCAAGCCGCCCCGCGGGTGCAGATTTAGTTGTATATAGCTAGAATTGAGGAGCCAATAAAGCTCTCTAGACTTAAATAAAGAAAGTATATAACCCCTAAGTTTTATTCAGTTATTTCTTGACAATGCTTAGCTGTATGTTATTTTGATTTGGAGTTCCCGTCGGGTTATATCCTAAAATGTCTATGATATAATGCATTCTTCATATCACATGTTTGAGCTGATGTTAATTAAGAGTACTGAGGATTTGAGGATTAGGGTACTGAGTTGTAGCCATTTAGACATTTTCTCAAACAGAGTATTGTTGTCGTCGAGCATCATGACATTTCAAACCTCGAGAGGTGGCAGAGGAGAGTCACATTCGATCAGCAAAAATATCAAGGATGTTAATGTTCCTTCTCACTGGGAGATAAAAGACAAGAGTTGAGGTCGGACAATAAGTTGGAGGCAGTCTTGCTGCTTACGGCTCATAATCGTGAAGACTTGAGAGTATTGATGTGATTCAATACTTGCGTCTTCGTCTGTGACAGTGTTGGCCCAGGCGAGGAAGCAAGCTACCGAGTCCACGGCTGACCTGAAGCTATGTTCTTTAGAACTATCTGCGGCAATGCACACGCAGAGGACAGTCTGGCAACAGCAACCGATGTGATTCCCGCTAAATACTAAAATTCCCGAGTCATTCACAGCTGTAATTAATTGAGAGTTATGGCCGTATTCTTTCGTTCTCTCCTAAGGAGCCATCGCTTAAAGTACCAGCGCCCAAAGTTTTGGCTGTTATTCTTATCGTGGATAGTTACCTCCTGTTTCATGGGCTTCACTTGAACGACTTGTCCGACTTTCGTGGGATGAAATTATTTTTGAGCGAAACTTATTGAAAAGAAATGAGAAGAGAGATGACGAGAAAAGTAGAGAACAGAAGAGCATGGCGCTTCTCGATTGTTGATGGGTGGCGTATCACCAACTCGCTGTAAGACGCTCTACGCCGTCAATGTAAGACGTCTGGTAGGGAACATGGGAATGCTTTTCTCATAGTTCGTACAGACACGTATAATGCTCCTTACTGCTATATAACACATTGGTGCTTCAAACTCGTGAGGCTATAAGTTCGACTTCGTCTGTTCTGGAGGCGGCAGCAGTTTCAGGGGGTTATACGGCAGACCGAAGAATTCATACATCTGAGCAAACCGATCACTCCCGAAAAAAGGCTCTACCACACCCGACGAGTTCCGCACCATCATCCAAGGAGCGCCAAACCCACCCTGCTTCAGAGCTGTGTCTGTGTTCATCCGCAACTCGTCCTTAGTCTGCTGGTCCTTGGCCATAACCATGATCCTATCAACCTCCGCGGCGGAGAACTGACGCGAATCACTACTTTTTACGTCTCCGGAAGGCTCTGACGGCATACTCATCAAAGCTTCTCGCAGCGGCGCCTCATCTTTGATACATTGCTGTGGCGGAGTCCAGAAGCAGCGATACAGCCAGTGCCATGCCGCATTGTACACCGGCGCGGGGTACATCTTCTTGATGGCGAGCAGAGCTCGCAGCGGCAGCTGTGTCTGGCCGACCTTAAATAGGTTGTTCAGGTCGCCATCTGGCGGGCTCGCCTCGGCTACCCCGAAATCCCGCTTCGAGCGCGGCAGCTCGTATTTCTCGAGCCAGTCCTGGCGCGCTTTGACCGTCCATATCACGCGGTTGCCGGAGCGTTGCTGCAGGTCGGGCAGGTAGACTGGGTGGAAATCTACCTCGACTCCGTGGGCGCGCAGGACTGCAATGTGCTTCAGTAGGTGCACGAAGCCGAAGTAGCCGTAGATGGAGTTTAGGTCCGTGTAGCAGTCTATATGTCCCCTCATCTTGGATGTGGTGATCGCGCTCTATTCAGGGATGGTAATAGAGGAGCTCGAGGTTATGTCACCCAATTTATGATTACATGCTAATGAATTACCAAGATAGGCCATGTAAGAGCATTCCTCTGTAGATATTCCCGGGTATAAGTGGAAGTAAGACGGCCACTAACTGCATATAGAGTTACCTCGGCGATTCAGTCGCTGATGTAATCTCTACGTTGGTTGCGGCTCTACCCCAGCTACCCATCATCTGGGACTTTGACATCGACCGGCTATATTCGCTACAGAGAGGTAAGAAGGAGACGACTTTGCGGTGTGAATTTGCGGTGTAACTTGAGCATGTAACCTCAATTAACCGCCCTTCAACCCACTGCCGGCCAATCAAAAGCAGTATACGGTCATTGATATCAGCTCTAGACGCCTTTTGATTGCTCATAATAAATGGGAGCTTCATCTAGCGTAACAGTTTCGTCCCAACTCTGATGTGTAACGACATCTCCGGATAGAGCCCTCACGACAGTTCGGGAAAATGAGAATGTGTAGCTAACGCAACGTAATTTGGACATGATGATATACTCCTAAACAATTCATATATACCTGGTAACCAAGAAGAGAAAATACGAGCATATACGTAGCAGACTGCTAACAAGGGGTTTACCCACCCATCATACACTCATTCCTAACTCCGCCCATCCCTATCTTCTTCAAGCTGCCCTTTCAGTATTCTTTAGTCTGTCAATAACACCTTACCCATGATTGGTCCGAGCGCAAGCCGCTAGCCAATACTGGTAAGTGGGCCATAGACCCTTCAGACAAACGTAGCATCGAGCCAGATCAGGTTTAGCGCCTATATACCTACTGTATACCTTTTGTCCCCTCTACAACTCTGTGTTGTACTAGGTACCGACCAGTATCGTGTTGATCTGCTGCTGGCCGGTGAAGAGCAAGAACGACGCGTTCAGTAGTAGCACCTACAGGACTCGGTTGCACTACCTACCTGTACACACCCACATGTGCTTCTACAGCAGGTAAGTTAGCGAACTTATCTGATATAGACGCCACGAGTGCACAGTCAGTCACGGTAACTACAAGTACTTAAAGTAAGTACTTACCGACCTGGGCACGCTAACACACGCTAGTAGGCGGAGACCCCTCCACAGCATGCCTCTCCCCTCCCTTTTGCTTCAGGGGTCAACCTGAAATCTGCCAGCAAAAAGACAGGCCAGAGTCGGTGCACACCATCAAGCTGCTGCCGTTAGACACATCTCGGCGACAAACTATCCAACCATCCACAAACCCCCCTTTGTTTTGATTGTTGTCTGCTGTTTTCACCGTTACACGTTCCTCTATTGTTGTTGCTGTTTGCTGTAGTTGACGTCGCGTGCGACGTGGAAGAAGTCCTCAGGAGGCTTACACCACTTACACCACCACCACTACAACAACCTCGAGACCATCTCTTCTCCTCACCATCATACACACTCGATCCGACATAGGAGGAGTCTGGTAGGAGGCGGCATCCTGCAGCAGCTGGGAGTGCTTTCTTATATAGACGTGGGTAACCAAGTGCATTTCTGATTGGTCGGCGGTCCTCGAGGCATCCTGCACCACCAGTTCTTCTGTCTCTTTTTTTCCCTTGCTGGCTGGCAATTTGTGGTGCATCAAAGACCGTTTTCTGTCGCCACGTGCTTTATTGACATTGACATTCGCGTGCTTCAGGCTTGAACCCAAGACAGCTGAGACCCGGATCTCAGTCATCGAGGCTGCTGAGGGGCACACGAGTAATTATTGGGAACCAGACCGATCACCACCTTTTCTCGATTCTGCAGCTGAGAAACAAGTCTTCCCCGGTCAGAACCGACGATTCTGTCTATCGTCCTTTCGATATTTCCCCCTCTGTTGCGTCGCCTCGTCGCCGACTGCCCTTGAATTGGTGTCTGATTCCCGCCCTTCTCGCCTTTTGTTCGCCGATCTCTGTGTCGATATTTGTCGAGAGAAAGAGGGGAAAGAGAGATAAAGAGAGATTGGACCCCGATCCCAACTCTACCTCGGGCAGCTGTGAAGAGGCGTGAACTGAGAGACGATTCTTGTTCAATTGGTCACAACTCGTTACGTCGCGACGAACAAGCAAGCAACATGGATCCCAATCGCCTACACCTCAATTTCGGGAACAACAACGAGCGGCTCGCGCCCTCGGACCGCACCTATCCCACCACGCCCTCGACCTTCCCGCAGCCCGTCTTCCCGACTACGTCGCAGCAGCAGCACCCTGCTGCCCAGTTGCCCCAGCCGGGCCAGCAATATGCTGGCGGCTATGCGCCCGCCAACAGCTACTTCGCCCAGGGCCAGGGACAGTACCAGCCTCAGTACGCCTCCCACCAAGCCGTCGACTATGCCTCCCAGGCTGCTGGATACCAGCCTCGGTCCAACACCCCTGGCACCAACGACCCCAACGTCGGCCTTGCCCACCAGTTCTCCCACCAGAATCTCGGAGGTGCCGCGAGAGCAAATGCCTATAGCGCCCGCAATGCCTCGCCCGCCCAGTCCCGCCCTCGGACTGCCGGTTCTGCTGGACAACAGCCCGGCTATGGCTATCCTGCCGCACCTATGCCCACACGACAGTCCGAGTTTCAGCAGGCTCCCGAGCGAAATCCCGACAAATATGGCGTCAATGCCAACAACAACCAGAAGAAGTGCGCTCAATTGGCCACCGACTTCTTCAAGGATAGTGTTAAGCGAGCTCGTGAGCGCAATTTAAGGTACAATCTCCCTGCACAAGGCCCCCGTTTCTCCGGGATTTGCCGCCACTGACGACCATGGTTCTCCACAGACAGAGCGAGATGGAACAAAAGCTCCAAGACCCTAACATAACCCCTGCTAGAAGAGAGCAGCTCTGGCAGAATGGTGGCAAGAAGGAAGGCAGATATCTTCGCTTCCTCCGGACCAAGGACAAGCCGGAAAACTACCAGACTGTCAAGATTATTGGTAAGGGCGCTTTTGGCGAGGTCAAGCTGGTTACCAAGAAAAGCGACGGTGTGGTGTATGCTATGAAGTCTCTGGTCAAGACAGAAATGTTTAAGAAGGACCAGCTGGCTCATGTGCGTGCCGAGCGAGATATTTTGGCAGAATCAGACAGCCCTTGGGTTGTCAAGCTGTACACGACCTTCCAGGACGCGAACTTTCTTTACATGCTTATGGAATTTTTACCCGGTGGCGATTTGATGACCATGCTTATTAAGTATGAAATCTTTTCCGAAGACATCACTCGATTCTACATCGCAGAGATTGTCCTGGCCATCGAAGCCGTCCATAAGCTAGGCTTTATTCACCGGTATGGATCGAATCCCTTCTAACCTAGCAACCGTAATCTGGCTCTCGACTGACCCTTTCTACGCAGAGACATCAAACCCGACAACATCCTTTTGGATAGAGGCGGGCACGTCAAGTTGACGGACTTTGGCCTGTCCACCGGGTTCCACAAGCTGCATGATAACAACTACTACGCACAGCTGTTACAGGGGCGGTCTAGCCGACCGAGAGACCGCAATTCTGTTGCTATTGACCAGATTAACTTGACGGTCAGCAACCGCGCTCAGATTAATGATTGGAGACGCTCACGACGATTGATGGCGTACTCGACGGTAGGCACACCAGACTATATTGCCCCCGAGATCTTCACCGGCCACGGCTACACGTTCGACTGCGATTGGTGGTCGTTAGGGACCATCATGTTCGAATGTCTTGTGGGCTGGCCTCCCTTCTGTGCCGAAGACAGCCACGACACATATCGGAAGATCGTGAATTGGAGGCAGACACTCTACTTCCCTGACGACATCACCCTGGGTGCCGAGGCGGAGCACCTCATCCGAAGGTAGGTTCACTTTTGCGATTCCTAGTTGAGCTTGGTTCTCGTCAGCTAACCTAGTTATTCCACTAGCCTCATCTGCAATACAGAGGCTCGGCTTGGTAGAGGCGGAGCGCACGAGATCAAGAACCACGCCTTCTTCCGAGGCGTCGAGTTCGACAGTCTGCGTCGCATCCGTGCGCCGTTCGAGCCCCGGCTGACATCGGCCATCGACACCACGTACTTCCCGACAGATGAGATCGATCAGACCGACAATGCGACGGTGCTGAAGGCGCAGGCTCTGGCGTCAGGCAAGCAGATGGATGACGCGCCGGAGATGAGTCTTCCCTTTATCGGCTACACGTTCAAGCGGTTCGATAACAACTTCCGCTGAGCGTGTGTGCGTTCGTGCGAGCGTGCGTGCGTGCATATTTCTCAGAGAAACCGGGCTTTTTTATATGAAGCGAATAGAGTGCTGTCTGAGAGGGGCTGGCGACTCTCTCTCACACACCACGGATCTGTGACTATGGTTGTTCGTTTGAGCATTTGGTAGATGTGCATTTGACTGCATGTGATGGTAGTTCACACACTTCTGGTATATCGGGCTTCTTGTACGTATACTATCT
Source organism: Xylaria sp. FL0933 (assembly GCA_022578765.1). Taxonomy (NCBI): domain Eukaryota; kingdom Fungi; phylum Ascomycota; class Sordariomycetes; order Xylariales; family Xylariaceae; genus Xylaria; species Xylaria sp. FL0933. The sequence goes on along the minus strand of MU389780.1, from coordinate 177,712 downwards.
ACGCCTACTCTCTGTAGCATCCCAGCGTCTTCTAGACCAAGCCAGATATTCTGCGTGGATTGGGATGCTCGAGAGTACGGCGCGTCTTGTAGAGGAAGAAAGCATAGCAACAAAACGTAGATAGCACAGCTGAATGTCCGTGGTTGAAGAAATAAAAACTCGAGAGATTCTGACGCATGTACAACATGTCAACTAACACCGCGTTGTCTAAGTAGACATGGACAGGCGTTTGATACTTGCTGCTTGAACTTAAGTGTTGTAATAAGCAGGTATTAATTGTCGAACATCAAATACTACGCCTTAAATCAGTACGATATCTGTAGATAATATGTTTACTTTTCTAGTACCGAGAAATTATACGGCAAGGATGGCATCAAAATAAACGACTTTGCCCTGGTCCTCTTTATTCATGAAGCTGCTGGTTTCCGGGCAAGTGTCTACATGGATATACCTTGGAGGTACGTACCTTAGATTGCCGTTATCTAATCAAGCGCCCCAGTTTTCTCATATCATACCCGGTACCTTATGCTCAGCTTGTAAACTCGAGCTCTTCAAGACCAGCATCTTCATATTACAGACACCGCAGCATCATCTCGTTATTGCCACACACACACACACACTCTCTCTCTCATTCCAGATCATACATATAACACCATATACTTGAAGCGCTTCTTGTGCGGATAGCCTCGTCACGCGCGACACGCTCATTAACTCTGTATTCAGCAACGAATCACCAATAGAAGAGAAGTAAAGAGCAAAGGAAGAAAGAAAGAAAGGCGCGATGGATTACCAAAACCGCGCCGGTTCCAAGTTCGGCGGCGGTGGTGTCGCATCGCACAGCGCCACGAACGCCGACCGCCGCGAACGACTGCGCAAGCTCGCGCTCGAGACCATCGACCTCGACAAAGACCCGTACTTCTTCAAGAACCACGTCGGCAGCTTCGAGTGCAAGCTCTGCCTCACCGTGCACCAGAACGACGGATCCTACCTCGCGCACACGCAAGGGAAGAAGCACCAGACGAACCTCGCGCGCCGCGCGGCCCGCGAGCAGAAGGAGGGGAAGGGCCAGATCGACCCCAACACGGGCCTGCCGGTGGGCGTCGTGGGCGCCGGCTTCGGCGCGGGTCTGGTGCGCAAGAACACGGTCAAGATCGGGAGGCCGGGATACCGGATCACCAAGGTGCGCGACCAGGTCACGCGCCAGCAGGGCCTGCTGTTCCAGCTGCAGTACCCCGAGATCGGGCAGGGGATTGTGCCCAAGGTGCGCTTCATGAGCGCGTTCGAGCAGCGCGTCGACGATCCGCCCGATAAGAACTATCAGTACATGCTGGTGGCTGCCGAGCCGTACGAGACGTGCGGGTTTAAGCTGCAGGCGAGGGAGATTGATAGGACCGGCGATCGGTATTGGACGTGGTGGGATGCTGATTTGAAGGAGTTCTGGGTCCAGGTTATGTTCTTGACCGAGCGGGAGGAGAGATATGTTGGTGTGCCTGGGTTACCGGGGCGGTAGGGCGAGTGAGGTTTAAGAGAGAAGGGTGAATCTGAGGACTCTGCTGCGAGTGGCACGGATACGGCTGTCTGGCTTTATGAACACTGAGCGCTTGGAAGGCGAAAGGAATAATCATTATCACGGCAAGTGCTTGCTGCTATGACCTTCATGGTGCGATGTCTTGACTGACCAGCTTAAAGCGCCGCTTTCGAGTCTTGTGCCTGATGCAAGGCGCTGGGGACACTACATTTGAAGATCATGGTGTCAGACTCTGTATACCCAGGGGCAGATAAATTAATTCGCGGTCTGGGTAAATGTACTACCAATACTTGTTGATAATTCAGAATAAGAATAATTCAAAATGTCAATTGAGAAACAGAAACGATCTTTTTCATTCAATAAAAGTCCGATTGTCTACGTGGAGATGTGCTGCTTCTGTCCAACATTCTGCCCAGAGTCAAAAGTGCGGCAGGAATCATGAAAGGTTTATCAGTAATCATTTCTATCTTTAAGTATGGCTATTACTGTGAGACACTTAAGTCCAGAGCCCTATTGTTACTACTTCTCGAGTTCAAGCTCCTACAATCATCTCGTAAATTCTCGGCTTCGCGCACTCCTCTATCATCAAGCGATTACTATTCATATCCACCCAGCCTCTGTTCCGATCCCCTAAGAGTCGAACCTTCTGAAGACTATCGCTGGTTACGAATTAGCGACATATCCGCATCCATTCCTCTATCATTCATCGTGGCGCCGACTCCCATCACAACGACTAATTTTGCCCTCCGAGATCTACTTCATCTGTGATGAATTCACAGCATGTCATATCATGGCGCGCTACGAACGCCTTGATCTGATAATGAGAGGCAATGTGACTCCTAATTTAGAAACATGATCGCGACGCGAGGAATCATGTCTCGGCATAGACTGATGTAGCTTCCAGCGCAGTCGGAAAGACGCTTGCTTTCGACTTGGCTGCTGGGAGATGTACACCATATTGCCTGTGAATGAAGGCTATGAGTTTTAGTTTTATGGCGGATGTCTGGGGCGTCTTGCGCCGTCGGTAAACTGTTCATGATTGAAAGCTCCTTGGGATGAAGAGAGCAGAGCGGGACCGTTTATTGTATCTCGACTTCGAAGTTTAATTGTGGTGGTGATGGTGGTGGTGGTGGTTGTACAGGAATTTCGATTTATTTTATCTTCTTGGCTTCGTGCCGAGCGTGCACGCATCTTGTCATTCTCCGGCTTCTAATCAACTCTCTGTTTGTCTGTCTGTCTTCTAAGTTTTTTGATTGATTATGGTCCCCATCATGTGATTTTGATTTCCTTGCTGCATTTGCCCGGTTTCAACGATGTGGTGTGAAATTCGGGTTCTCGCGAATGATATCTAAGCCTGGCGGTACGTAGCGCCTAATGGTGTTGATATCAATCATATATATATGTATCTTTTGACATGCTGTCAAATTGACGAATAGGAGCATTGCGTTCGCAGTCGGCATTACCGTTTTTAGGTACCTCAGCCCCTGATTGGTAACTGGAGTCAATCTGGTGTCGTCATTGGCCATGTTTAGTGGATGTCATGCGCCCATTGTCCTGTCTTTTTTGCAATTGATTACCGAACGCCTTGAATTGAGTGGAAGGGCGTGATAGATCAGACAAGTGGAGTGGGGGTGGTTGTGTTTAAGTGTTTATATAAACAGCTTCAAGTTGGTAAAAAATTATGATGGAGGAAATAGGGAGGATAACGAGAATAGCAATCGATCAATTAATTGATGCGATAGAAGAAGAAGCTTGAAAATGGCGCCCTCCAATGATTTTCCTAAGCCAAAGTATGTTACAGGCGGCTGTCTGTGCGAGGCGCTGAGATACAGAATTGATTTCCCTGAGAATCATGACTTTGAGGCGAGTGTAAGTTGTTAATTCGACTCCCATCTCCATCACATTACATTACCATCCAGAGGGCCCCCCATCTTGTCCAATAACATAATTGTTCCCATCAACACAGCTAACTGAGAATTTCACATACGTATATTTAGTCCGGGTCATGCCAATGCACCCAATGCCGCAAAAACACAGGCTCCCTGTTCTTCGCCTCCCATTCAGTCCCGAACTCAGCATTCCGCTGGACAAGCCCTAACGTCGACGCCTCGCTGCGCCGCTACCACGCCACGCCCGAGAGCGAGCGCGGCTCCTGCGCCCACTGCGGCAGCTTCCTATACTGGCGCCGCGTTAAGCCCGAGGCCGAGGCGAAGAGCATAGAAGTCGCCGTCGGCTCCGTCGATCCGCTGTTCCTGTTCGGCGAGGGCGCTGATGGAGTCGAAGAGGTGCCTAGGGGAGGGTTTGGGTTGGCGCTTGCGAGTGGTGCTGGGACGCATGTTTGGGTTGCTAATGAGATACCGGGTGTCACGAGTGAGGGTAAGATGGCGTATTTGCATGAGCGTGGGAAGAGGTCTTTGGAGAGTTAATGATGTTTGAGGTTGGGGAGGATAGTACGATAAATGTGCGCTTGATTCGATGAGCGGCATGGCGTGGTTAGCGAGTTGTACTTGTTGAATTAGTATTTAGATTGTCATATCTGCTCCCCCTTAATGTACTGGGTGACATCTTGAGGCGAAATCAGAAACTTCAACATTACGAATTACTAAAATAGGGGTGAATTAGAATTTTATTTATATTTAAACGCCTCACAAGCCCACGTTTCAACAATTGCGCTCATTTACCCCCTTCATGGTTGTTCCGATGACCTCCATCATCACTCGGTCGATTGCCGATGGGCTCCTGCGGGTGATACACATAGAAATCCGGGTCATTATTCTCCTCGCTCGCCTTCGCAGCATTGTACCGCTTGAACGCGCTCTCGACCAGCAGCCCGACCTCTCTCCTATCGCGCCCGATGACGCCGACCGCGAGCAGCGCCTCGGTCTCCTCGATCCAGTCCTGCAGCCGCCGGTACCCGATGCGGTCTTTCCCCAGCTTCTGCGGCTGCCCCGAGCCCTTGATGAGCGCCAGCACGCCCGCGAGGACGGTGTTGAACGCCCCTAGGATCGTGACCACATGCTCGTACCGCGATGCTGTGGCGCCTAGCGCGGTTAAGGCGGCTCCGATGATGATCTGCGCGAAGTACACGATGTAGAGGAACGCCGTTAGTAGACCGTGTTGGATCCTCATGCGCGTCTGCGTCTCGATTACCGTGCCGTAGATCCCGATCGCGCTTTTCCGGCCTTCTTCTACTGTTCCTTTGCTGTCGGATACGTCCCGCTGGAGGTTGATGCCTAGCGCTCGCCGGAAGATGAGTAAGTTCTCGTTGTTGTTACTCGGGATCGGAAGGCCTGCTGGTGTGCCCCACGACATTGTCGTGTCCGCCTTCCGGGGCGGCGGCGGGTTTTCTGGCAAGGCGCTTGTTTGGATGGGCTTGGGTGGCGCTGCCATTCCCGTTGCTGCACTGGGCGCTTGCGAGTTCTTTGCTGCGGTTGGGGGTGTGGTGCCGTCCGTTGCTGGGTTCGAGGTTGGTGTGAGCAGAGGCGAGTTTGCGTTTGCCCCTGACATAGCGGAGGTGCAAACTGTGTCCAAGGCACTGGGAGATATCAGACAGAGTGTTACGTGCTTGTTGAATGGCTCTACTGCGATGTGTGTTCCACCGGCGAGTATTGTCTTGGTCTTTCAAAGATGTCCCAATCAAACAGGAGGATCATATACAGGGTTGCGAGCCTCCATATTAATACCCAAGCAGTGCCGTAGACCTAGGACTTTCTTCTTTTCACTGCGGCTATGTTAGAGCACCGATTTAGATCATAGGTGTCAGGTGCGGTTTCACCATCACGTAACTTCTCAACCCGCACCAACAGCCAACAGAATACAGGTAGCACGGTGACTCTGGCTTCGGCTCTGACCTCGCCTGGAGGCCGAATCTGACTCATTGTTCAGAGATAGTCGGAGAGTGCTGCTCGCCATGTCGCTTGTTTGTGAAACTGCTCTGCAACATGACCTTCAACCATGGCAATAGCTACCGAGAGGGTTCGAGTTAGTCCTGCCTCCAGCTTCGACTATCTCTCTTCTCGACTGCCTTTTTGGGTCTCACCTAATATGACGTGCGCCACGACTCCAGGAGCGCCATCTTTAGGATCGACAGATCACAAGGCGATTAAGTTGGGATTGCCGAGGGACTGTTGGTAAGACTCGGATGTAAAAGTAGTCTCATGTGCGCGCGAAGCCTGCCGGTCAGGGTAGTTATCATGAGCCTCAACATCAGGGGTCGAAGAATGCGGCTGTTAGGGGGTCCGAAAAAGAGCTGTTGGATCGTGGCTGGTATCAGATCGTATACTACCTATGTTGGTTTCTATGTTAGTATAAGGTCACATGCGCGGCTGACTATGAAACGAGTACCTGCATCTCTTGGAGGAGGAGGTACCTGGTTAGGCTTACGGGCTTCTATTTTTGTTCCATGCTGGCTGGCCCCCGCCTCCACATCCAACATCGTAAATCTCGGCCTATAGGATTAGGGCTTCAGTCTTATGTGAGTTTGTAGTATACATAGGGTATGCTCAGATGGTGCGGGGTGCTTATTTGCGGCTCATTCACGACTGCCGCGATCTCAGCCACCACGTGTGGTCGGCTTATTCCGTTGGAGCCTCATGAATATGTACGGAAGGACTATAAGCGCTTGGTCCTACCATGATGTAATAATTGTCGCTATTCAAGGCTATTCGTCTATATACTGCTTGTGGAACGTCCATCCTAAATTCTAGAACTGTTTTCCTTGGGGCAAGAGGTGAGGCAACGCCATAATTTTGAAGTGAGACAAATCCTGCGGTCATCTAAGGCATTGCCGACATGGGTCGCAACATATCACCCCTATTTGAGAGCCTTATAGGGTAGCTATAACGTGAAAGGACGTAGAGTCGTTGTGTTGCGCTACTGTGGATACGCGCTTAGTTAATAAAAGTGTACTAGTATACTCTTTAGTTATAAGATCTCCTAAAATAAATTTAAAAGCTTTATTAGTCTAAGTTTTAAATATTATATATAAAAAAAACAATAAATATTTATATATAAACAGGTAAATTTATATTTATTTAAGCTAAAAACTTTTAAAATTTATAATAATATAATATATTTTTTAGTTTTATAGCTTTATTAAAGTTATAAAGCTATTTAAAATATTATTTTAAATGCTTAAATTAATAATATAAATATATATATATTTTTATTAATATAATTAAAATATATATATTATAATTATTATATTTAAAATATATATTTATTATAATTATTAAATAAATAAATAAAATATTATAAATATTATTAGCGCTTATAATAAAAATATTATTATATGTTATTATTTAAAAACGCGGTTTTTAAGCAACGCTAGTTTTTATATATTTATTTTAAATAAATTATTAAGCTTATATTATTATTTATAAGCTTTTTTTTTTTTTTTTTTTTTTTTTAAGCTTTATATACTTATTTATTATATATATTTTAAAACGTTTATATAATTATTTAAAATAAATTTAGCTAATATTTATAAATAATATTATTTTATTTATAAATTTATTTTTTAATAAGTTATTTTTTTTTTTTGCTGCAGTATGCTTGTGCGTGCTATATAAGTTAATTTAAAAAATTATATTAATTTATTATATAGTTTTTTTTAAAATATCGGCCTTTAATTTTTTTACTTAGCTAATAAATTTATTATAAATATTTTAATATTTTTAAACTAATTATTTTATTTATTAACAAGTATATAAAACTTTTTTATTAGTGTTAACGCTGCTGCTAATACTGCTACTGCTAATACTGCCGGCTTGCCTGCTTTGTTGTTGCGCGCCCTGACTGCTCCTGCGATCGCGCTAACTGCTTTTGTTGCCGCTGAACCAAGCATGCCGACCTCCCGCCGCAAGCGTACTATTTCGGCCGCTATTTTTAGCTTTAGTAGTACCCTCTCGCGCTGCGTACGCTTAGACCCTGCTGCCGCTCGCGCTAAGCTTTATCTTAAGTGCGCGCGCTTTATGCTTGCCGAAAATATATAAAATAATCTTTACTGCTAGAATATAATATATAGCTTACGCTGCTAACGCTATTATTAAATATAAGAGGTTATATTTTAAGCTAGAATATTTGCTAAACAAGTATTTAAAAGTAAACCCATGTTAAAAAAATAAAGGCCTTTATATAAATTTTATATAGTTTATTAGTCGCGTTTATTTAATAAAAATAATACGTTTAATTAATATAATTAATTAATTTAATATTATATATTATTATTTATATTTAATAATTAAAAGTTTTATTATTATAATTAATTATTATTAAATAAATTATTAGCTTAATTAAATAATTAATATATAAAAATTAATTAATTAAAACGCGAAAATTATATTAAAACATTTAAATAATTTTTATTTATAAAATAAAAAGCTTAAAAATAAAGTAGTTAGCTTAAACTTATAAAATTATATTATTTTAAACTTAAATACGAGAATATTATAGCTAAAATAACTTATAATATTTAAAATTAAAGATTATTTAAAAGTAATAAATATATTAATATTATTTATAAAGTTTTTTTTAACAGTAAATTATAAAACAATAAATTTAAAACTTTTATAAAATATAATTAAAATAATAACTTTTAAATAAATTACGTATAATATAAACTTAAATAATTATAATATAAAAATATATAAATATACCGATTAAATTAAAATTATTAATTAATTAAAAAATTAAATTTTTAAAATAATATTTTAAAGCTATAAAAATATATTGTTAGAACTTATAAATATATTTAATATATAATATAATAAACTTTATATTATTAAAGCGCACTTAAAAAAAAGTTTAATATATTAAGCAAGGTTAAATTATAAATTATTTATTAATAATAGTACGAAATAACTATTAAAAAACCTAAAAATTTAAATAACTAAATAAAAAAAAAAGCTAGTTTTAATAATAAAATATAAAGCAATAAATTTTTTAAAGTTATATAATATTGCTACTAATTTAAAAAAAGTTTTAAAAAAAAATTATTAAAAATAAATAATAGCTTTTTAATAGTTTAATTAATAAAAAATTAAAAATAAAACTTTAAATTATATTATAATTATAGTAAATTTACGCGATAAAGCAAGCATTAAGCTATTAATTTAAAATAAATTATTTAAAAAAAAATTTTATAAAAAAAGTTTTTATAACTTTAAAAACACTAAAAAAGCAAATAATATAATTAAAATAAAAAAAGCTTTAGAACGTTTAAAATTAATAAATAAAAATAAAAGCAGTAATTATAGCAAAAAATCACGAAAATATAACGAAAATATAAAAGCTAAGCGTTCTCGAGCAAATATTAATAATAAAAATATAAATTATAAGTTATGCACTTAAAATTATTTATTAAATAAGTGCTAATATATTTTTTTAAAATTAATAAGCGAAAATTTTATTTTAAACAAAATAGTTTAAAAAATAATTTTACGACTGCTAAAGTTTAATTTAAAACTTTTAAAAAAAATTAAATAAATTTAAAAAAAAAAAATAAAATAAAAAAAAGCTGAACTTAATATTAATTAACTATTAAAAAAGCTAGCTTAAACAACGTTTATAACTAAAAATAAAACTAAAATAATTTATAAACTAAAAAATTTTACGATTTTAAACTTAAGCACTACGATATATATATTTAATAAAATTAGCAGGTTTTTAAATTTTAAAAAAGCTAACTTAAATAATATAATATACGTAAAAAATAAAGTTATTTTAATTAAAAGTTTTAAAAAAATTAATATTTAAGTTTAAAGATTTAAAAAATTAAAAGTTCTCCGATTATATAATATAATATTTTATTTTATAATAGCTATTAATTTAATATTACTTTAAGTTTTTAACTAATTAAAATATTAATAAAATAACAGGTTATTTATAAACCTTTTATAATAAAAAAATAGTTTAATATTATATTATTTATAAAATTAATTTAATTAATTTATTTTAAAATATTTTTTATTTTTATTTTAAAGATTTATTTTTTATATATAGCAAAATAAATTTAATTTATATATAAAAAAGCTAATCTTAAAAAAAAACTTATTTAAATAATATTTTAAAATAAATTATTTAAAACTTAAAGCAATATAATATTTAGTAATTTTATTTTAAAGGGTAAAAATTTACCGAGCTTTTAATAAAAATAATAAAATAAAAACTACTTAATATAACGCATGCAAAATATCGAAAATTAAACGCTAAGTTAATAAATAATTATAAAAAAAGCTAATAATAATTAATATATAACTAGTAATCGATTTTTATAATTATAAAAACTTTAAAAAAAATAAAAACAAAAAATAATATATAATATTTATTATTAATTAATATTTTAGCTTTATTTTCGACTATTATTTATATAACCGAATATATTTATTTATTAAAATTATATTTATATATTTAATAAAATATATAAAAAATTATTATAAAACTAAGGTTTTAATAATAAAATATAATAACAAGATAATAATAAATATAAAAAATATTTTTAAACTTGCTTAATATTTTTAAATAATAAAAAAAATTATTTTTAAAATGTTTTTTTTTAATATTTAAATATTTAATAAAAAAGCTAAAAAGTTAAAAAATATAATTAAAGAAAAAGCACGATTTATAAAAAATAAATTAAAGTTGTTAATTTATTTTTAAATAAAAATTATTAAAGCTATTATATATTTTTATAATTATATTTTTAAATATATTTATAACTAAAAAATTTTATATAAAAAGTTTTATATTTATTTTTAAATACGAGATAATATTATTAAAAAAAATAAAATATTTATATTATTATATTTAAAGGTTTATAAATATAAAGCTTTTATTATAATATTAATAATATAGCTAAAAATAAATAAAAAAAAAAAGCTTGATTTAAAAGCTTAAATTAAATATTTAATTAAATATTAATTATTTATTATTTATTATATTTAATTATTAAAAGTTAATAAAGTTATTATAATTAAAAACGTTATATTTAATAAAAATATAGTTTTTTTAAAAAATATCGATTTTTTAAAAAATAACTTTTTAAAAATTATTAATAAAAAATTCGAGGCTTTATTAACTAAAATTATTTATTAATTTTATTTAAAAACTATTTAATAAAACTTTATTAATTTATATAAAAATTAAAAAATGTATATATTAATTAATTTTGCTAAAAAAATAAAAAACGAAAATATTAATAAAAACATAGATTAAAATAAAAACTTGCTATTATAGTTTAATTAACTATATATTAAAGTAATTTTTATTTTATATTTTATTTTTTTTAAATCTTTTATTTACTATGTTTTTTTTAGCGCTATAATTAAAAAAGCTAGCTAAAAAAAAAATTTTAATAAAACTATTAAATTGTTTAATTTTATTTTAAAGTTTAAAAAAAGTTTTTAAATAATTTTTTCTAGAGTTATAATATATAAAAGTTGCTAAAAAGCCACGTTTAATATAAAACGTTTAATAATTATAAAGTTATAATATAATATATTAATAAACAAAGCTAATAAAGCTAGATTTTTAAAAAGATTTTTAAGTTATTTTAATAGCATTATTAAATTTATTTAAAATAAAAAATTTATATTTTTTATAAAAGTGTAGCTTAAAACGCCTTTATATAAATTTATTTTAAAAATATAGTTTTAAGCGTTTTTACTTAAATTTATTTTAAGAGTGTAGCTTTAAGCGCTTTTATTTAAATTTATTTTAGAAAATGTTTTAATATTTTAAAAGTTAAACTTAATAAGGCTATTTTAAACTAAATTTAAAATTTATTGCCGAGATTTTTTTTTATTTTTTAAATAATATAAAGATTTTAATATTTATTTTATAAGCAAATATTTTAAATAAACCGAAGAATTATATTTTTAAAGCTATAAAAATATAAATACTTAAAAAAAAGTTGATATATATATTATTTATAAAAAATTAACTTTAAACTATATATAAGTATATATTTATAAGTTCGACAAGCATAATTTTTATTAAAAATATAAAGCTAGATTTATTATTTAAAGAAATTAACAGCTAACTAATAAAAAAAAAATATATATATATATTTATTTTTACGAGTAAATTATTTTAAACTTTTATAGCTATTATAATTAAGTTTAATTTAAAATTAAAGTAGTATAATATTATAAATGTTTTTATTAATATAAAATTTAATAAAAAAATTTATATATATATACTTTTAAGCTACCGTAAATTTTAAACTTTTTTTAAACTTTTTTAAACGTTATATAATTTTCGAGAGTTTTTATTTTTTTAGCAGCAAGAATTAATTAAATTTTTAAAATTAATAAGCTATTAAATAATTTTTTATAAGTTATATTATTATATTAAACAAGAAGTTTTTATTTTTATATATATAAACAATATTATTTTAGTTTATTAATAGTTTAAAAAAGTTATTACTTAATAAATAATTATTAAATTAAAACGCTGCTATTAAATAATTAATAAAAATAACCTTTTATAGTTTTTTAGCGTAAAAATAATTTAAAATCGCAAGAAAAACTTGATTTAGCTATTATAGTCTTTATATATTAAAAAAATTATTAAGCTTAAAAATAAATTTATTTTTAAAGTATATATTTTAATAAAAACAAAATAGGTTTTTAAAAAGCTTAAAAGAAATTTATTTATAACTTCACAAGCTTATAAAATAATATTAAATAATTACAATTATTAAATTTAAAAAAAAAAACTATACTTAGCAAAAAAATTATATTTATGCTATAAATAATAAGCAATATAAAAATTTTATTAATAATAATAAATAATTTATTTATCGAAAACGCGACAAACGCGTAATTAAAACTTATTGTTAATATAATTATAATTTAATAATATTTTTATAAAAATTATACCGCTAAAAAACTTGTAAGTTTAAAAAATATTATAAATAAAGTATTAAAACTTATATTATAGTTAACACTAAATAATAAAGTAAAAAAAAGATTTTTTTTTTAAAAAAACATAAAAAAAATATAGCTATTACGCACAATTTAAAATATTTACGCAAAATAAATTAAAAAAAAATATATAGTAATCGCTGCAAAACTAATTAATAAAAAATAAACGGTTAAAGCAGCAAAAAATAATAAAAAAAACTAATTATTTATATGCTGCAACTTAAATAAAGCTTTATAAAAAACTTTTAAATAAACGCTTATATTAATAATAATAAATTTAATTAAAAATTAAGCGCAAATAATAATAGCCACGCAGTTAAATTATATTAATAAAGCTAAGCTTATAAAAAATAATAAAAAAATTTTAATTAAAATAAATAATTAATTAAATAACTTAAAAAAAAAACGCTAGTAAATATTATTAAAGTTATAAATATAACTTTAGTTAAAAATAATATAATAGCAGCTAAAAAGCTATAAAGTAGTAATACCGTAGTTATATTTAAAAATGCGGTGCTTAAAAAAGCTAACAATAAAAAATAAATTATTAAAGTTTTTAAAAAAAACATAAAAATATAAAGCAAAAAAATTATAGTAATAATTAAAAAAATATTTATAAAATAAATTTAAAAAATATACTTTAATAAAATATTATTATAGCTGCTGCGTAATAAACACTTAAAAATCACGCGGTATAAAAAAATAATATTAAAAAATATAAAAATAAAATTTATTTTTATTATAGTATATTTAAATAATTTTATAGCAGTTAAAATTATTTATAATAATAGCTTAATATAAAAAATATAGCTGTTTAATTATAAACTTTTTATAAAAAAACTAAAAATTATATAATATTATAATTATTATAAATTTAAATATATCGTAAAATTTTATTTAAAAAACGTTAAATATAAGCACTACACTATTTTTAAGCATTAAAAAAGCGAAAAAAAATACTTTATAAAAAAAACAAAAACTAAAAAAAAATATATAAACTATAATAATAATTATATAGCATAAAATAAATTATATAAAAAAAAAGCAAAATAAAAAAAAAAAGTTAAAGCTATATATATATTACGACTTAAAAGTTTTTAAAATATAAAAAAATCGGCAGCTATTAATAAAATAGCTTTAAATAATAAAACATTAATATTTTTAGCTTTAATTTTCGCGAAATTTAACAATATAAAATTTTCAGCAAAAAAGCAGCAAATTAATAATATAAGCAAAAATATTTTTTTATTTACGCAATAATTTATAATATTATATTTTAAAATATCGCAAAATTAAAAAATAACGCGGCAAAAACGCTGTAAAAAAATAATTTCGATTATTTAATAATATAAAAACCTTTAGTTAATAAATATAATAATATTTACTGCTTAAAAACCTGTAGATATTGTTTAGTATAGTTAGCCGAAAAAGCTATATTATATATAAATAAAAAAATCGCAGCAAAAACGTTAAAATAAAACTTTAAAAAAAATTAAGCGTATATAATAATAAATAAAAATAACTTAGCAGTAATTATATAATTAATTTATTTATTTAATTAAAATAAATTAAAATAATATAGTTTATTTTAAATTATTAAAAATAAAAATAAACTAGTAAATAAATATATATTAATAAAAAACTTTAATTTATATTATTTATTATAAAACTTAAAAAAATATTAAAATAAAAGCGTAAAAAAGTTTTTTAAATTTATAACAGTATAAAACTTAATATTAAATATTTTTTTTAAAAAAATAACTAAAACTTGCAAAAGCTAAAAAAACTTAATAATAAATCTAGTATAAATATTTAATAACCTAGCTATAATATATTAAAATAACTTAAAATAGCTAAAATTTAATTATAAAATTATTTAAATAATAATAAAATTAAAACTAAGTTTAAAAAAATATATTTATAAAATAAAAAAATAAAATTAATTAAAGATTAATAAAAAAAAAACAATTATAAAAACAATAACAATTATTATTAAAATTAATATTTTATAAACAGCTAATAAATTAAATAAAGCTTTCGATTTATTAATTAAATAGTTAATAAAAATAATAAATAAAATAACGTTTAAAAAAACGCTAAAGAAAAATTATTAAGCGCTTACTTAATAGTTTTTAAAGGTTATAACAATAAAAAAACAAGCTAAAAAATTATATAAAAAATTTAAAAATAAAAAAACTACTGCAGCTTAACTAAAGCTTAAAAAAAAAAAACAAGCTTTTATTAAAAAAATAATTAAAACTTAAAAACAAAGCTAAAAAAAAACTTTAACAAAAGCGTTTAAAAACTTAAAATTATTATAAAACCTAGCTAAATAAGCTAAGTTAGCGCATAAACTAGTTTTAAAAATCGCAGCAATTTTACTACTAAATAAATTAAAAAAAAAACCTGCGGTCGTTAATACTTTTAAAAAAAAAACAACTTTACTAGCAAAATATTTTTTTTTAGCACTATTAATAAATTTAACTAATATTTTAATTAAAAACTTAATATATAATAATTATTAACGCTTTAAAATAAACACGCTAATTAAAACTAAGAATATAATATTATTAATTTAATCTTTAGTTTTTTAAAAAATATTCAACGAGAATTTTTTATTTAATAATTTTTTAAAAATATATAAATTAATTTTAATTAAAAAATTAATAACGTTATATACAGCTAGCTTTATATTAAAATATTACTTAGCAAGATTTTAGCAAGCTAAAATTATTATTATTTTTAAACCAAAAAAGCTTAAAAAAATTAAAAAAACTATTAAAAATTAAAAATTAATCGTGTTTATATATATAATTAAAAAAGTTTTAAAAAAAAAACTTTATTGCCGTATAATAAAAATAGCTAAAAACAAAGGCTTTTTGCTCTATAGTTAAATAAACAATAAAAAAAATAAATCGACCGATATAATAATTAAACTAGTAATAAAAGCTATTAAAACAACTATTAATAAAAAAAATATAGCTATATTATTATAATTTAATATTATAAAAACTTTTAATACTATTAATAAAAAAAAACTAATATATATTTTATAATAAAAAAACTATTTTCTTTAAATTATTTTTTAAATTTATTTTTTTATATTTAATAAAACAATATAATTTTATTTTAATAAAATAACATTATTATTTATTACGTTAAAAACAAGCGTGCTATAAAAATCACTATTATTATTTTTATTTTTTTTGCTATATATTTTAACGCTATATAATAATTTAATAGCGCACTTAAAGCTAATAATAATTAGCTTTACTAATAATATTAATTTATTAATAATTAATTTAAAAATAAAATAAAACTATAAAATATTAAAAGTAGTATAAAAAATTTATAAAAGCTAAGCTATAAAATATAATATAAAGTTTATACTATAAAAAAATAAACTAATATATTTTTTTAGCAGTAAAACAACTTTTATTTAAATAGCTTATTTATTAAATATTATAGTTTACTTAATAAATAATATAAAATTTTTAAAAGTTTAATTTTATAAAAATATAAAATAAAAAAAATATTTAATAAAGCTTAAAAAAAAACTAAGTATTTAATTATATATAATAATTAAGCTATAAAATTTTATTTAAAACAGCAGCGTAATTAAAATAAAACAAGTTTACGTAATAATAATTAAAAATATTTTAGTTTACGGCGCTATAATTTAATATAAGCCGACTAAAAAAAATAAGGCGCAAAAAATAGCTAGCGCTCTCAAGGCAACTTAAAACTAATATTTAAAAAAAATAGCAAAAGCTTTTAAAGCTACTTTAATAAAATATTTAAAAACTAAAGTAAAGGTTTTATTAATTAACTTATATTTTAGCAGCAAAACTATAGCTAATAAAAACAAAATATATAATATAATATATAAAGAAATTATTAGTTAAACTATTAATAAAATAATAGCGCTATTACGCGCTGCTAAAAAAAAAAAAAGTAAAATATAAATTAAAAACAAGCTTTTAAAAAATAAAAAATACTTTAAAAAAAAAAACTAAAATAAAAAAATAAACCGCTAATAAAAAAAATAATTAAAAAAACATAAGCTAAAAAAAACTTTTTAAAAAAAATAAAAAAACCAGTAAAAGTATATTAAAATAAAACGCAGCTATTTAATTTTAACTAAATAAAAATTAAACAAAAATAACGCTTTTAAAAAATACTAAAGCTTACTAAAATATAAAGCAGCAATAATAACTTAAATATAAACTAAAAAAATCAGCTTTAAGGTTTTTTTATATAAAAAAAAAATATTAAATTTTTTAACTTTTTTTTATAAGTGCGCAAAAAACGAGAAAACATTATAGCACATAATATTTAAATATAAACTTTTTAAAAAAAATAAAAAAACCAGTAAAAGTATATTAAAATAAAACGCAGCTATTTAATTTTAACTAAATAAAAATTAAACAAAAATAACGCTTTTAAAAAATACTAAAGCTTACTAAAATATAAAGCAGCAATAATAACTTAAATATAAACTAAAAAAATCAGCTTTAAGGTTTTTTTATATAAAAAAAAAATATTAAATTTTTTAACTTTTTTTTATAAGTGCGCAAAAAACGAGAAAACATTATAGCACATAATATTTAAATATAAACTTTTAAAAAAAAAAAAAACAATTTTATTTAAAAAACTAAAAAATAAAATACTGCTTTATAATAAAAACTTATATATAATTATTAAAAAACTTATGTCCGCAAAAATTATTATAAGGTAGCTAATAAATATTAATAAAATTATTATATATAATAAAGCAGCTTAAATAAAAAGCGTTAAAAAAAAAAAAACAAAAAAAAAAAAAAAAAGCAAAAAATTTATAGCAAAATTAAAAAAACTTTACTAAAAGTTTTTCGCAACTAAAAAAAAACTTTTTTAGTTTTTCTTTAAAACTAAAAAATATAATAGCTTTTAAAGAAAAAATTTATTAGTTTTATTTTTTTTATTTTACTTTATTTTTTTATAGCTAGCTAATTAATAAAAACTAGTTTATATATAATTAAAAAATAGTTAAAATAAAAAAAACATAATATATAAAGTTTTTACCCGGCTTTTATATAGTTTTACTTATAAATAATTATTTATAAAAAAACCGCGCTGTTTAAAAATAACACAGTAAATTAATTAATAATAAATAATAATAAAAATAAAAGAATTTAATTTTTATAATAAATTAATCACGCGATAAAAAATTTATTATTATTAAAAAAAAATAAGTTTAATTATATATAAAGCTATAATTATTTAACTTAATATTATTTTCGAAGTATTTTAATTATTATAATTTAACTTAAATTTAAAACTAAAACACTATAATTTCGCTAATTAATTATTATTTTATCTCGAGACCACTTAATATTACACGCTATAATTTAAAAACAAGAATAAGTTTATTATCGTAAACAATTTTTTATTTATTAATAATATTTTCGACTATAAAAGTTTATAAATATATATAATAAAACTATTTAAAAAAATTATTAAATAAAAAGCTAATAAGTAAAATATTATAATAATTTTTATAATTAAAGCTAAATTTTTAATATTAGCTTAAGCTTTTAAGAAAATAATATTTATTAGCCGGTTAATTAAAAAATTAAAAGTTATTTTAAATAATTAATAAATTTAAATTTAATATAATAATTAATAAATAATTAAATTAATTATAAAAAATATTATTATATTATAAATAAAATTACGCTATATTAATATTTATAATTATTAACTATAACAAAAAGTTTTTAATAAAATTTTACGAGTTAAATATATTTTTATTATTAATATAATTGCTAATAAATTAATAAAAGCATTTTTTAAAAACAAGTGAAATATTTTTTTAAAATAGCTTAACTTTATAAATATTAAAAATATTTAAAAATATTAATAATTTAAAGAAATATTAAAAAAGAAATAAAAAATATTTAAAAATTTATTAAAAAAAAAAAAGTTTAATATATAAATAACGAAATAATTATAAAGGTATTTTTATTTAAAAAAAATATTTAAAGTTTATATAAAAAATGTTTATAAAAATTATTTTTTAAAAAGTGCTTTTTAAAAAAATATATTAAATATAAAAAATTATATTTTAAGCTAAAATATTTGCTAAACAAGTATTTAAAAATAAACTTATATTAAAAAAACAAAGGTTTTTATATAAATTTTACGTAGTTTATTAGTCGCGTTTATTTAATAAAAATAACACGTTTAATTAATATAATTAATTAATTTAACGTTATATATTATTATTTATATTTAATAGCTATACTTTTAAACATTTATATATTTTTTTATAAATATATTTTAAATTATATAATTAAATAATAAAAATTAATAAGCTTTTATTAACTCTTTAATATTAATTTTTATAGCGGTATATTTTTTAGCCGCGCTATAAAATAATATTTTAAATATTATAAGTAATTTTTACGCGCGCTTATAAACTTAGTCGAAAAGCTTGCATTAATTATTATTAAAAGCTTTTTTATATTTATACTATATTTTGCCTGCTTAAAAAAATCTTTAAAGCTGAGTTTATGCGCGCTTTAGTTTTATTTAGCGTTATATTTTTTCCGGGCGTTATTATTACTGCTTTAGCTATTTTTACTGCTATTTTTAGTGCTGCTGCTAATTTTTTTGCTGCTTTTGCTACTGCTACTAGCTTTATTAACGTTTTTTTAAAAACTATTAATTTTTTTACGGTCGCTCGCGTGATTATTATTACTGCTTTCGACGTTTTCGAGCTTATATAACTTGCTAATTTTCTCTGCTAAAAAAGCTTTTTTAAACTTTATGCTTATAATTTTTTAAAATTACGTAAATTTTATTTTAAGATTTTATATTTATAATTAGCTGCTTATTTAATAAATTTTTATACTTAGTAATTAAAAAATTTATTTTAGTTTATTATATTTTTTTTATTATTATATAATTTATATTTTATAAATTAAATAAAATATAAAAATATTTAAATTATATTTATAGTAAATTTTTTATAAGTTTATTAGCTAATATTTTTTTAATTAATAAATAAATTATTTTAAAAAAATTTTTTAAATATTTTTATTTAATTTATATATTTTATATATTAATATAATATAAATAAATATTAATTTTTTTATTTTTTTTTATTATTAAATAAATTATTTAAATATTATTTAAAAAAATTATTTATTTTTAGCTAAGCTTTAGCTATATATTTTAAAAAAGCTTTTTTAGCGTTATAATTTTAATATTTATTATATTAAAAGTATTAATTTTAATTTTTATAATTAATATTAATATAATATTTTAATAAATAAATTTTTAAATAATTATACTTTTAAATAAAAATATAATATATTTATATAATAAGCGCTATATTTTTTTATTATTTATAAAAAAAACGTTTTTTATTATTATAAATATTTGCGCGCTTTTATTATAATAGCTATATTTAATCTTTAAATAACGCGTATAATATAAATAATAAATTATTTAATTAATAATTTTTAAATATTTTAAGCCGAAATTAATTAAATATTTAAATAATAAAGCTGCTGCGAATATTATATTTAGCTTTATTATAATTATAATATATAAAATTAATTTTACGCGCTTTTAAAAAACTTTTATTTATATTTTTAATACTTTGCTGATATATTTAAAAAGTTTTATAAATAAAAATAATATAATTAATATTTAGCTTTTATTTATTAAGTTATAATAATTAATAATTTTTTTAATATATTAATTATATAATAAAATAATCGTTTTTATTTTTTTATTTTTTATTACTTTAATTTTTAAAAATTAATATATATTATTTTATTTTTTAAGCTTATATATAAATTTAATTTTTTTAATAATTTTTTTAACTTATTTAAAATAATCGCAGTAATAAAATATTAAAAAATTATTTATATAAAAAATAATATAAACTTTACGATTAAATATATATAGTAAGCAAAGCTTTTTTAATAATAAAATTATATTAAATATTTTAAATATATTTAAAAACTTTTTATATTATAAAAAAAATAAGTTTTTAAGTTTATATAACGTTTTATTAAATAGTGCTATATTATTTTTTTATTTAAACTTTTTTAATAATTTATATACTATAACTTTTTAATTTTTTTTTAAAGCGTTTAAAAATATATTAACTATATTAAATTATTTTATTTTAAAATTAAGCTATATAATTAAAACTATTATAAGCTTAAAAGTTTTAATAATAAGCGTAGTAGTATAAATTAAATAAAATATATTTTTATATTAAAAATTTTTTTATACTATAATACGTGCTTTATATATATTTAAATATTTTTATTTATTAAATTTATATATAAATATTTATTTTAATAGTAAAAGCTTATATTTAGCTTTTTTGCGCGGAATAATTTTTATTATTTTATGTTTTTAAAAGTTTATGATTTTTTTAGCTGCGTTTTTTTTAAATTAAACCTTTAAAAAATATTTTTTTAGATTTTTTTAATTTTTAAAAAAAGTTATTATAAAATTGTTTTTATAATAGCGTAGCTAATTTAGTGCAGCATTAAGCCTAGCTATTTTATATTAATTTACTGCAGCTATAAATATTATATATAATATTTTATATTTTTAATTATTTTTTTAAATAATTTTTTATTAATTAAATAAAAATATTATTAAAAAATTTAACTAGTTATAATTATATAAAAGGTTAATTTTTTGCTTTTTATATATTAAAATAATAAAAATAGCAAATATTTTAATATACTTTTTTTTTTTATTTTCGGCTTAATTTTTTAAAAACTTTTTTTAAATTTTTTAGCTAGCTTTTATTGCTTTTAAGTAAACAAAATAATTATATTACTTTTAAGTTAATTAAATTATTTAATTTATATTAAGCTAATTTTAGATCGCTTAATTTATTTTTAGCTAATATTTAATTATTTAGCTTGCTTTTAATAAATTTTTTAATTTTTTAATTATTATATAATCTTTTATTAAATTATTTAATAAACTATTAATTATTTTTTTATTATTAATTAAATATATTTTTTAATAAAACTATAATATTTTATTTTATTTTTTAGCTGCGCTTAAAACTATTTTTAATTTTTTATTTTTTATTTTAAATATGCTTAGCGCTTTATATAATTGTTTAGTTATATTAAGTTTTTATATTATTTCGCTCGGTTATTTTTTTAGCGTAAACGTTTTTTTAAATATTATAAATCTGCGCAGTTAATTATTAAAATCTTTTAAACTTTATTTATTAAAATTTTTAATTATTTTTACTCTTGATTTATAACTTTTTAATTAATAGCTAATTAATTAATTAATAAATTTAAAAACGTTTTTATTTTTATTAAAATAATTAACGGCCGGCTTATTTTATAATAGCTATATTTTTTTTTATATATTTATAACGTTAAAAAAATCTTTTAAGACTTTTTTAACCTTTATTATATTATTTTATAGTTTAATATTAATTTTTATAAAGCGCTTTTTATATTTTTTTAAATAATATAAATTTTTATTAAAATATATATTGTATATAATAATTATTTTTTTTAATTAAAATATTTATATTTAATATAAATTAAAAGCTTTATATTTAATTAAATATTTTATATATATATATTAATTTATTTTATATAATTATTTTTTATAACCTGCGAGTTTATTATGCTTAATTAAATAAACTTTATATTTATAAGCTTATATATTTTTTTAATTAAAGTATAAATTAACTGCTTTATTTTTTATTATTTTAAAGCTATATTATTTAAAATATTAAATAAATTAGTTTAAAAATACTTTATTAAATATATAAAAATTATTTTTATAAAATAAACTTATATTATAAAAATATATAGCAGTATATATTATTTTCGGCTAAAATATATTAAATAAGCCAGCTTTTTTTAATATTTTTTAAATTTTAATTATAATTTTTTAATTTATTTTTTTTTTATTTTCTGCAGATTTTTTAATATATATTAATAAAAGCTTAATATTTATACTTTTATTAAGCTTTTATTATTAAAAACATATATTTTTTATTATAATAATTATTGTACGCTTATTATTATTTTATATTATTATAATTAAAAGCTTAAAATATTATATTATTTAGTGTTTAAAATATTAAAACATTTAAAAAACTATTAATTTAATATATTATTATAATATATAAATATAAATTATTTCGCTATATTTATTTTTAATTGCAAGCAGTTAAAATATTTTATTATATTTTTTAAAATAATTAAAAAAATTTTAATAAATTTTTTAAAATAGTTTTTTTAAGCGCTTTTTTAAAATTTTACGTAAAATAATACTTTTAAAGTTTGCTTAAGCGTATACTTTATACTTAAACAATTTTTTTTTACTTATTTTAATATTTTTAGCGTTATATATAAATATTTTTAAAGCTTTAAAATTTAAGTGCTTTATTTTTTTATATTAAAAATTTAATATATTTTTTTTAAGTCGCTTTAAAACTATTAAAACTTTTTTAAAAAAGTTTATATAAATAATAATAATTAATTTAGTTATACTTAATAAAATTTTTTTAGGTATAATTATATTATTTATTAGTTTTTCGCTAAAATAATAAATAATAAACTTATATTTAAAAAAAATTAAGTTTATTTTTTTTTAAAAAAGTTTTAAAAATATATTTAAATATATATTATTATAGCGCAAAAAATAGTTTAAACTATAGTATTAAATTTTTATTTTTTTAAAGCAAGCTTTTAAAACTATATTAATATAAAACTTTTTTATTAACGTTATATTTTTTAAAATAAAAAATTTAATATTTTTATTTTTAAAGCTTGCTAAAATATTTTATATAATTTTTATTTTTTTTTTTAAAATTAAAAAACTTATAATATTAATATTAATACTTTTTTTATTTTTAGCAAAAATAAAAAAGCTTAGTATAAAAAAATTTTTATTATTAATTAAATATAGCGTTTTATAATTATTTAATATTATATTTTTATAAAGCAAGTAAAAATTATAGCTAAATATTATATATATTTTTAAATTAAATAAAATTTTTTAAACTATAAATAAATTAATTATAAAGCATATTAAATTTAAATTAAATTATTTATTGCTTTATTGTTTTTTTTTTTATAAATAAAAATAATTATATAAAGTTTTTACGTTTTATTTATTTTATTTAATTTTTTTATATAAGTTTTACTAGCGCGTAAATTTTTAATAAATATTAATTTTTTTAATTTATTAATTGTTTAAATTTTTAATTAAAACTTTTAAAAAACTTATAACTATTTTTTTTAAAATTTTATATATTTTAAAACTTTATTTATAAATTATAATATATTTTAATAAATATAAGCAGCTATATTTTTTATTTTAATTAGCTTTACTATAATTATATAACCTTAATTTAGCTTAATTATTATTTTTTACGAAATAAATTCCGGCTTTATTATATTTTTTTTATATAATTTTATTATTTAATATATTAAAAAAAAAATTTTTATATTTTTTTAAAATTATTAAAGATTATTTTAATTATTTATTTATATTTATTTATAAAAACTATTAATAAATTTAATTTAGCGCTATTTTTATATAAATAATATATAAAAAAATTTTTATAGCAAGCGCTTTTTTAATATTTAAAAAATTAAGCATTTATATTTATAAATAAACTTTATATTAAACGCTATATTAAACTTTAAGCTTAATTTTTTTAATATATTTATTTAAATATTTTTTAATATTTTTACTAAATTAAACTTATTATAATTAATAAAATAAACTTTATATAAGTTTTTAATATTTATATTAGCTTTTATAAAATAATATTATTTTTATAAATAAGTTTAATAATAACAGCGTTTATAATTATAAAATTTATTATTTTATTAATTTATTTAAAAATAATAATATATTAATTAAATTTAAAAGTTTATATAATATTTTTTATAATATATTTATAAATTTTTTTATTAAAAATTAAAATAATTTTATTTTTGCTAAAATTAAATTTTAGCTTTTTTTTTTCGGTAGTAATTTATTTTTTAAGTTTATTTTTTACGCTTTATTTTATAAATACCTCAAGTATTTAGCTTAGCATATATTTAGCGTTAAAAATATTTAAATTAATATATTTTTATATTTTGCGCAGTATAGCGTAAAATTTAAGCTTATTAAACTAATTAAAATAGTTTTATTAAAATTAAAGCATAATATTTTTAATAAATAACTCGCTAAAATTAAAAAAAATAATTATAATAATTAAATAAAAAAAAGTTTAAATAATTATTTAATAATTATAAAATAATAATAATCTATTAAAAAAAAAATAAAAACTTTAAATTTTTTTTTAGAAATTTTTTTTAAGTTTTTATAGCACTGGTTTATAAATAAACTAAACTTATAATTATTACATTATTATAAATACACGCTTAGCTAATAAAAATATATTAATATATTTTTTAATTATAAGATTTTTTAAAATAAATTCAAAAGCTTTATTAATCTAAGTTTTAAATACTATATATAAAAAAAACAACAAATATTTATATGCGAGCAGGTAGATTTATATTTACCCGAGCTAAGGGCTCTTGGGATCCATAATAGTGTGACACGTTGGAATTAACATTATCATTAAGATTAATTAGTAATTACATGTACTGAAAAGCGCATTAGATATTGGCCTAGAACTGAACTGAAAACCCAGCTACCAACCTAACATGGACTCATTTTTCTTCCCTGAACTAAACCCTACCTCATGAGCGAACGCCACCTGCCACCCATTCATACATCCAAGTTCAAGGCGCAACGAGCTCCATCGTTCGAGCTTGAAATTGGTCCCTGTGAAGCCATGTAAGGGCGGCCCCCATCAACCGGGAACGCCCAGATCTGACCGTTGACGTTGTCGCTCGCATAGATTGTACCATTGTTGATACCGTACATCGCTCCCCAGGTATGTCCACCAATTCTTGGGTAGCGCGCAATGACCTCGTACTTCTTCGTGTCAAGACTGAAGCGCACGAGGGTGGTACCTCCATTAGTCGTCAGGTTGTGAGCAGCGGAGTAGAGGTACGGGCCATTATCAGGCAGGTACACCCAGTCCGCGATACTCAATCCGAGCTCGTTGACTTTCCCGCTGTCGAGCAGTTTGCCGTACGTCGGAGAATTGGGTTTCAGGTCGATCTGGTACCAGGTTTCGCCAGTACCGAACCAATAGTTTCCGTCTGTGTCGATATCCCCGACGAAGACGGCGGTAGAGTCCGGGAATGTCGTGACGACTTCAGACGTGCCATCCGATGAGATACGAATCAGCTGGTTTTTGCCCGCTTGTCTCCCGTACAAGTAGTTGTCCAGAGTGTTGTACGCAAGCGCATTGATGGTAGTGGAGTCGCCTACGTGGGCTTTCACTGTACTGTATTTCCCAGTAGTGAGGTCGACTTGGAATAGAGTATCAGCCTGTATTAGATAGCCGTACTGTTATGTAATCGATTAGCTCATGATTTATGAGAAGTTAGGCGAATCCGGGGTCACACTAGAAAATTTGCATACCTTGTCGCAAGTAAGTGTCGGAGTACACGGCTGAGTGACAGTTGCAGTTGTTGTGACAGTGGTCGTGGTCGGAACCGTTGTGGTCTCAGTCACGGTGACTGTGCTGGTAGGCTCAGGAGGTGAAGTTGTTGGGTATGAAGTAGGGTAAGGATCGGGAGTCCACCAGTATATGGTAGAATAATGACACTGGCAACTGGTGTCATAACTGGACGTGGTGTATGTTGTAGGTGTGGTAACTGGATAAGTCGTTGTGACCACTTCAGTAATGAGCGGCGCGACGTCCAGAGAAACTACGTCGAGTAACTCTGCATGCAGAGCAGCAGTAGGGTTTGCAAGTACTCCCACTGAGCTTAGTGCCAGGAGCACAAGTAGGTTTGAGGTTGGCGCCATGGTTGTGAGATGTTAACACGAAGATGATGGGGTGCTGTGCTTTGCGCTCTACTCTTTGCTTGAAGTGCTATGAAATAATGCGAGGAGCACGTCCAATTTATAGATGAGCTCACCAGCGACATGACCAGATCACGACATCTTCAAGCTGGTGTGAATAGGACTTTCCTATCCAGCGGAGGCTAGGAATCTCGTGTCCGCAACGTTGGGCACAACGGTCAAATTTGATCTTGTCATTTTTAGTGTATCGTTTGACCCGGCAAGCGCCTTTCTGTGGTCCACCATCAGATTATTACATTGGGTATTCATCGTGAGATCTCAGCTCTGTAGGTTGAGCTCTTAGTCGACGAGTTAGGTGAATCACACATCCAAAAGAGCTAAGTGCCTCTCCTGCGCGAAACCTGTGTGCAGTAGCCTACTGTAGGTTCACAAGGCCAGCACCTTACGATATCACGATGTCCGGGAGCAGTCGATAGTCTGATGCGTAGTCTAGTCGGCGATTATCTGTGGCTGTTATAGGCAATGTGAGATGGCGATCACCTGCGAGTTGCACTAGAGGTAATTACCAAGAAGCAGCTGAAATACCAGCATCAGGCAAATTTCAACTCCATTTTAGGTAATCAGACTAGAAGATAGCTTCCGCACTGCTGAATCCCTTGTCAGAATGTCCTTTTTGGGAAGGATGACTCTTTACGATGCAGCTCGTCTACCACTGACGTTCAAACGCGTTGTGAAGACTAGTTGTTGCTGAAATTGGGTAATCTGTGCTACAAGCACATTTGAGCTAGACTACGTTCCTGTTAGCTGCAGCCAATAGAAGCATGTGAACCACAATGCCGCCTGGTCAC
Source organism: Xylaria sp. FL0933 (assembly GCA_022578765.1). Lineage (NCBI taxonomy): Eukaryota > Fungi > Ascomycota > Sordariomycetes > Xylariales > Xylariaceae > Xylaria > Xylaria sp. FL0933. Next base: position 150,470 of record MU389780.1, on the reverse strand, counting down.
ATAACCTGGGGAATATGGGGTAAGCGTGCATGGCTACCTAGGATTTGGTGTGCATCTCGTCGCTGTCCAATTCCAGTCACGGCACTTTGCATCTAGACTCACCCATGTTCTTGGCCAAGCTCGACCAGGGATGAGACTACTCTCCATACCGGCAGCGGAATAGGGTTTGGCGAATGAGGCAGAATAGGCCGTGGAAATAAGGGGCCAAGCCTTTTCCCTCACTCCATGTACTTAGTTCAGGACCGCTGTGTTAAAACGTTAGGATTTCTCTTCCCTGCCCTTCCTCTTCTTCTATAACCTGTATCGACCTATTCCATTTTGAATCGGTGTATAGAACAGGCGTCGATGGTCTTCGACCGGTAGCTAGCCCTAATAGAAAGTTTCCATCAAACACCTTGAGAGAAGTATTAGAACTAGAAACCTTGGATCTCATTACCACAAAAAGGAACGCGTGCAGACGAATGGGAAATATCGTTCAATTTGGTAAGCGCATAAAACTTGCGCTAGTTTTCAACGCTTTCAACACGAGGGGCTTTGTAGTGACTGCCGCGGTGCTTAGTAATTTCTTTCTTGCCGAGCCCATCTCAACGGACCGAAACGGAAGATTAATACTACTGTGCCGAAGCTTACTGCGTCCAAACTTTACCTTTTAAATAAGGAATATTAGTTTGAAGCCATAAATGTTACCTGAGTCCTTACTTTTGTTATGTCCATCTGGAAAGAAACAACAATTGGAGAACTTTAAGAGGAGCTGAACAGAGGATGTATTAAATTACCTAGATAGGGTCTAGAGGAATATACGCAAATAATGAATGATCTCGTTGAGTCTCAGTGGACTTTGACTACATTGAAAGTCTCTGGAAATAACTCGGAAGTATCGCATTTCCATACAAGCGAGTTATTGTGACCTCAGAACTTAGCGGAACGGTTTATATGTCTGATCTGAAGCAAAGGCAGGATATACAGATAGTGAGCATTATCTACTCCTCTAAAGCGAGCTTTCATCCCCGAAATTTACCTATCTATGCCTATCTCGCGCTCACCAGTAATACCGGGGTTTTCCGAGACTAACAAGGTCGAAGTACAACTCTGCCAAGGCACGCGATTGTACGCAATTGGTACCCCAAATGGCAAGCTACTCTGGCACATGAGGGCGGGGTGATCTGAATGCGCGGAAATCCATACATACATACCAGAACTGCATTTCGGCTTCTGGAATATTATTAGTTAGTACAAGGTCTAGGCTATCATAAACAAACGGGGAAACTGTGTTCCTTGCGCACTTCTAGGCGTTTCTGTTTTGCAATTGATCATTGTTTACAATTCACTGCTTCATTAGTATGGCGGACGCGGATATTTCTGGTCTTATCCAGGCTCGGTATGGTTCGACGGCGGATTTCGTAGCCACAGGCACCAACAACAATAAAGGGAACTCAACGTTAGAAACACTTCTTCAACATAGATCCGTACGGCATTTCTTACCAGAAAGATTACCTGAAGGGAGTCTCGAGATCATTGTGGCGGCAGCACAAAGCGCAGCTACGTCGTCTAACCTACAAACATGGAGTGTGCTTGCTCTCGAAGATTCTGCACACAAGGACAGAGCAGCAACGCTATCTGGTGATCAAGACTTTATCCGCCAGGCGCCGCTGTTCCTCGTCTTCTGCGCAGACCTGGACCGCCTGACTAAGGTCTCCGCTCAGCACGAGTTGCGGGGTGAAGGGCTAGAGTTCACCGAAATGTTCCTTATGGCATCACTAGACGCGGCCCTTGCGGGCCAGAACGCGACAATTGCTGCAGAGGCGCTGGGACTGGGTGCATGCTATGTTGGGGCTGTGCGCAATAACCCGGATGAGCTCGCACAACTGCTCAAACTACCGCCCCGTGTCATTGCTGTGTTTGGCGTCGCTATTGGTAAGCCGGACCCTACCAAGACTACGGCGGTGAAGCCGAGATTGCCACAGAAGGAAGTGTTGCATAAGGAAACATGGGATGCGGGCATAAACCAGGAAGACTCTGATATTCAGGCCGAAAATCTGGCCGAGTATGATGTAACACTGGCTAGTTTCAATGCTGGAGAGAGGCGAGAAGGTATTCCGGCATGGACTCAGCGGAGTGCGCGGAGAATTGAGACAGTAGAGTCACTGCATGGCCGGCATGTGTTGAAAGATGTTCTACAGCAAAGAGGGTTCAATCTACGATAATTTGACGAAGTGGTGTTTGAGAACGTGGGATTCCTTCAGATATAGAAACTATAGAGCAGACATTTCTAGAATACTTTCACGGATTATTACTTGTTGAGGAGGGCTTAGTGAGACTATTCTGCTTTACTATCAGAGAAACGCAGCAGAGACTGAAGACAAAGCTGCACACATAGACCTTGAACTCCAGGAGGCTGTACGGACATCAAAATCTAGCTATATCTTTTCTTGTTGTCTTAAAACAAGAGCATCATCATCTACGTCAGTGTCTAATACGTACTTTTTGTTCCAATACTGCCCGCAGTTGTTCGTGTTTAAGGGTACGTGCGCCAATTATCGCTTTTCGCCCCTAAACCACACACTATAGCTCAGATCTGCCTACTGACTTGTTGTCCAGTATTCATATTCACTTTTAAAAAAAGTCTTTTCGAGGCCTCTTATCCACTCCCCTCGTTTCTAGACAGTTGAACTACTAATAGCATGTACCCCTTTATAAGATCATGATATAATATGCCCTGTTCATACTACTCAAACAATTTGGGAGATATATTAAAGCGCAGAGGGGCGTGATAGACCTTAAGAATCTCCAAACATCGAATACAAGCCCTTGACTTGATAGCAGGCAAGCCAGATAGTTTATACTGAAGTGAGCCCCATGGGCCAGTGCTTACCTGGTGTCCAGAACTTTCAAGAGGCAGGATAACACTACACTCCCCGAGGCCGTCAGAACAGGATTTTACGTAATCTTGACTAGGAGTATCTTGTGACCGCGGGGAATTCTAGTCAGCTCATCTTGTTAAGTAAAGCAACGTAGATCTACTCGCCTATTCCTTTCCCCTGAGATGCCTGCCTTGCTTTTTATCTTTTGGACCTTTCACTAAGCCAGGATTGACATCCCCCATGCCTTATTGGCTTACCCACACCACTCCAATCCACCTGATACTCTTTAACTTTGTTATCAAGTATCTGGAAGGCAAGTGAAACGGGACCTGTGCCCTTTTGAGATGCTCCGATTATGTAGGCGACATACCCCCGACAAACCGGAACAGCTACGAAAACGGCTTGCACAGATGATTAAATGTGAAGATTCGCAAGTCTACTAGTCCCTCAAGGATCATCATCTTATTCATCTCTAAAAGAGGATAACGGATTAAGGCTATACGTACGCTACAAAGGACTAACTTGGTACGCTAAGCAATTGCTATATTTACCTACTTGTCTTGAAGCTGCTAACTAACATCTCTCAAGTTAAAACCTTACTAAAATCAACATAAGAGAGAGATTCTTATCATTATATTCGAGTTGGCGAAGGAGAAAATGGAAGACAGCTTTCTGTACGCGGTACGGCTGTCATAAAATCTGGTTCTGTCCAGGGCCGACCTCCAGAGCAGAGTCACAGCTGGACGTCAAGGGAAACATTTTGAAGCGGCATGAACATAGGGGCGGTGGCGCAGCTGGGAGCGCGTCAGACTGAAGTCAAACTTCATTCAATAATCTGAAGGTCATCGGTTCAAGCCCGGTCCACCCCAATATAAGAAGACGTTGAGCGCTATCCTGCATCGACGGCATCATTTTTGCGTCACACATGCTTTGATAGACACAACACCCTAGAGGTTAGTTAATTGGCTTATTACCACTCCATTTTTGCTTAGCAGATAGATACTGGTGTCGTATTGGGCACATAAGAGATAGATCGATCACATAAACTGGTGGTTCAACGATGAATAATATTGAGAGCTTCGCACCCACAAGGTGCTAATACTGTAAAATATCCTTTACCCTCACTCCCTTGTTAATATGTAGGAGAATCTAAGGTAGTTGGATGCCTCCATCGACCGCAATCACCTGGCCAGTGATGAAGCTCGAGCCTGGGCTCGCCATGAACAAAACTGTCTCGGCCACCTCCCGAGGCTCACCCTCACGCTTGTCGTGCTGATGGTTCTGTAACTTGTCACCAACAGGCGTACCCTTCATGCTTAGATCAGTGGTAATTGGGCCTGGAGAGACCACGTTGATCGTGATCCCCTTCGTTGCCAGCTCCTCGGCCATCGACGCAGACATGGTCGCCAAGGCAGCCTTGGATGCGCCATACACGATGAGCATACCAATGCCCACCTTCGCAGCAACGCTACCAATATTGATGATGCGTCCTCCCCGCTTCATGTAAGGCAGTGCGGCCTGAATCAACAGGAACGGCCCGCGCACGTTCGGATGAAAGACGGCGTCCCACGCACCTGTGTCCACGGCCGCAATCTCGGGGTGTGGCACGGCTACGCCAGCGTTGTTCACGACAATGTCGATACTGCTGGTCTTGAGGCCTTCCAGAGTTCCCTTTACCAGGTCGGTGCCAAACGTGGTTGACGAGGCATCCGCATGGACAGCGATTGCTTGAACACCTAGCGTACGGACCTTGGCTGCGACGTCTTCGGCAGCCGATGCGTTCGAATTGTAATGGATCACGACCTGTATCAATGTTCATTAGCGAGCCGCTTCTTAGTTGGGTCGAGCACAATTCTTACGTTGGCACCATGCTCAGCAAGAGCAATTGCAACAGCAGCACCGATACCATTAAGCTTTGATGACCCAGTGACGATGGCCGTCTTGGCTTTGAGGTACTGATCCATTACCATCTTGAATCGGTATCGTGTTACTCGATTGTGAATGGATAAAGAGTATATACGAGCGTTGCGGGTTATGGTCGGGGAGGAAGGCTTGGTCTGCGGGGTTTTGTTGTGCTGTGAAGTGCAGGAAGTTGCTGTTGGCAGGGCTTGGCCTGCTCATTTATATATACTGCATCCTGATGTTTACCTGTGATGATCCATACCTATCTACTGTGCTTGGTAATATTCATGTTCTCTCTACAATAAAGTCGAAGGGCTAACATCATCCGCAGGTCGTGCTGTCAGTATTATTGGTAAGCCAGATCCGTAGATAGGTATCGAATAACTGGCCCGGCTGCAAAAGAGCGCGAAGGAGAAATGTCGCCGGAAATTTAACCCGTGAAGTGTCATTCAACCATGATGAACGTTATCGAGATTCAGCATCTCGTTCGTTAGTTGGGGGTCCAGGATGACTAAGTCAGCCCCCGTGTGGTTGGCAGTGAGTGTGGACCCGAAGGCGGGAACTTGCCGTAACACATACCTTATTCCGTAATAGGCAAATGGTCCCTTGTCGTGACAAGGAAGAAACGCACTTACGCATCCGCGTCAGCACAAGTGATCTACCTGCTGAAGCTAGGAAGTAGTATACCCGCCGAGAACCTCTACTAGGAGAAACCTCATCGCAGAATAAGCAATAAGCCCCTCTCTCATTCTTTTCAGACACGAAGGTGGAGTCAAAATGGGTAATCCGGTTGTGAATTATTCCATAGTGGCGGGTAGGTTGTGGTCAGTCGCTCTACGGAGAGAATGAAACTCAACGGTAGTACGAGACATAAAAGAGCGACTCCCCTTGAGTCCAATTCTATGCCTACAAGACTCGATACCAAAGGCTAGTTTTCTTTTGCAACTTTCAACAACTTGTGGCACCATAGAAACGCTCTCGGATTACCTTAACCAAAATGCCTTCCGTTCTTGTTCTCGGAGCTACTGGGTTCATTGGAGGTGAGTAATCAGAGCATCGCGTTTACAGCTATCAATTCTCCTTTTGTGAAGCTGACTTTCTGTTTCCGGTAATACATGCTAATAGAAGTCTTGTCTCGCAGCACCACTTTGCAGAGCCCTAAAGAAAGCTCATCCCGATTGGACTGTGTCCGCGCATGTGCGGCGCAACGGTGCTTTATCGAATCTAGAACTAGTCGCCAGAGTAGGCGCTGTAGACGGTCTCGTGGAAGTGTCCGACTGGACTGACTTCGACGCAATCAAACGCGCGAGTGCTCAGCACGACATCGTCATCAACGCCGGGAATTCATTCACCGCTGACCCAGTGACGGCCGTTGTTGCTGGCCTTCAAGACCGAAAAAAGGAGGGCAAAATGGCCAAGCTCATTCACATTAGTGGTTGCGGCAACTTTATTGACTTTGGAACTTCGGGCAATTTCAACCCAGAGAGCAAGGTCTGGAATGTGAGCTGAATCAAAGACTGAGCCAGTCATTGTTGATTGGGCAGTTGCTTACAGTACATCTCGCAGGATGATAGTGTCGATGACATCAAACAGATCCACAAGGACATGTTCAACGGCCAGTCCGATACCGTGTAAGGCATCCCACAGCCCTAGATGAAAATGTCAGCAATGACTTGAATTTCAAATTACTGACGCGGGAGTTCTCGCGCAGGGTTCTTAAAGCAGGCGCAGAAGATGGTCTAGATACATACATCGTCTGCCCATCGGTTGTCTACGGTGGAGCTGCGGTTGACGCACCAGGAATTGGGGTTGGTTACAACATCATCGTTGGTAACGCGAAGCCGTTGGGCTATGTTCCTTACGTCGGCGAAGGAACAGCGCTGCTAAGCACCGTACGTGGAACCTTTCGTGGTGACTTACTTCTGTCGACTCCGACGTATTTCTCCGCCTTTCGAATATTCCAGAATTGCTAAAAGAAATAATCTTCCAGGTACACGTTGTTGACCTAGTGAACTTCCTTGTCACTATTACCGAGCTTGCGGCCTCCTCACCAAGTGCAGAGGGGACGGCGTACGAGCGTTATTATATAGTCGAGACAGCGCGTGTCGCATGGAAAGATCTGGCAACTGAGCTAGCGAAAGTTGTGCACCGCGAGGATCCCAAGACTTTCCCGTCTTCGGAGCCGAAACAAGTGCCGTTCGAAGAAGCGGGCCAAGGTGAAGCAAAGCACCTGATTGCGGCAAACATGTTGGTCGAAGGCGTGAGAGCTCGGCGAGCCGGCTACCAACCGAAGGGCGAGCACATCCTGAAGCAGTTAACTGCGGACTTGAAGGGAAAGGTGGCCTAAATGAGCGGTTCTTGAGGATCGTTTGATCCTGTGAAGAGCTTCGAATGGAGTCGTGAGGACGTGGTTAGCTAACTCATATAATGGGTTGTATTATAAGGCGCATATAGGACTAACACTCGGAGGATTTGCCGCCGGTTCCTACTTGAAGCTATAGTCGCAGTGCGTCGAAGTCATATTAAATTGTAGAGGTTGTACGTGACACAATAAGAAATGACCGTCCTCACCTAGTGACTTTGAGATGGAATGTGAAGTGACACGTAGGCGAGAGGCTTGCCATTATGAGATTACTGGCGGCCCAGAGTTCGACGCGTTGCTGAATTAGCTCGAGTAGATATTGGGATTTAGCATCATCTCGCACGAAATGCGCACCACTAATGATGAGCACGACGGGCTTACCGACTTACTCTTTAAACTTCAACGCAATCTTCTCTATCTTATTGGAGGCGTGTTCGGTGTCGAGCAGAGTTGTCGTGTCGCGCGGCGCTTTAAAGCTGAACAAGCTTCCAATGTAGTCCTCGTGAAACTCAGAGTCGAGTACCTTGCCCAATCTCACTCAAAATATCTTCGGGGACCCGCGTACCTCTAACATGGCGGTCCCTTCGCCCCCCAATCCTTGCCATGGCCTTCAGCAGCATTGATGTCTTGCCGATTCCCTTCTGTCCCGCGATCAGGTGGTAATAGCCATTTATTGTGCCGTCGACGATACTGTCGATGATGGCTTGCTCCGATCGTGACACCTAGTCGTTCTCTCCGAAATCCACTGTCGCCAGGTCGGAGTGTGGCATCTCTGGGTTGTCATGCCGATTCAATGCTGCCAGCTATACGCTTGAGTACCCGACCTTGAACGCGTTCTCTATCTTCCGCAACAAATGCGCCTTGTAATATGCGTGGTATGAGTATCTGTCTAGTCCAAGGAGTAGTATTGATCCGATGGCAGTTGCGCTGCATTCAATTAACTTGTAGAATCTGGAGCGCCATTCTGCTCTTCCGCCATCATCTTGGGCCTCTGCTCGCTTGAACGTCCCCTACTAGAGAAATGCTCATTCGATGTAGCATCAATTGCCGACAATAAGGCGTGATTTGATGGTGCTCTGTTTGTTCTCCGCAACACTCTTGGCCCAGACGAGACATGTGCGTTCGGTATTTTCGTCGAGCCTATCATGCTGTTACAGCGTTTTGCTTTATCGCGGGAAATTCAGACAGGCGAGCATGTCTGCTCACGGTTCTTGTCGCCATGACATACTTCGTTCGCCCAACGAAAGGAATACGAAAAGACCAAGGCGTTGAGAGAATAAGGAATGCTCTTACATTCTTCCTTCTAGTCGAATTAGTGTTGACGTTACCGCGATCTTGCTTCTTCGTCACCGCCAGCTACCAAATACGATACCTGTGTCTGGGGCTTTGGTTTACAGGTGAGACGAGACGGACACCATTCCTCGGCGTTGCACACGGATGGCGATATATAAGGTTCCAGCAATCGCTCCGCGTGTAATAGGCCTAAAACTAAAAGTATGGGTCTATTGCTGTCTATCAGGTACTGATTCGACCTCCTTTACAGCTAATCTTACTTTGAACCCAGAGAAAGCTACTTAGAGCTTGAGCAAGCGTTGTTAGGTACATCCTACGTGTAGTATACTGACTATTGGGGACCACTAACGCACTAACTTCAGTGCTTAGCTGCTGTATTTGGTGCTGTATCTTGGCACCGACCTTACTTATAGTAGACACTATGCGCGCCCTTTTTCTTTTCTTTTCTCCTTGTTCCTCTCTCATTCTTTTTCTCCAATCATTAGTTCAAGCGAAGATTGCCTCGCGTCAAAGACGCGACTTGCTAGCCAAACATTGATCCAACCCAACACCGCCGTGTCTTTGGACCATGTGATAGTAGTAGGCGCCCAACGGCGAATCTTGACGGCCAATACTTGTAGAATCTGTCACCACGGTGACTCTGGGATAGAGTCTCAGTTCAATCTTGCCCATTGTTCTAACAGACAGTCTCGCATGATATCGTCTTCCGCTCAACTTGATGGCAAGGTCATTGAATCGCAAAATCGATGCCATTGATGGGCGACGGCGCGCTCAGCGTCTTATACTTGGCCGACGCACCCAGTCTAGCGTGACAGAGCATCTTGACCTCACTCCGACGGCCCAATTAACCTAATGTCCGCCTTTCGCCTGGTACGGAAGAATGTCAACGCCCTTTTGCCATCGGAGCTGTGCGAGTTTGAGTAGACCCATCCTTTCTCCGCAGCAATACAGCGTTCCGGGATGGTATTGGTTTCGCCGACGGTCTTGCTATTCTCACCTTGGCTTAGAATGACATATAAAACATCACCTTTTGTTTCATCTGATGGGACATCTGCCAAGCAAGTCCCAGGCTTTGGTGTCGTAATGTCGGATCACTAACAGATGGAGAAATGCATCATTACTTCGTGATGGCTCGCTACGGATCGACCCTTAGATGAGTCGACGTGGGATCGTATGCGCCTAACTATCACAATCCTCGAGCTACGATGTTCCTTTAAGCACCTTCCTTGAGGATACACTGCGGTGCCAGGCACCCATCGTGGTTATCATGGCCGCGCGACGCGACGCTTTTTGATGCGCTCGATGCAGCTACCCCCTGAGTAACTTAAGCATTCTACGTGTTACTAAACGGATATCTCTATCATGCTGCTTAGGATATGTTCGGCGAACTTGACGCCTATCGTAATTCCGTCCTCATCTGTAAGTCCCTCTTCAGCATCAAATATGCCATTCTCCGGATCAAGGCACATCAGACAATCTATCACAAGCTTCGTATAGGTATTTCCTACACGTGGTGGAAGTTCCTTTTCAGCTAACGCCACAAGCTTCTCTTTCAATTGCTGCTGACTAGTCAACTGCGAAGTTGTAAAGTCCTTATCGCTGCAATTGAACCCAAGGGCTATACCGGGCACTGGAGCAATATTGCAATCGTGGGCGGGATACCACACGAAGGACTTCCAGAGTCCGATCTCTAAAAGGCAGACACCCAGACTGTAAATATCGTGCTGCATAACATATCGTTCAAAAACAGATACGCCCTGCCTCTGAGGGTGGCGATATAAGTTTCGGTGCCATGCAGCATCTCCGTACAGATTGGTCTGAAAGTTGGTATTGCGAAAGTCAGTGAAGCCAATGAGGAAACTGCTCCCTAGGGAAACGTTGTTGCCTTCAGGGAAGATAAGGACGTTTTCCGGTCGGATATTCTTATGCACGAAGCCACAGGTGTGGACATAATGGACAGATCGAACCAACTGCTTAGCAATCTGCATTATTTTGCTGAGGCTCACTGGTTTCTGCTCCAAAAGGTGATAGCGTAATGTTTCGGGTGGCTGACAGTTTGAAGGAGTATAGTATACGACTTCGATTGCTGATAGTCTTTTCGCAGAGTCGTGTTGTTTAATTATTCCTTTGCAACGGAGGAGCCCAAAATTGTCCGGGTCTACGTTCTGGAGTTTCTTTGCCAAGTTGGTGACATCAATCTTGACCTGGGCCGCCATTCCAGATGGACAAGATACTCGTTCCACGATGAGCGAATTCTTCGCTCCGGCCCTTACGACTCGTCTGGCCGTCGTAAATGAAACCACAGTCTCTTGTGAGCCTTTGAGTCCATCAGGATCGAGAGTTACATGCGATGTTCTTTGGGTTGCCGTGTCCGGGTTTAAAGACGAACGGATAGCTAGCATCCTCCTTAAAGGACTTTCTGCCCGGCTTGCCTGTGGTAAGCCGCCTCTCGTCGAATTGACGAGCTCGTCGTCGAGAACCTTGCCGCTGACGAGAATCATCAGATACCAAGAGGGATCGAATCGTTGCTGCCAGGCCTCTAGCTCGGCCATGAGCTCATTGAGACTGCCCTTGACAAGCGCAAATTTCCATTTCCGAAGAATATCAGTCGCTCTCCCCCTATCTCCAACACCTGAGGGGCTAACGACTTCCAACCGCGAAGCGGCCTGTGCCAGCTTGCCCCTTAGCCTCTGAAGGAGGTCGAGCTGGCTTTGCACCAAATCATCGGTAAGATGGCTGGATATTTTAGTCAGGAATCCCAATTGCGTCTCAACTTTGACCCAGAGGCTCTCAACCAGCACAAATTTCTCGTTGATTTCCTCGTCAGCACTTCGGTATGTCTCACATGTTTCCTTGATCTTGTGCACTAGTCTAGGATCATGTTAGACTGGGAGTCTTACATCGCGGATGAACAGTTAGCAGGACGAACTTAATAGAACCTTCAACCAGGCCAAGGACGGCGAGTACCAGCTCAGCGGACATCTTCTGTGCACGTGTTATATATTCAAATTGAAGAAGTGAGATGAAAGGAAGCCGTTGGTTGCATCTTGTTCGACTACTCGCGAGAGTTAATGTAGTTCGACGGGGGCTGTGCACATAAGCGCTGCAGGGCCTGCTGCGGCTGAGCTTGATTGCAAGGTTGTCTCCTATCAGGGCGAGTTTATCTAACTAGAAGCGATACGCGAACCGAGCAAGCCACGAAGAGGGATCACTGGATCACTGGATCACTGATTGACGCAACAGGTCAATTGGGTTCATGTTCAGGTCAGGCGTTCTTGACAGCCCAACGACCGGGTCGCGGCCCGCATACTTTTGTGCTCAAATGCCCACACGTCCTTACTACCGCTGCCATGAGTGCCGCAGCACCCTACACAGAACCGCTCAACATTTATCTCTATCCAATCACCCATCATGTCCTTCAGTGAGTCTCGACTTGTGGCCGCTTCTAGGTTGGAGACCGTGTTTCTTCCTGAATGTACAAAACATAGGCTTCGTAATTCCAATTCAAGTCAACAGTCGGTTGTAGAAGAGTTTTGGGAATTTCGCTCAACAATAGGAAAAGGCACATTTGGCGTCGTGCGGATCGAACAACGCCGTGCGTCGAGACACCATCCCACTCCGTCACTTCCAGGCCAACTGCGTGCTGTCAAAGAGATAAGCAAGTCAGTCGCACTCAGCCAAAAATGGGACTACATGAAAGAGTTAGAGGCCATTGCCAGGTTTTCTTCGTCGCAAGTAAGTCGATAAAGCACATCAGAAGTTTCAATCTTGGACGCACTGACGAGACAGTACGCCCCTTACTTCGTTCGTTCTCACGGTTGGTTTGAGAATCATGAATCCATCTTCATTGCAATGGATTATTTCCCTCTAGGTGACTTGAGACACTTCATGGAGTAGGTTACGCCGAGCCTTTGATCTCCTGCCAATGCCCAAAACGGTGGCAATTAACTCTTGGCCTCGGGACAGTGCACAACCAAAATTCTCTGAGGAGGCTACGCGAGAGATTGTTCGCCAGCTTCTGAAAGGTGTCCGATATATGCATGAATGTAACTTCGCACACAGAGATCTCAAGCCCGCAGTATGTCTTCTGAACAATGTTACTCACTGATTGTACTTGATCTCAACGCATACAGAACATACTCGTGGCGTCCCATTCTCCACGCTGGGTTGTGAAGATCGCAGACTTCGGCGTTAGTAAACAATTTATGGATGAAGGTACGAATCTGCAAACGCAGGTTGGTACACATGGTTACATGGCCCCTGAAGTGTGCGACCTCGGCAGTGAGGGAAACGGTTACTCTGTTTCTGTGGACATTTGGGCAATTGGTATTATTGCGATCGAGCTGCTATCGAGGCAACACCCGTTACCGACACCCTATGATCTTGTCGACTTTGTTCGTGGCCGCAAACTGCTCCTTACGGATACGGAGCAAGGCGCATTTCTTTCAGAAGCATGTAGGAGTTTCGTTCGGGGACTGTTAAATGCTGATCCGGTCACGAGGCCAACAGCAAAGATGGCGTTGTCACATCCATGGCTAGAGGAAGAGATCCCAGATTCGGACGACGAGGAATCGTGAGCAGACCTTCTCTATTCGTACATAATTCAAACGGGCTCACTGGATATAGATTGTTTGTTGCAGATGATCTATTTGCACGAGGTTCATCGCTGAGAGAGTGGCATGGAGCCACACCAAATTCCCTACCTTCATTAGCTTGGTCTAACCTTCAGTTAACAAACAATACGTCGATGACGCAGTCTACGGGTACTCTTTTCGGAACTTATCATGGCCCAGCGCTTGATTCCCGTTTTCTCCTGCCTAGCTTCCAAGGCTTCTCGCTAGAGAATGTATGTGTCGCGGCTATCTTTCAATTGCCCCCTTTACGAGAGCGCGCTTCCTAACTTTGGGTGAGCAGAGCAAATACTTCGTTATGAGGTCGGATAATCCAATTGATATCGAGACTAGCGTTGCCCACAGCGTATGGACTTCAAGTTCGAGAGTCAACAAGATCCTAGAGAAGGCCTGGAGGAGGACCAACGGTCAGGTTATTCTATTTTTCTCGGTGATCAAGAGGTAGGTGATCGAGATTAGCTTATATTCCATTCCCTGTTATCTTGGTCATGGAATCCATGAAGCCCTTCTATATTAACATCTGGTGTCTCGCAGTCAAAGATTCTGTGGTATTGCTCAGATGACCAGCGGCATGGACTGGGTCAATACGGACGAACACTGGTTGGAAGATTCCTGGCAAGGGTAAGTTTCTCAGCGTCTTTAATCCCATAGCTCTGCTCTGAACGAATCTCAATTTTTTTTTTCTTATTATAGGAGATTTACCCTCGACTGGCTGTGCTTGACAGAACTGCCATTTGTTGGTGTGAAGCATGTGCCTGTAAAGAGCACAACACCAGGCTTCCGTGCTATCTCCTGTTTTGATGGGACCGAAATCAGTGCCTCATCGGCGTTCGAGCTCCTCCGAGCTTATACGGCCATGGAGCGAGAAGAAGTCTCGCAGCTTGCTTCGCCTCCTGCGACTGTTACGCCTATGGACTTGGATACGGTTACATCATCCAGTCTCACATCTCACTCAAATGAGCAAAGAACGAGGGACAGGGAGCAGAGGGATTCCTCGTTAGATTTTAATACCATACTGAGACCAGTGAGATAACAACGGTGGGTGTAAGTTCGAGTGAAAGGGAGCTCATACCGTTTCGACCACGTTCAAGAAGCCTGCCCTGATCCAATCCTGGTTACAGGTTGCACTAAGACAAGCCAGGTCTCCCAGACAGGACGATTGAATATGCATTGGTAATCATAGCTTTAAACATTGATTTATGGAGAGAATCTGAGTCAGTCGGTTAAGCTTAAGTACGACATTGCCAGCTATAGTAAATATATCGGGTGCAGGCGTTTAAGGCATGATGCTTATTGCTGCCCACAGCCTGTAGAGCTGCTCCGTTCAAGTTACGTGTTTTTTAAGCCTCGATGAATTATTTTGGGGCTGTTACAAGTTGATTTTGATAATAGGATATGTGAGACCTTCTGCATGGTTGTTGATCAGGGGTTTAGCTCCGATTCCACAAACTGGCCTGTGATAGTTCGTACTCCTAGCTCTTCTCTATTAGACGAACCCAAAAGTCGTCAATTAGGAAACTTGAGTATCCTCTACATCGCCATGGTGCCTGCGGATTCACGATCTGGAGGTCGCAGATCCGTAGGATCTTGACGGGACGTTAGCATGATCTTTCTTGAATAATTTTTGGCAATGAGACTCACCTCAACAAAGATCTTATTCAACTCAAGCCATGCAAGCGTCTTTCCAGGACACTGCCAACGGCCATGGCCGAATGCGAGATCAACGGTTCTCAGGAGGTCCGCTCTCTCTTCTTCGCTGCATTCGAGGAAGCGCTCAGGTCGAAAGACACCTGCATCGGAACCAAAAATTTCTTCGTTACGTAACATGCTCCAGAAATTGACAAAAATGTCTGTTCCCTCAGGGACAAATTTTCCACAGAGCGTATCTCCACCAGCCGGGACCTTCTTGGGAAATCCTGTGATTGCGGGTGGTATCATTCGTAGCCCTTCATTGATGACAGCCTGTTCACGTTATTAAATTGACTTTGCAATTCTCACTCATGTGTTTTCACAAACCTGAAGATATGGAAGGCGTCTGGCCTCCTCATTCGTGATAGGACTCGAGATACGACCCTCCTTAATGCCCGTCATGATCTCATCTTGAAGCTTCTGGTATACCTGTGGAGAAGATAGGAGATGAAGCATAATGCCCCGGATCGCAGTGGTCGATGTCTCGGACCCGGCAGGTACTTGGACAGCTAATTCAAGCTCACATTCGCGACGCGTCATGCCATGCTTGATCCATTCATCCTGAAAGCATATTAGGATTGCTCTAAAATTAGTAAGGAAATCCAAGAGGCATATTGACTCACCAACATATCTCCTTGGGTGTCCCTGTGCTGGTCGGTTTGATCGAACCTTCTGGCCACGATATTCTTGATAATACTAACGACCTTCCCTTAGCTACAGTGAGGACTGGTACCGGATGATTCTCACCCTAAAAACCTGCCCATTCCTTTTTGATCTGTATGTTTCGGCCCCGCCAGCTTGAGAAAGAATTGCGACGCGAAGAAGTCCCGCAGGGTGGGAATCATCATAAAGCTGTGCAAGAAGGGAACAAATGAATCAGCTATAGAAATGAAGTCAAATTGATCGGTCTCAGTTGCAAGGTCCCCCCACGGCTCGCCAGATCCCGAAAGGGTTACAATATCGACTTGGAAAAATCTAATAAGACGACTGAAGTCCAAGACGTGCGGCTTGCCCTTGACGAGATATTTGGACTTGAGAAGACTGGTGAGGACCTCCAACTGTGAGTCAACTTTGGCCTCGAGATTTACAGCACCCTTTCCAGCGTAACCGGCGGCCAGTTTCGCTTTCCGCTTATCGTGCCTCGCAGTATCGGGCTCGGAGAGCACACTGTGGCCATAAGGGTCGAACTGAATACTACCGTACCAAGCACCACGCCCATAGTCTGATCGCACATTGTTGATTCGCCAAAGGGTCTGCGGGTCGTAGACGAGGAGTTCGTTAGGGCCAATGCGCATTATTTTGCCATACTTCTCTTGCTCCTCGGCTAGGCGAAGATGCATACGGCCAGTAGCCATGGTAAAATATCCCCATAGATAACTGAAAGAGGCAAACGGGGGCCCGGGAAAGTGGCGGAGACGGTTCCATGATCGAATTACCGAGATAGTGTACCATAAAACACAAGTAGACAAGGCAACTATGACAGCGAGGATACTATTAGAACTCAAGAGAGTCGCATAGACACCTCGTGAAACCATGTTTATGATGAGTAATGAGACAATACGAGTAGAAGGGGGGTGAATGTCACCAGATACCGAAAAACCTGCCACTAATTTTGAGACTACATGTACGGGATATATATAGGTAGCAGTAGTCTATTATCATATTGTTCTATCCACGCTGCTGGTTTGTAGAAGCATTATCCACATTGATGTAAGGTAGGGGCGCCACGTTCCAGAGACTAGGGATTTACAATAGCTTCCTTACTGCTCATGGTTAGCATTCTTCCTCATTTGTCTCTGCAAACGTCGGCGGGACCCCCCGCAGGGGTCCTTCAGGAAGAGGCCAGACGGCTTCTGTTATCATGCTGGCCACTACACATTGGAGAAATATGATTATTGTCACCAGGGCCAGCGCTTTGCCTTTGGAAGACATAGTCGTACAACAGTTGCTTGCAATGCAGGGGTCATCCTGGAATCCTATCCTAGCCCTTAATCGAAGCCAATCCCCTTGTAGACTGACATAACTATCTAAGCTAGAAAGGCCGGGAACCAATGCTCTACACTGCTCACTCCAGTTAGATCAGTCGAGGTGCCAAGAAGAGGGGCGCCACTATCTGAACCTGGCTGAATTCCATCCCGCTCCCATGGTAAGCGATCTGGTGGCATTTTGGTGGGAATGATCGAATGCCGGCATACGCCTTTCCCAGACTGTCGGGACCTTCACTCGTTTCATGATGACGAAGCGTCTGCTGGCCAAGTCGCTGTTATATTGAACAAACTCCGAAAGGATGAATAAGCCACATACCAATGGAAGCCCCTGAAACGGTCTTGTCTGTGTATAGTACAATCGCATTAGCGATTACCGACCTCAGTGCCACTGGTTGATAGGCGTTAGCCTGAACAGCATTTTCAATCGATCCCGCAAACTAGCTGTTCTAGCCCTTCCTTCGCTATCCTCGATTCGGAAGACGTCATCTAAAGCCAGTATTTCTGTTTTCATTCCCTTTAATTCTTGCATCGTGCGTTTCTTTTCATTGGACCTGCGAATGACCTGGCCAGGTGGCTCGCTGCATACACCACAAGAATAACTGGCCGACCTCTTGAGTGTCTCCTGCTTCTTGGGGTATCTCATGCGCTCCACTGTGTGTGTAGATCTTCCTAATGTACGGGTCGCATAAACCTGCGAGGTGAACTGAGGTTGGAAAGCTTGGATCATCCACCCCCCAGACGTGGATTGTCGGTATCCTAATTTTTAGCTCCAGCGGCACACTATTTAAGTTCAATCCAAAGCATTCATCCGAGTTGAACATTGCCTGCCGTGCCAATGAAACATGTGGCGAAAATGGACCCAGACCTGCTTGACGACGGAGTTCTGTCTCTTCCACTACACGTTCTGCAGCGACTGGCACAAGGACCCCAAGGCTCTTGAGCACCACCAAAGAGAGACTACCACTGATGAAAATGGCAAACTTGAACGGTGTGGGATCCTCGTAATCGTACCATTGGCGATACAGCATGTAGCTCGATAACAGTGTGGCTCCTTGAGAGAAGCCGATTACACCATCGTAAGGTCCATCAGTGGTGAGCTTTCTCGTCAACCATTCACGCGCCGTGCTGAATGCAGCAATGATCGGAGCTTCGAAAAATTTGTACACAGCTTGCCCATCTGACGAGGACCCTGCACAGTGTATTGGAGCATCGACAAATTCGAATGACACATCTTTTTCCGTATCTTGGACCACACTAACTACTGCGTCTTGTGCGGCAAGTCGTTAGCAAGAAATGCATTCTTCTCCAATGACTCGCCGAGCTTACCGAGTTGTTCCTGGAAGACTTTGCCACTCTGGTTGGGACCATGGAGGCATAGAACCCTCATTATTGCTCACGAATTTCTAATACGCCGACAATTATCACTGCGAATACAGCTTTGATGGTACTTGTAGTAAATGTTTTATATCCTATTTCGCATTTATTTCCAGCTGTAGGCCACCATGGCCGACCGAAGCCCGGATTTCCGTCTGCATGTCGGACGTCCGTTCGTTTTCTTGTCTTTCGATGACATTGACACATCATTTGCTGCCAGACCTGCTTCTTTCATATTCTGCCAAAGATATTCTGGCTATCCGCCGACATGGGCGCCTCGAGTTAGGTAGATTTTATACATGTCTATTGTCTGTCAGAAATACTTTGTCCATTTGTTCAATGGCTGAAGCTCAGCTGCTAGACAAGCTCAATAAGCAAAATAAGGTTCTGACCAGTAAAGGCCAACCATCATTTACGGGCCGGGGCGTGGGATTGACTGAGCCATCTTAATCGAAGATCGCTTGGAACCCAGACCCGAGGAGCTGGATTTTAGCCTGCCGATCAGCCTATCTCAGCCTATCAAATTCCCTCGGTAGAAATAGAATGCAACGCTCGGCTGACGTGGCTTTGATTACTAACAGGCTTGCTCGCAGCACACTTAAGCGATGCTAACCTGTGAGAAGCAATAGTATTTTACAGTAGGATTGAACTTAGCGTTGTTCGCCCTTTTGTCTCGCTACGATCACTGATTATGCTGCTATTCACATCTATTGAATTATAACTATGTTGCCCCTGGATAGTGCGCCCGCTGATATTTTGGAATCGCATCTGGATCCGCCTGATCATTTTTGTTTGCTTTATTATGTGCGCCATAGTATGTTTGATGTACTTGTGTTCCTAGCCGTTTGGTTACTCTAATACTGTAAGGGCATTCTAGGCGTTTGCTCTTGTCTTACATGTCATTAACTCCGCTGTGTTGTCACTCAGAAGCAGCCACGTCGAACAGACTTCTCTATGGAAACAGCATACATTAACCTGGACTGACAGTCGCTCGTCATTTGACTTGACCATAACTCCCTAACATCTCGGATTACAAATTTCAACCCTATTTGTCGAGACATAAATCAACGAATCTTGGATCTCAAGGTCGAGAGTAAGTAGACTTGGTATTTAGGATACTGTCTTAGGTTAAAGAAATCTGCGGGATACACCTGATACCAGCTATACCAACGATCAAATCTTGAACTCGCGGGATAGCAGCTTGTCCATGTCTCTTGTCTTCAGCCACTCCTCGTAGCTCGGTGTCGTTGGCTTATTCCGCAACTGAGACGGTTCAATGAAACCGTCTACCCCGCCCATATACCCAAATTCTTCAATGAATGCGGGCCCCCATAGTACTTCATAAGGCACACCCGTAAGCTTGTGCGTTTGTTCGAGGCTCAGGCTAATCAGCTTGGCGGGTTTACCCGTAGCCTTGGACCATGCTTCAGTGGTTTCTTCGAGAGTCATGTAGCTGTCGTATGCAAGGAGCTTCGTCCCCGGCTCTTCGTCTTCGACGAGAGCCCGAACAAATTCCCCGGTCGATTTAGTTTCGTCGATGATGGGAAATCGCGTCTTTCCGCTGCAGGGAACGACCATCACATATTCTCCACTCTCGGGTTTGGGCTTCGGCATGAGAAAAGGGTTGGTCGCATATCCGCCAAGGTAGATGAAAGAGGTCTTGCGATAAAGCTCGGGCTGCTCGTTCTTGATGTGCTCTACGATGGCCGCTTTCGTCTCCCAGTGGTAGGAGGTTGGATATTTCCCCTTAGAAGCAGCGTTCATTGGGCCCAGCGCAGAGTAGATCAGTCGCTCAAGAGTTGATACGCCCGCGGCGGCAGAAACGGCATTCTTGCCGTGCTGAAGCTCGGTTTCGTAAGCGATCTTGCTGCTCTTTTCAGGGTTATCCCCAGCGAGGGCAGAGGCGCGGTACGCCGCCCAGAAATCGGTATTGAGGAAGATAGCGTGGGCGCCCTCGAAGGCACGGGATAGCGAGGCCACATCCATGAGATCGGCTTGATACACTTCGCAACCAAGGCTGGCAAGCTCTTTCGCTTTTTCGGATGATGGGTCCCTCGTAATTGCGCGAACGTGCCAGTTAGGGAGCGATGAAAACGTTCGGGCGACAGATGATCCCTGGTTTCCAGTTGCGCCGATAACAGCAATTGTCTTCTTAGAATTGGACACCATTTTGAATATGGGAATTATCGCGGGCGGGCTGGCGTTGTGTGAGAGAGGTGAGAATAGTGAGATGTGAAATTGATAATAATTTTCTTAAAGCCATCTTCACCTGGGACAAGCCAACTATATATATGAAAATCTGTCCATTAGTTCTCCATCTCCGCCCCCTTTACGGTCTTGTGAGTCTCATTGAACTGTAGCTGTTGTGATGATTTGAAGCTTCTAGGGCTGAGATCCCTGAGATTTGATTGGCTGTTAACCCATAAGCCAGAGTAAGCCAGGGGTAAGCCAACCCGGAGCTATCGGAAATATCCACTATACGAATTCAGTCTGGGTCCGTTACTTGACTCGGTGGCTTACCAGCGACATGGAATCTATGGACTTTGGAAACCTTCAAGAACCGATACGTCAGTATCTGGTGAGCCAAATGTCTAGCTTTTCCTAGTGCGATGGATGTAACGGAGGAAATGGGTAATGGACAAGGATTGGAACAAAACAACACCGGCGCTTGTTCCGTGGCGCCGGCCCAGAGACAGGCAAAGAAGAGAGTGGTCACAGCGGCTAGAAAGGAACAGAACAAGCTTGCTCAAAGGGCTTATAGTACGTGTTGCTGCCTGTTGTGGTCTGCCGGGGTTGATGTCTAATGTCGGCAGCCATGTTACCTTCGATGAAACTACTAACACGGGCGCGCAGGAAAGCGACAGAGGGAGCAGAAGAGAGTTCAGAAACAGTCTGCTACCCCTGGCTTACGTCGGCTGGAGCCACGTCGAGATAGCCTCCAGACCTTGTGCGAGCCGGCCGCTGTATCATGCTCAGGGCGGAGCGCGTTGACTAAGAACTCATATAACATCGTCAACCCATCGTCTCCTTCATCAACACAAGATGCAAGCCAGACAACGCCTGACCCAAATGGTATAGATTTACTAGCTATGGACCTGCAGTTTGAGCTGGACCAGTCGTCGCCTTCTTCTACGTCACAAAGCAAAGTGAGCGCTTCCTCATTAGCAAACATGGCTGCAACACTACTCGACAGGCCAGACGTACATCCGATCGGGCTCATTCATATGGCCCTGGGCATAAGAGGCAGCTTGGAAGACAATTCGACAGCCGTCTTCCGAGCATGTTTGTCGAACGCGATTTGTATAGGAATAGACCTCACAGAACTGATGTACTGCGAGCGGCCATGCATGTCCCCGTTCTACAGGCCAACGGCACAGACCAACGAAGATCCGACGGCACTCGCCACGGCCTCCTCGCATGAATCTCTCCCCGATTCCCTCAAGCCGACTCCGGCGCAGATTCTCATCCCTCACCATGCCAGTATGGACTTGATCCCTCTGCCCCGGTTGCGTGAGCGCGCTATACTCATGTGTGCTGCCCTTCCTCGCACATTCTCGCTCTGGGAAATGAAGCTCGACATCTATACTCGAAATGCGTTGGTGTGCCAGAACCGCAATAGTTCGAGCGGATCGGTACTTCAGCCATGGGACGTGCGCAGTTGGCAGGCTGCGCCGTGGTTCCTCAGCAAGTGGAAGGCGGTCGTCGATACGGATGAAGTGGAGACCAGTCTCTCAATACCTGGCATTCCAGGTCTATGGATGTAGAAATTCATCAATTCCACTTGCAACTCATACAAGAAATCTGGTTAGTTGAAGAGACTCTAGTGGCGACGTCAAAGGTACTGGTCAATGCGTTGTCTATGCAATATGAAGTTGCCGATTCGCTTGGGCAGCGCTGTTGTCAGGCTTACCGTGACCTTGTTCTTGAACGCTTTTGTTAGGATGACAATCGCTTCCAACGATGGGCATCAGCCGCCTGCCATCGCATGCAATTCTCATACATTCCTGTTATTATTAATCTATAACAGTCTCACCTTTGGTGAATAATTACACGCATCGAAAGCGCCCAACATCGTTAGCATTACCGCAAAAGCACAGCTATCTCCGTAGACCTGAATGGGTACAGGGGTTATCAACGACAGCGTCGCATTGGGACACTGCGACTACTGAACAACTCCATTCGAGCAGAATTCCGCCGCCGGCGGAACCTCGCCTCGTTATGTACATTCTCCCGAAACTACATGGTAGTATCAGATACAATCCTATTGGACTGCCTAAAATGAATCGGGCGAACTTGGTCCGAAGGACATACGACACCTGGGTTCACTTTATACTTATCTCTAGCTCTGTTACCACGGAACAGGTTAAAACGGAGGCAGAGTCATATAATTCCGTAGATATAGGGCGTTAGTAGTGCTTCGGTATAAGAACCTGTCTTCGCAAACACAGCGAACTGGATTGGCGTAATGTTTTGGACTGCGTAATTGCCCTAAGGCTTTGCTTGTTGAACCGAAATGCTGCCCACGGCCCTCTTTCTCGCGCTGCTGGCCTTCACCGGCCAAGCCACCGCCGTAACATGGTACTTCCTCCGGTACTACCCGGCGTCGGGGCAGAAGTTCACCTCGTTCTCCGGGACCATGACAATTCCCACACAGCCCCAGGCTGCCACCGTAAGCTGCTCCGAGTTCCATACCCGATTCAGCATTTTCTTATAATTAGCGCTTGGAAAGCCAAGGTGACTACGTACTTCGAAGCCCTTTCCTAACGTAGCGAACGCTAGATTTATGTGTGGCCGGGACTACAACCCACGGATAACAGCGGCGTCTACCAGAACGTCCTGGACGGCCGTTCCGGGACCTGGTGGATTGGTAGCGGGTGGTGCTGCTCGAACCCGAGTCTGCCGTGGGGAAGCGGGTTCAATACTTATCCTTCGGAAACGGTCAAGTTCAGTAATACCTTGGGAAGCTCGGCTTGGACGTCAACCCTCACCCGATCGACAACCGGCGAAACTGTGTCTAACGATTTTGCACTAAGTAAGATAGAATCCAATTCGAACAGTTTAATGCACAGGCGCCTTGTCCTGAGCTGACGATATACGATGTTTAGCTTCCAAGCCGTTCAACCAAGCTCTTTTCGCCATTGAGCTGTAAGTCGTATCGACTCCAGTCAAACTGGAATCATACTAACATCCTCTGTAGCTATGATGTCGCCTGGAATTTCGGTCAGGTGGCATTCTCCAATGTCGTAATCGTAAGCCTCCCCTTTTGCTATAACACTTAAACTATGTCTCTTCGACATCTTGATCCTAACAGAGTCCCAGACAAGTACCGGCAGCAGCGATTCAAGCTGGTGCAACAGTAGCCCTGAGAATTATAATAGTGCGACAGTGTATTCCATCAGCGGGGTGAGCGCCAGCGTGAGCGGCACTACTGTCACTTGTAAGATAGCATCAGTAATCCTTCAGCGTCCAGCTTAGAGGTTCTGCCCTTGGCATCAGCCCTAAATGAGGACGACATTTCTGAGATGCTACCGTTTACTTCTTTGTCGCATATTCGAGTTAGGTAGTGCAATGAACAAGTCCTCCAATACTTGAGTGATAACACTGGGACTGGGCTGTGAGAGATGACATATTGCCAATGCGGATCACTGTTCGTTCAGATTTATAGACAGCCAATCGGTGCAATGCCCTACATTCATGCTCGATGTCTTCGTTAACAGCAGCGTGGCTGAGATCAAGTAAATACTGTACCACGGAGATAGGAAGATGCGCGTAAACCACAAGAAATTTGAGATTCTCCTTGTCAGATCCTGTAGTTCGACACCTTGTTTACTCTTGCATGTTGAATTCTATTCAATGGGCTCGGACCCGGACTCGCTAGAGGCAAATGTTGACGTATCGGCAGAAATATGGCATGGTTCACTTGCCCTGAACTCGTGTCACATAATTTGATGAAAATTAACAAGCGAATTGCGAGCGAGATACGGAGAGGTCTCTCGGAACGGTGCGGCTCGCTATCGTAGCCCGCCTTCAACCTGGGGTATAGAGCATCGCAAGGGGGCTGTGCTCCGGGACCCTAGGGGCCCGGAAGGTTGCAGATGCATTGCGGGGAGCTGTTACGAGAGAATATACTCTCAGGTAGTAAGTTAGTATACTAGTAGAGGCATGCGAGCTACCGTTGCTAAACCTGCAACCCTTTGTTTTGCAGAGGAACCGGACTTGAGTACTTTGTTTCAAACATTGTTGGTGATTGTCTACCAACGACAAAAACTCGGAGAAGAGGAAACTCACAGTTCTGGAAGTGCGAAGCTGTTCTTCAATATTGTTTATTCGTCTATGCCGGAACTGCTACCGCATAGCTTAGGTCTTACGTATATTCAAATGTGACGTTCTACAGGGCCACTGATTTATGTGAGTGTGCAGGTAAGAACTGTAATTGTCATGATGATACAGTAAGCGATCCTCTCTACTCAATACCCTGTTGGGAACTCAGCCCACAACTTCGGTATCGGTTTCGATCAGAGCAATGTCCTTACCTTGGCCCGTGCGAGAAGAAGCTCTTGCGGAAGACGGCGACGATTTCCGATTTGTTGCGGTTTGCATCGTAGCTCGGATTCGCAAAGTTATGTGAGATTTGCGTCCAGGATCATTCGTCATTCAACTCAGAAGCCAAGACTGGCTTACACTAGACACCAAGAATTTCATTTTCAAAAGATGTACGCCGTATAATAGTATATATGGTGCTGCGCATCGAATCGTAAGTCGTATCGTAATTACCTCCTTGTAGATAAATAGGTGCCTCGCGGACGTCGACTTCGACAGGATCACAAGGGAGACAGACAGACTCACATCTCGCCCACTCGAACTAACCACGATCTCCTTGTGTGAATTCCCTCAGTCTTGACACCAATCCCGACTCAACGGAACGAAGGATGAGAATGGCGCTCAGGAACACCATCCTTCTGCTCACGGCAGCCCTCGGGGCCCTCGCGGGTCCCGTGTACAAGACACCCACCGACCTGCCCGTGACGGTGATCGAGGGCTCCTCGAAAGATCTAACGGCTCTCGAGCTCCCGCAGGCCAACAAGGCCATCCTGCTCTTCCGCAGCCGGCTCGGCGAGAACGCGACGCACGCGCTCATCGCGCCCGACATCGCGGCCGCCGACACCTTCTGGCACCAGACCCTGTCCAACTCGTCGACGGGCAAGTTCGTCGGCGGCACGATGCGCGCGCGGGGTTACGCGCCGAGCAGCATCTTCAACGCCACGACGGTCGCGCTGTGGTTCTACTACGGCGGGACGGGCTGGCCAAATGACTTCCTGAAGAGCAGCCCCGAGCACTACCTCAGCTTGTCCGGCGCCGGCGTGCGCGACCCCAAGGCCGCCATCGAGTCCATCGAGAACTGGGGGCCGGGTCCCATCACGTACTTCAAGGGTATCCCTGAGAGCAAGCCCGCCTTCATCCCGGACCTCGGCGCCGAGTTCCCGGCGGCCTTCCAGAGCGCGCTGGCGCTTACGCTGGCTGACGGCACCGTGTTCGCGCACTCGCTTACGGCGTTCCGCAATTTGCCGGGTGGTGTGGGTGTTGAGATCTATCAGAGTATTTGGATCCCCGATAGCGCGCCGGCTCCGGTGCTCGACGGTCTTAAGGCTCATATCACGGTTGAGTTCTCGAATTGGTTGAAGTTGGCGTATAAGAAGGCGATAGGGGCTTGATGGGCTCGTCAGTCCGGCTGTGTCTTGAATTACAGCCTGCTGTATGAGAAAATAGTACTAATGATAGCAGATATGTCTCCTGACATATTTACCTTTCTTGTTCCGATAGTTGTCACATTATGAATATTGAATGGCTTTCATACTGTTCATGCTATTACTTTGACTATGAGTTTGATGCTGGTTCCATTAATACTTAAGAGAGGAGCACATGGGTAGATCGCCCCGGACCCCGGCCGTGGTAAAGTCTAAGTTGGGTCCTGGTGTCATCACTTGCTCTTCGGTCCCGAATTGCATCACACATATGTAAAGCATTCAGGCCCGGCCGGGTTAGGTGCTTTGTCCGTCCGTCCGTTGCGGCTCAAAAAGGTCAAACTTAGTAATAACTGCTTCTAGTGTAGATCGAGCAGTCTAAATCTCTATACTCGTCACTTTTCTCTCCGCGTCATTATATATTCGACATCGTCTTAGTATTCTCATTACACGCATCCAAATGTAAATAAACAAGCCTCACATAGCAGGCGAGCAAAAACATAGTAGAAAGCAATAATGTCCGACCGCAAAAAACACTTCGACCTCATCCGCCGCGGCGAGAAAAAGCCCACGCTCTCGGGCACCCTGGCCTTCATCGGCCTGCGTCTCGCCGACATCCCCCTCCAACACGCCCTCCTCTCACACCACTCCTCCTCGCCAACAGCCCCTTCATCCCCAGGTTTAGGCGTCCGCATCCTCACCTCGCTCGGCATCCGAACCATCTTCACACACACATCGACTTCTCTCCCTTCTTCTCTCCTCCTTCCCATCACAGCTTTCACATCATCCTCCTCCTCTTCCCCGTCGTCACACCTGTCTAGCGAAAAATGGACCGCCCTAGCCCCCCTCGCCAACCTCACGCCCACATCCCTCATCCTCCTCCTCATGGCCACCGGCAGCGCCGCAAAGCAAATCTACTGGCACCTCGCGCTCTCGCAGGACTCGTTCCCAGCGTCCGCGGCTGTGGCAGTAAGCGGGTATAACACCCTCGTGAACTCGGCCAACGCACTACTATTCCTCGCGCTGGGGACTACCTCATTGCTTTCGCGTCCGCGCATCTCTTTCTCTTCTCCAAATACTAGTGCTAGTGCCAGTGGGAGTGGGAGTGGGAGTGGGAGTGCCAGTGGGAGTGCGGCATCTTTCACCCTCCCGCTAAGCACCATCGTCGGCACCCTGCTTTACATAACCGGCATGGCCATCGAGACCGTCGCGGAGCGGCAGCGCGCGCAATTCAAGCGCCGACCCGAGAATAAAGGCAAGGTCTGCAAGGAAGGGCTCTGGAGCTGGGCGCGGCATGTGAATTACTTTGGCTATGCGCTCTGGCGCGGCGGGTATTGCATGGTTGGCTCTGGGTGGATTGGGGGGATCATCATGGGGCTTTGGCAGGGTTGGGATTTGAGTCATCGTGCGGTCGCTGTGCAGGATGAGTATTGCTCTGGTCGATATGGGGAGCAGTGGGTGCGGTTTAAGCAGGAGGTGCCGTATCGTATTGTTCCGGGCGTCTACTGAGAGGCGGGCGTCTAGATCGTGACCTCGGCAAAGGGTTATATCTGTATTCATGTGTGAATAGCTGCCAAGCAGGGGGACACGCATAGAATTATAACATCGGAGGCGAAGATATGGTCTTTTTGTATAGTATGATGTGACTTATTGCATCCGAGAATTGGTTTACCGTGTTGTCAGCTAAGTACCTACAGACACCATGATCATCGAAAACTCCCGAAAACTCGAATCTAGTATACATACACTGTTGAAGCTCGAGGCCATGCGTGTAATCATACACCTACGTAGATATTGTCCCCTCGGAAGAACGTGAACCAAATGCCAAATTTATTCCTCGCTCTTCTGTCCCTGTATCACGCATAGCCAATGACTCCCAAGAACACAAAAACGAGATTGTGATAAGCCATCACTCAGAGATAATGTCCCTCCCCGTAGAACGCCATACTCGATACACCGCGGGATTGACCGCCTCCCGCTGGGCCTGCAATTAAAACGACGACTATTTACGTTTAGTCGAACCGTTGGTTTGTGATTGTACAGAGAGACGCGGACCAGTTTCTTCTTTATCCTATAAAGGTCGTACTGGAAGATCGGCGAAGTGTAGATTTTTGGTCCACCGAGGCAGTTTCCTAAACTTCTCGTAAGATTGACCGCAATTGGCGCAAAGTGACTACAAGACAGTTAGTAAGTGAAAGACATAAATAAAGAATACCAGTGTAGCTGGCTTCGAGCTTACCCTAGGGCCATATGGACCGTCACGAACCGCCCATACGCCGGTACCCCAGATGCGACAGTGAGTGCAACGCCAATTGAATCTCTCTTGGTCGGTCAAGGAACCGACTCCTCCTCCCCCGTAACCAACGTCGGGTGTCCCTCGGCCACCGGGTGTGCCCGAGCGTCCCAAAGGACTCAGACTACGGAATCTCCGCTTCTTCTTAGATCTCTCACCCCGTCCCATGCGCTCCTCCTCCGCCTCAATTCCTATGCCGAAGGGCATGCCGCCTACCATACCGGCGTTGCTGCTGAACCGGGCCGTTTCCCGGCGAAGACGTCTGATCTGTCTCTCTCGATCGACCTCGCGCTTCTCAATCTCTTCCTTGGACAGGGTCTCAATCTTGGGTTCCCAGCCATCGGCGAGCTGCTCGGGGTCGTACCGCCAGCCGGCATCGGCACCGTGGGCGGCGTCGTTCGGCTGCTCGGTGCCCATGGCGCCCCATCCAGCCACTAAGCCTCCAGCCTCGCACGCCTCCTTCTTAAGACGCAGTACCGCTTCGTAGATGGCGTGGGTCAGGGCGGGCACCCATTCGCCCCACAGGCCCAAGTCGGCACAAGTCACCTTCGCGAAGGCTTCGGCCGTGCCCGGCGGGTGTAACAATGACCATTCGAACTTGTCTGTGTATACTTCGGAGGCGAGGTTGATGTTCAGGGTGACAATGCATCGGTATGTGTCGTCGGGGTTGTAATCGTCGGAGCCGGCAGGGATGGGAGTGGCAGTCGCCGTCACCTCCTGAAGCTGTGAGGGGACGACCTTGGAAGGCGTGTCGAGACCATACCGCATGGGCGTCTCGGGGCCGCGGCTCGACTGGGGCAGCGGCGTGGCCGGGGTGGCAGGCGTTTCGCGCTGCGTCGACTGCAGGGCTTGTGTGTTCGCCGTCCCCTGGGCGGCTGGTGTCCTGTCGTCGGAGTGGAAGAGCGGGTGCAGTGCCACACCGGCGTACTCTTCGAGCTGTGTGCGGATCTGCTTACTGATCTCGCTGGCGATGGTGTTCTGGTTGGGCAGGTCGAGGTCCTGGACGAGGGCGAGGGCAAACTGGTCGGTCGTGATGACGGTCTCGTGCAGGTTCCACAGGAAGATATCGCGCAGCTTGTAGGGCACCGTCAGCTCGCCGGTGCGGTAGACGGGATCCTGCGGCGGCGGCTGGGGCACGCCACCGGGGTTCGTGGCGAGGCCCCGGGGCAAGGGGTAGGCGGGCGCGGGGATGAAGGCGGGGATGTCGACGTCGATGCGGATGGGGATCAGGGTCACGGGCAGGGCGGCCTGGGCGTGGGCGCTGACGTCGGAGCTGTTCCTGGCCTTGGCCATCCAGTCGCGCCAGATGCCCTGCAGGTGCACGGGCACGACGGTGTCCTTGCCCACGCGGTCGCCGGCGTCGGCGCGCGACACGCTGTCCTCGCGGCGCAGGCTGCGCAGGCCCGTGGGGCGGCGGCGGCTGTTGTCGTCATCGTCGTCGTCGTCGTAGTCGTAGCCGTCCTCGGCGTAGTTGATGACGGTGGTGCCGCGCTTGGTCGTGCGCGCGACGGGGCCCGGCGCCGTCGACTGCAGCACCGGCGTCAGCAGCGAGTTGTTGTAGGTGCGCAGGCGCGGCGCATAGCTCGACGAGAGCGCCTGCGGGAGGCTTCGACCACTCTCCATGCTTCGCAGCTCTGTACTCCTGTCGTGGGACTGCCCTTGTCGCTGCTGCTACTGCTACTGCTGCTGTCGCTGTCGTTGCGTGTTGCAGATGGTCTATCTTCTACTTTCGTTTCTCGTGCCCTTGCTCTTCTATTTCATATTCGCGTACTTGTGCGTCTGCGTGTGCGCGTACAATCGTGGTTGAGGAATGTAATATGTATATGCGTGGGACGTGTACTTTGTAGATATCTGTATGCGCCAAACCACGATCGACGTGAGCATGCAAATTGGGCAGCATGCACGAACACGAGAGGTGCGCGCTCGTCTCGCTCGTCTCCCTGAATAGTGGCGCACACGAGACAGACAGGTCAGACCAATGCAGGCACTGGGGTGTGTCCTCGGCTGCTTAGTTGATCGACGGCGGGAAGAACACGCTGTTATGTGGTGGTCGCGAGGGAATATCGAAGCTTCGGGTCGTCGAGACCGCGAGTTGGGGATTCGGCGATGGTTTGACAACTGTTGATGGATGACAGAGTTGGGGTTCTGGACTGTCCCGTTCGGGTGTGCTTTTTGTTGGTGTCACCTTTTTGGTCCGTTCTTTCGGCTTAAAGCTTCAATCAAGCTTCGCGTTTTCCCTTAAAAATTCCCGGGACAGCCTTACCAACCAACTAACGACCCAGCTAGCGAGCTAACAGGCTTTGATGCCAACCTAGGAAATCGGGACGTAGGAATGCGTGGTCAAAGGTCGAAGGCACAGTGAGCATTGACCATCTGCTTCAGCACTACTTACATACCTACCTTAGCTTAGTGGGTCCATATGCCGCAGACTTATCCTGGGCCCCTGCCGTAAGTTAGGTACCTACTTAGCTTATTCATCCCCCATAACCCTGCACGCCGACTCAGTCCGTATCCCCAAACGACGCAAATGATTAATAATCGAAGAACATACCCAGGAAATTAGTTAATACGAGCGTCCTTGGTTCAACTGAAAAGTCTCATAAACCGTCCGAATAGACGGCTGACTATGATCTCTTTCTAAAGGATTCAGCTTCTTTCTCTGTCGTCGAGCAAGAATCCTCGCTGGAGTTCATAACTAGAGGCTTCTCACAACTTGAAGTTCACCATCGTTACGTTCAGCGAAAAGCGGTGATGGATATCAGGACCTATCTACGATGTTCAACTACTATGGGCTGGCTTCCCATTTAGGTGATATGATTCGACGAGTTCACAAGGGTGATCCGCTACTAGGTTAGCATAACGTGAACTACGGTAGACACCAATGTTCAAGCTGAGATGTCAATACCCGTCCGTCATCGGTGCATTGATCAGTCATACCCATCGGAGCCACAACGGCAGTTTGTGACAGCTTCACCGCAGCGGAGGAGTTCACCCGAGCGGTCTGTGTGTTCCTATAATGATATAAAAGCTCGCAGACGTATGTATAGTTACGATTGCAGGGTAGTGGGTGTAGGTCTCAAGTAGCAGCACCCTGCTTGGTAATGTGTTGCTGAGGAATCTATCTCTCCAAATTGGTATACTACCCAAATCGACAGAGGACCTGCATCGTCGGCGCGCCCTTGGCTTTACATCCTGGCATTATCGTACCTCCTCGGAGTCTGTCGCTATAGATATGTAAGTGTGTACGTCTGTATATAAACGTTCCATGGAACTAAGGACACATGGTTCCAGATCACGGCATCAAACGAGCAACTCGTCTCTTTCCACTTATACAACATTATAGTCAACTCTACCCAGCTATTCATCATGGCCAACGAGAACGCCCCCGAGCCAAGCTATAAACTATACCTGTATTATACACGATACTCGAGTACGTCCCCCTTCTGTTTATAAGTAGTAGGAGATTATTGGTCATAAAATAATGAAGGCAATATTGAAACATAAAGACCAACCAACCTAACACACATACAGGCTGGGGTGTCCGCGCACAGCTCATATTCGAGTACTTCCACATTCCCTACACGCATCAGTACTTCAGTCTCAGCGACCAGGCTCTCGCGCCTCCTGACCTCAGAGTCCTCCCCGTGCTCGACGTGACCCCAGCCCCCGGCCCCATCTCCACCACTACTGCTTCTTCTGCTGCTGGAGGAGAACAAGAAGAAGAAACCCTCCGCATCCACGACTCCTTCGCCATCGCAGAGTTCCTCGCCGAGCAGCACGCCGAAAAGCACCTCTGGCCCGCCGACCCGCAGCTGCGCGCCCTGGCCCGCGTCGCCGCCGCCCAGATGCACTCGGGCTTCGCGAGCCTTCGCGAGGCGTACCCTACCAACTTCGTCGCGCGGTACACGGGGCCCGGTATCCCGTTTACTGAGGCCGTGCAAGCGGACGTGCGCAAGATTTTCGAGCTCTGGGAGCGTCTGAGGACGAATACGAAGAAGCGGCTTGCGCTGCTTGGGGAGGCTGATCGTGGGTTTTTGTGTGGGGGGTTTAGTATTGCTGATGCTTTCTTTTGGCCGGTTCTTTGGGTAAGTTATGTTCTCTTGTGAATAACAGGCTGAGTCCTCGCTTCAATTGCTTATTGTATTTGATGTATCTTTTACTAATCTCTTGTTCTGGCGTAGCGTCTGAGGTCATACGATGTGCCTCTGACCGGTCTCTCTGATGAAGGGCGCAAGTGGATGGCTACCATGTGGAATGATCCCGTGATGAAGGCGCAGGTGAAAGTGTATTTCCAGCAGGCTGCAAATCCGGAGTCTTACGTGGCAGCCTATGATGATGTGTTCAAGGGCAATCCGGACGTGACGACTGGTACCTTCACTGAAGACTGGGTTTTCGATGGGGCGTCTGCCTAGTGCTCGAGTGAGTACATAGTTCGTAAGGAATAGATATGATATATCAGCAATGGAGAAGAATTGGGAAGAGTTTCACTAAATACGTGGATGTCACTACAGAGCACCCTGAATCCTGACGTCGGCCTGGGGCTTCGTATTCTCTGCGGTAGCGAAGACATGTTCAACCTGAGAGGGAGCGGTCTATTAAGTAAAAGCCGTATGAAGATTTGGAGACGTAGGCGTCTTTAGTATGGCCGGAAGCCAGTTTATGAAACTCATTGTTAAGGAAGTATTCCTGAATAGCTACAGCAATAGTTTTGGGATTGCGGGAGCTGTGTTATGCAGACCTATCAAGTAGCAAGTGAGGCGGAAGCGAGGCCAGGAATAGCCCTCTCAAACACCCTGTAATCAAATGCGGGCAATATTTCGATTGCAGTTGGAGAGATGTTATTTATGTAAGATTGAGTTTTGATAATGAATGCTTACCAGAACGATTGAGTTACATGATGTGACTACCTTAGATGGGCCGACTAACGACAACATGAACATGGTGTGACGCATATAGGGATGATCTACAGCTCACAGCGCGGCGTATGTCCGGGAATCGACCCGCATTTTCGGAGCACCAGGTACTAGTGATATGCTTTCACTAAGAGTAATGTTGGCTGCAGTGCGCAGGACTCAAATGCTACGCTCTACTAACAACACTTGTAAGAGTTGCTCTAGAGATCGTCAGAAGTGAATTATTATACTGTGCTGATATTTGATAAATGGGCTGGGATTGGCGCGATAAGCCCTGTCCTTGAGAGGTAAATACAGTGCTAAGTCAGCTTTCCCGACATCCTAACAACGTCGAAGCCCATCTCCTCTCTCCATATAGAATCACCTCCCTCCCTTTTTGAGTCCCCTTCGAGGGATGTTGTGGCGTATTATCCCTCAGTATTGCCTCGACCTAGCCCACAACTAACTTTGGAAACCATCATGAGAGTTCGCAACGTAGTACGACTCTTCATGACCGGCCAATGCACATATATCACTTGAGGTCTGTATCACGCCCCCGCTCAACTGCACAAGGAAGGTCGCTTAGGAGCCTGCTCACGTAGTTTCAATAGCAATAAGAGACGACATTTTGCGTATTGGTCGACAGCGCAGCTTGCCAAACTTGCTGACCAATAATACCACCGTTCTCCGGATGCTGGCTATCTCAGCTTCAAAGCACGGTGGAATTGCTCGTCTTGCCCTTTTCAATCTACGCCCGTACCGCTGAAAAAGACGGAATGGCTCAAATATTCGTGAGCGTCATTGCCGCGGCAGCTATTGCCGCTTTGACGCTCTTTCAACTCAGCTTGTTAGCTAACCGGAGCCATGTACGGAAACTCATAGCAGCCGGCGTGGTAGGTTCATGAACACCATGACTTAAGAAACTGCCAACAAGACAAACTAACGAAAAGAAAGCCAATGCCCGACTTTCATCCCGTCTTCGGCCATTTCATCGCCCTCAAAGAGTGCATCCAGCAGTTCCCGCGCGACACCACGATGCACGTCGTCGTGCATCACTTGTCGCGCCGCTTCCCCAACGGCGTCTTCTATCTCGATCTATGGCCGTTCAATAAGACGATGCTGGTGGTGGCCAACCCCGCCGTCGCGGCCCAGGTCGAGGCGGCGTTCCTCGACAAGCCGGCTGAGATGTGCGATACGTTGGAGATTATCAACGGCGGGCCGTCGCTGATGACTATGCACGGGAGCACTTGGAAGCGGTGGCGCGGGCTTTTTAACCCTGGGTTTGCTGCCGGGTATATGACGCAGCTTGCCCCGGCTGTTGCGGATGAAGTTGCTGTGTTTTGCGATGTTCTGAGAAACCTTGCTGGGAAAGGCGATGTGGTTCAGTTGGAAGAGTATACATTGCGACTTACATTTGATGTCATCGCTCGTGTCACTCTGTATGTCTCCTCGAAACCGAAACTTTCAGTCTGGTTTACCATCTAATGACCGCTGTTGATCATAGAGACGCTCGTCTTCAATACCAGGAACACGGAAGTGCACTCGCAGATTGCCTACGCCGCCAAGTCTACTGGACACCTTTCGGCACGAGCTTCAATCCCATCCGCCGCTATCTCAGTCCTCGTCCTCTCGTCCAGAGATACAACAGCTACCGAATGAATCAAT
Organism: Xylaria sp. FL0933; assembly: GCA_022578765.1. Classification (NCBI taxonomy): domain Eukaryota; kingdom Fungi; phylum Ascomycota; class Sordariomycetes; order Xylariales; family Xylariaceae; genus Xylaria; species Xylaria sp. FL0933. The sequence goes on along the minus strand of MU389780.1, from coordinate 115,778 downwards.
ATCTAGACGTAGAGATCGAAAAGCGCTTCGAAGAACTAGCCGCGTCTCGTCGAGATCGGCCCAAAGGGTCGAGGGCTCCGGTGAGATCGATCATATCGCTGGCAATGGACAAATACCTCGACGACGTGGGCGACGCGGGAGAACTTTCCAAGCAGGCTTTCAAGAAAATTGCGAAACCGCAACTGCGCATGTTCCTCTACGCTGGACATGACACCACGAGCAGCACATTGCTGTACTGCTACCTTCTTCTTTCGCAGCATCCCCAGGTCTTAGCCAAAGTCCGAGCCGAGCATGACCAAGTGTTCGGGAGTGACTTTTCCACCAGGAATTGTCTTCAGGTTATCGACAGCGATCCCACTCTTCTGAACCAGATACCTTACACATTAGCAATTATCAAAGAAGTCCTCCGCATCTTCCCTCCAGCGGGAAGTCTGCGCGAAGGTCGTCGAGACCTCATCCTCGTAGACGAAGAAGGTGGCCAATATCCGACCGAGAACTGCCACATCTGGACCCTCAGCCTCGCCATGCACCATCACCCGAAAACCTGCGCAAAACCAGACGAATTCATCCCGGAGCGCTGGCTCGTCGGCAGTCCCAACGACGATCCCCTGCATCCGCGCAAGGGCGCTTGGCGCGCTTTTGAATGGGGCCAGCGTAGCTGCATTGGCCAGACACTTGCGCTGCTCGAACTCAAGGTTGCGCTTGTGTTGACTGCGAGGATGTTTGACATCATTCTGGCTTATGACGAGTGGGACAATCTGCATCCGAAGGAGGGCGTCAAGTCGGTCGAGGGGAACCGCGCGTACCAGGCTGAGATGGGTGGTGGAGGGGCTCACCCAGCCGATGGGTTTCCGGTCAGGATTAGACTGAGGGAGTAGGAGATTCTAGGTGAACCTTGTTGGCAGTGGGTAGATGATTAAAACTACAGTATCTGTTTCCAGTGGGTTCAGGCTTATTGAGAAATAAGATGCACTGCAAGTCATGCCACAAATATCAAGTGTTAGCATTAACGTATCATCTCCGTCTTTGATATCGCGATCTTACGACGTACGGTGAAGGGTGCTTTGTTGCAATCTGGGCTTGAATCTGAACCCAACGGCATCTCATAGTGTAGGTTAGCTTGGTCAGGGACCACGAAAAATGGCCTTGGCCTGTGCTCCTCGAACAGTCTTGTTGGAATAGGGCTTTGGCCGTAGTCAGTTCATCCGGCTAGTGTTTCCGGAGAGACAATCCCCAGTACGGGATCAGCGGCTCGGCCCTCACCCTGTTCCCTACCCGGTCATAGGAGTTGAAGCCTTGTCAGTAACAACCGGAGTCTTTTAATATAGAGCTAAGAATTCAAAGCATGGGATAGCGATATCTAGAGACTTGCACACAATGCACGATCTTAAAACAAAGGGCGTCATCAGATACCGAGTTGCGAGTTACACATTATCTATTACACAAGTCCCGACTATATAAGTAGCTAAACCTACAGGCATTAACTCTAACATCTGAAAGCCATATATATATGAATTGATATCGGGTAATCTCCCCTTCCATCTGTCGTGAAACTCACGCTTCTTTCTGCAATCGTACCATCGTCTAAATATGATCAACGCTCTTGAAAACCAAGTCACCCAAAGCGCTGTAGATGTAATGAGTTTAACCCCCCGAAAGTAATTCCATGTGCATCGACATTATACGTGTTAGTAAGTATGCAATTCATCCTCCCAAAGAGTGTCTCGTACTATACAAGGAATTATTGTACGTGGGGACACGTCTCGGCACTTAACGTGCCGCAGTAGCTCGGGTACTTCGACCTCTCTCTTCGGTGCGTTTAGGATTCGTCAACTTCGTCCAATCTTCCCATTCTTTGCTAATCTCGCTCAGCACGGAGCCCATGACGGAGGCATTCGCCATTAGCCCGTGGGTTTCGCCTTCGAGCACGCGGACTTCACATCTGCGCATCGCCTTGCCCAACCACCGGACATTGTCCACGGGAACGCGGGTGTCCCTACTGCCGTGGTGTATGACGACAGGCCGCGTGATGTCTACATAACGGAACCCGATCGTGTGCCGACGCTCGAGGCAGACTAGCAAATCAACGGCGGGGTTGGCCCCAGTAGTAGCCAAGTGCCAGATGGCGTGAGTGAGCCGAGTGTCGTAGGTTGCCTGTCGTTCCTTGTCGGCTAATGCATCCGAGGCGGCGGCAATAACGGAGTCTTGAGGATCCCGGCCATCGTTACCCGCGTGAGGTCGGTCAGACGGTCCGGCATCACTGAGCTGTGATGCCTTCATGTCAATATCCTGAAGCATATTCTCTTTGTCGATACCCGATACAACATCATGTTTATTCGATGCTCCCGTATCACGACCCTGGGCGGCCGACGATTTGCGCTTGCCTCGACGAGGACTAGTCTTCGGAAGTGAGCTCGTAATTGAGCTGCTCGTGGCCGTCATGAACGAGCTGTTTGCGGCTTTTAGAAAGGGGGTGGGCAGAGCCCGCAAGATTCTCTGCGATGTAGGTATGGCATTCGTAGGGGGGAGTGCCTGTGTTGTGCCGAACACATTCATCTGTGACGGTGGAATCCAAGGCGCCAGCAGGTGGATCCGGCCACGTATATGCTGGGGCATACGAAGAGCCGTGGCAAGGGCGTAGATGGCGCCCGCCGAGTGGGCCAGGATGGAGAATTTCGTGACCTTCAGCGCCTGGCAAATGGCATACACGTCATCTACTCGTTGTCAGTATTTCGGGTTTGTGAACTAAAGGCTGTATACATACCTGGCCAGCTTAGAGGTGTTGCTGTCCCATCGTACGCCTCACTGTCTCCCACACCAGGTCGGTCAGGGGTAATCAATCGCAGTTTCAGGGCCAAGCCTAGCTCGTCGTAAAACGCAGTAATGTAGCGAGTCAAGCCCATACCGACGCAGCAGAACACGGCGGAACCCTGAGGATCACCGACCTCAGAGAAGGAAATGACACGGCCGGTTTGGGGGTGTCGAATCTTCTGCGATAGGCGGGGCGAGCAAAGATAGGATTCAACCGCATCATCAATCGAATCAGCGCTCCCGGGCCGTTCGTAGCCGACTACGGGGTCGGGAAAAACTGCATCTTTGGCATTGTCAGTGGGTTCAGGACTCTTGGCCCCAGCCGAAAGATGCTTCAATCTTGAACTGCTTCGCTTCGGCCTGTCTGTGTCGGGCGTAGAATCCGACATGTCACGGCCGGACTTCCTGCGATCAGCGCTCTGGGAGCTGTGGCGCTTGCTCTGATATACAGCCGGAGATGGTGCGCCGTCATCGATACCAGGTGCTTCCAATGGCTGCCCAGTAGCCGCCTTCTCGTATGTAAAACTAGGAGTGCGAGAACCCTGGGGAGCTGCCAGGGTATCGCGTGACGGGTCACTCATGCCTCCCATCAATATGTCCTCGTGTCGCTTTGTGTTGACGTCAGAGGCTTGTCGATGTGATTGCCGAGTCTTTGACCCGGATAGGCCGGATTCTGCCGTAGGCGCCTCGCTTCTTTGTCTCGAGGACTTCCGCGAGGACCGTTTGGCATTGTGCGCCGCTCGCAAAGAAGAGTCGCGCAGCGGAATGGGTCGCAGGTTATGAACGGCATCGGCCGCCGGCCCGTGGTCGGCTGTGGGATCGGGGAAATCCAGACCTGTGGGCTCTTCGCTAATGGCTGTTTCGGCCAGAATGGGGTCCCGACCAGGCGACGAATTACTGAGGCTACTCGACTTTGAGGCCAGGCCGCCGCCGCCGGCGCGCTTCTTCTCGCTCTCGCTGGCCCGAAGGCGTTCCCTCGAGCTCATGTACATCAGTCCTTTGTGGCTTCTACTCAATTTCATGCCCCAGCTGTCCTGGGACGGCTGCTTGCGCAAGTCAGGAGGCGCGGACACGCCCCGCTCGATAGACAGGTTACCGATGCTATGTGTGTCGTCGGGTAGTGAAGGCTGCGACGAGGCGGACCCCTTGGACGAGGGCCGCGAGCGCAGCAGAGACTTGAGGCCGAGAGATGAATCGCGGCGGGGGGACTTGGGGGCGGTGATGGGCGAGAAGCCCGAGGGCGGCTTGGAAGTGCGGATGACAGGCGGGCTCGCAGCCAAGTCGTTGAGGTCGTCCTCCTCCTGCAGGCGGTCGAGGGCGTGGATGTAGGCGCCGTACTCGACGCCGAAGCTGCCGTCGACAGGCGAGACGGGGCTCGGCAGCGACAGGCTCGGGTCGTCGAAGTGCTTGTTCGCGGGCTGGGCGATGGCGGACAGGCTCGTGATGAGGGACGAGATGACCTCGGGCGACGCAGGTGGCAGCGGTATATCTGGTCTCTGGTCTCTGTCCTTGGCGCTGTCGTGGTCGCGGTCGTGGCTGCGGCGCAGATGGAGGTGCATTGAAGGATCGATCGGTCTCCGACGTGATGACGAAGACGACAGACGGGGTGGTGGCCGGGCAATTGCAGACGTCGTCGTAGCCGTGGCTGTAGATGCAGATGCAGATCCAAGTCCGGGGCTCGAATGAGAAGGCCGGTTGGAGGCAGAAGCGCCCCTCGAGGCGCCCCTTTCGGTCGAGTAGTATTCCATTCTGGTAGCGAGATATCGATGTCACGGCGGACAACAGACTGGGGCGTAGCGGCACCGTGCTTACTTATTCGCAGGTCGGTTACACCCCCTTGCGCCTCGTTTCCCGTCGGGTCTCGGACGGTGTCTCTGATTTTATTGTATGTAGGAACACAAAGGATCGACGAAACTCAGAGACTCAGAGCGGCGCAAGCTCGGTGATCCGGTGGGTTTCCACCAAAGCCATCGACACGAGGGAAGACAAGGAAAGGGAAGGGACCGTATCGCTAACACATGAGATATGTACGGATGAGGTACATGTAGATAGATGCCCGAATAGATACCAATCAAGTATGTACAAGACGTCTGGTAGCAATCCGGCAGTGGGGAGTTTGGATAAGGGAGGTAGGATGTAAGTAGAATAAAGTTTGGGTACAGTACATTCGGGTCATGTAACCTTGGGTAGGGAAATGGTAGGTACGAGTGCTGGAGATGGCACATACAGCAAGTACAACATCAATTGATGTGGCAGGAGGTGCTGTCGTAGGTCTTGCCCCTACTTACCATCACCACTATCAATGTCCTGTCGTAGTGAGGCAGGCAAGTACCCAGGAGGTAATATCACAGAGTGTCACTGGAAGGTGGTAGTGGTGAGAATGCGACGCGAGACCAAGCAATTTTTTCTTTGGTCAGGACTCACAGGCGATACAACACTAAACAACAGCCAGGGAGAAACAACGACAACGACAAAAAGGTACGAGACAGAGAAAATTAACAGCGTCGCCAACCCGTCATGTCTAGTCAGGGGCTTTTGCGCGCTCGCGCGCCCGCTAGGGAGAGGGGAGACGGAGGCAAGTCGATAGACATTTTGTCGCAAATCCGAACAAGGTAGTCTAGGGGTGAAGGAGATGAGAGACAGGGTTCGGGGAGCATGGGGCAGCACCTGGATCAGCAGGGTCAAGTACATTAGTGTACTGCTACTGCCAAGGCTTGGCCTATCTAGGTGGGTGCAGTACTTCTGGGTACCTGAAGAAGTAGGTGGGGGTCCTGCGAATAGCTGACAGGGGCTCCCAGATAGGCTAGGCTGATATTGAGTGCGGGTATCCCTTGACCAATTGGGTACGTACCGTGTTTAGGAATTGGAGATGAACCAGGTCTAGAGTTTGTTCGAGTGTGCTGACAAAATACATGATAACCTTTTAAATTCCGCTCAATAAAACTGAGTCCTATAGTACTTACGAGCAGCCTGGTGTGTAACAAAGCTAGAGCACTCAGTCCCATTTTGACATTCTGCTTTTTGGTTACAGCTTCCTCAGATTAAAAAAACGAGAAATAGGAGCTCCTAGTGCCCATGCTAGCTGCATATGTACTGCAGTTACTTACCTCATGCAGGGAGGAGATATAATGAACTGACAGGTGGGTATCTGCTCACCATTAGAGTAGCTCCTCCCTCTTTCTTACTCAATTAGGATGAATAAGTGGACTGGAGGACTTTCCTTGGGAAAATTCTGGTTGGTTGACATTTCCGTGTTAGGAAAACTGAACTGGTTCGGAAGAGGTATGAAATTGCCATGCGTGGTGATGATGCAGGTGCCATGGCCCTCTTATCACACTGCACTGCATCATGCTATGTATTACGCACATACTACTTGTACTGCGTATGTTCGAATGAGTGGTACCTACTGCAGTACACTTCAAGTTGATATATTATTACACCCTAGAACATACCCCGTTCCAGTGTACGGCACGCTTGAATGCTCTACACTTGGCTACTACAGTAGGTTCAAGTTCCTACATAGCAGGTATAAACATTCTCATTCTTCGTTCTTTCGGGCAACTCTTCCAATAATAAGGTATTGACCTTATTTCGTACCAACATCAATGCATCTGGTACGTGATCGCTTACTCTATTCCACTATAACTGTTCCTGTTGGCTCATCTGCCCTATTCAGAGATTGGTGATAACAGTGGAAATGGCATGATAAATGCAATCATACTGTACCGCCTCGCCGAGAGCGAGATCTGGCCAGCAAGATCAGCCGAATCACACGCAGCATATTGGGTATTATATCGGTCACCCACAGCCGTCGGACTCCCGCGTTCCCAGTCTTAGGCTCGACCCGGAGCCGATATGGAGACCCCGTCACCTCATCCAGGCTAAGGGACCCGACTGCCAAGGGGCGGCTACGTCATCGCCCTCTCGATGCGCCCTCTCGATGCGCCCGCGCAACCAACAACTTGTGCGCAAATATGATCCTGGGCCCAGCCTACGGCTCGAAATCAAGGAATACTCTGGCTTGATGGCATAGACACAATCTAGACCGTCGCATTCTAGCCGGGCGAATTTATGGTCGCTCCAATTTCCTCGCAAAAATTGACACTCTCAAGAATGTTTTGATTCGCATTTAATTCTGGATGAGTTAAGTTTCTCAAGAAAGAAGAACGAGTCTATTGAGTCTCCTTCCTGATACCGCCAGAATATCGCCAATACCTTCCTCGTCAAGATGGACGTCATCCTCTCCCTTCCCATAGTCAGCTACTTCGCAGCGCCAATGCTGACGTCCTGGTCGACCTCTCTGAACCTGCTCTTCTTCTACATGACCTGGAGCACGCTCGTCTTCTCGCACTCACCGCTGAAGATCGAGCTCGTCGGCACTCTGGCCGTGCGCATAGTCTTCTGGCTCGTGCCGTCGCTCTTCTTCCTGTTATTCGATACTCTAGTCCCGAGTCTCGCCGAATCAGTTAAGTTATACGGCGCGCGCTCGCTACCACGCCGCGATGCATCATCGCTCGCCAGACAAGGTCTCCTCGCCATAGCGAACCTGGCGCTCTGCACCGCCTTTCAAGCCGCCATTTCCGTGGCCGCGACGTCGCTGCTCAAGGGCCCGCTGTTCAAAACGAGCACCACATTGCCCTTGCCCTGGCAGATCGTCAAGCACATCGCTACCTTGTACACCGCGCGCGAGGCCCTGACTTACTACCTCTCGCGCTACATTCTGCATTCCGGGGGCTCGGTTGCAAAACTGCACACGCAGTATGCGCACTCGCGCAAAGGCGCTGCGCCCTACTCTCTCATGCTCTACGCTGATCACCCTCTGCCTCTGATGCTCAACCGCTTGCTACCTATATACCTCCCCTCGCTCGTGGTCCGCCCCCACCTCCTCACCTACTTCGTATTCACGCTCCTGACGACCATCGAGGAGACGATGTCCATGTCCGGATACAGTGTCGTGCCGGGGATTGTCATGGGCGGCATCACGAGGCGGACGGCGACACACTACGCCAGTGGCGGGGGTGGCAATTTCGGCGCCTGGGGCTTGCTGGATTGGATTCACGGGACTAGCGTCGGGAAGGATGTCTTGGAGGATCTGCGCGATGAGGCAGAGAAGCACCACGTCAAAGACCGCGGACGGAAGGCTGTTGATGATACCAATGGCTTCGTACAAGACGGCATCGACAGCTTGAAAAAGAGTAAGAAGGGACGCAAGAAGAGATCAAATGATGAGTAATGCTCTTTCGGGGTATGTGTTATGTTTGATCTAGATCTCGTTATGGGTCGGACGTGGACGATCGTCAAGACTTTTGCTATTTTCTAGTTTTGGAAAGTAAGGATACCCGAGGATACCCTCCTCTCTGCTCTACACTACATTAGCTCGTTTCTCTTGGCGTACGGGACTCGTTACTTGGGCGGGTGGATAGTGGCAATAAAACGTCGAGTCTCATGTCAAATCTGGATTAGGTTGACAGTCTTGTCCCTGGAACAATTCTTGACTTGTGAGATCGAGGTCCAACGTAGACCCCATCGTTGATTCGTTCTATTGTCTGGCTCAGCTACCCCGTATACTATCCCTTTGGAGACCATTTCGGCTCCGTGACCTTTCTGGGCCCCACAATGCCCCTGCTAACATCGGTGACATCACAGGTACAGCACCTAATAAACGACCTGTTGTTAAATATTTTATTGAATTTACCTACAATAAAATTTCTTATTAGATATTATTATATATTATGATAGCGCGTGCTTTTTTCTACCTGTTACTATTTATTTTTATTTTTAAAAGTGCTATATTTAGCAGAATCAAGAGAAATGTAGATACTCTTAGAAGGGCCATTAGCACCAGTCGACGTTTAGCTATAGCGAGTGTGATGTAGCGCTATGTAGCCCCTGTTTACGTAGTGACACCTTTTGCTATGTAAAATGAGTGCTGCCTTAGGTACCTCGAAAATATCAAATATAATTGGCTGAATTATCCTTGCAAAAAGTCACGGAGCCGAAATGGTCTCCAAAGGGATAGACCATGGTGTAATTCGTTAAATATTTTGCAGACATATTTTGGGTGAACTTGTTAGGTCTTAGTGAAGATATAGAACGCTGCTGGTTGGACCATAATATGCCCCTCCTTATCTTTGGTTTGCTTGTCTAACTACCTATGTACATACCTAGGTATGTAGAGTTGTATCGTGGCTGAACAACCCATACAGAGCTGGGATTTAGCGCCGACAGCTAAACTATATCTTCGACGGCTCATGCGGCACTTCACCCCTGCTCAACTGAGTGTGGTTAGTTCAGGGCATCTGCACTCCAGCCCAGGCCCAATGCGTAACCAACAACTCATATCCAGTCCGCAACTATTTGATGATTTATTAAACAGTTGCATATCGCCGAATGCTTCAGCTCTTGTAGTATCTGCAACTTAGCCATTATCGGATTATCTCAAGCTGAGCATGGGGGGTAAGCAGTTGCAAAGAAGGCAATGGCCGGCGGTCTTCTCATGCACTTGCAGTTTGGGTGGGAGTAAGATCAGCTATGAAACAGACATGCTGCGGTGAAGAGGATGCAGTTGCGCCACATGTCGGCTGAAGTATTTCTTCTATTTATCTGGCATCGAGCTGTCATGAATATCATTCTTTGGGTTTAAGTTTGACTCTGTTCAACGGAACCTAAGCCGACCACTTTGCAGTTACTGCGCAGTTGATCACCATGTCTCAATACGACGAGCTTCTCAGCCATGATCTATTAGATACTCGGGTGGACAATTTTGACTTCCCCAATCCTGAAAACATACGTCTCACATATCAGAGAGCACGGCTAGTTTGTCAAAACAGCGGTAAGTTCCAACACTAGAGGGCCCTCTTCCTTCGCTCATTGTGTCCAGGTATAACCCTTGAAGATGTACTCGAACTCCGGCCAAGATTTTGGGAATTCCATCGTCACCGTAAGTAATAATTCCTTGCCATGCGGTTAAGCAACCGCCGTGCTCAATTTTATCTCTTTTAGCCATTTTTGTGAGGGATTCGGCTATGGCGACCACTCTTGCTATCCATTGGAACCTATGCGTCGGTACTATCGGAGCATATGTACAACGCCGACCAGATCTGGTACCCCTACTGGAAAAGCTCCTTAATTTTGATTTGTGCGGCGAGTTTCTGCTGACCGAAATTGGCCGCGGACTGGATGCTCGTAACTTGGAAACAACGGCGACACTGCAGCCAGACGGCTCCTTCGACTTACACACGCCAAGGGCAACCGCTGCTAAAGCTATGCCGCCGACAACCCCGTTAGCTGGTATAGGCCGAGTAGGAGTTGTGTTTGCGCGCCTGATTGTAAAAGGTGCAGATCATGGCGTGAAACCGTTTGTGGTGAACCTGAGCGACGACAAGGACCTATTTCCGGGGATTACGAGCCAGTTACTACCGAGACGATGCGGCGCAAAAGTCTTGGACCACGCTATCACTACTTTCACTCATGTGGCCCTCAGTTCGGGGTCACTCCTGGGGACATTGGAGCGGGCGCCTGATCAAAGGGCTGACTTTTTCCGCCAGATCCATAGGGTGGCGATAGGAACTCTATCACTCTCTACTGGCAATATTCCCGCTCTTCAACAGAGTGCTCTGATAGCCGGTACCTATAGCTCGAGGAGGCGTGTGGCGGCCGACTCGGGTAGGAAAGGAATACCCATAATCCAGTTCCCGACGCAGTACAGACCTATCTTAGATGCTGTTGTTCAAAGCTGGGCATATGACGCATTTGCGGATGAGGCTATAACCCGATTCCTCGACCCCGAACTCAGTCCAGAGATTCGGCACGCAGTTGCAGTTTGTTTCAAAACTGCCGTTGGCACAGACACTCAAGCCACTATCAACGAGCTCTCCGAGCGTTGTGGCTGGCAGGGACTGTTCGCTTATAACGAGATTATTGAATTGGGGCTGGCTCTAAGGGGAAACGCGGTCGCTGAGGGAGATTACACTGTTTTATGCATACGTGAGTCATTTCGTAGGAAATATTTCCAACGTCAGTCTGTATGAATTAACGTCTGCGATAGGGTTGGCGTCTGAAGTGCTCCTCGGACGGTATGAGATTCCCGAAGCCAGGATCAAAACATGCCCCCTTGCGAGACACGAGGCGGGCGTTTGGCGAGAAACCCGAGATTTGATTGAATCGCTAGGGATCACAGATCACCGCAGCGAGGAAATCAATGCTCATCTGTTCCCGCGTTGCCGGGATTTGATCAAGGCTTCGGGGCACAGAATGGCTTACGAGGCTGCCGTGGATAGCGGCAAAGTGGAACCAGCGGCACTCCGTCTTTTCGAATCTACCTGTATGAAGTCGGACCTAAGCTGGTACTGTGAGTTTGAAGGCTTGAGTCGGAACGATTTTCTTGCGAATGACACAAAAGCCGCGAAGGAAGCACTCCCACTATTACAAGAGTTTCTAATTCAGAGTCGCCCACCTGGAGCTACAGTGGCTCCTATCATGGGTGAGGAGTCATGGGATGAGTTTGTTCAAAGTCTGCCTGCTTTCGCTTCGACACACACGATCGCTCAAGAAGCGTCGACGTTATACCGGCTATGAAGTGGATAATAGAAAGCGCTACGGGCATCAGCGTGGAGCAGCAGAATAAGTCGGGTGACGTCCTTGGAAATATAGATCTTACATGAATGTACAAGATGAGGCAGACCTCTAGGCGTAGAGACAATACAGTATAGCCCATGTTATGCCACGTTAGTCTCAATGTTTGAGGTAACATGACCACTCGCTCCTTTAGCTTAGGTGTTGCTCGGGTGAACTTATGCCAAGATCACTCCTAATTAGGGGGCTCACCCCGGAGTCGTAACTTGTGAGATCTCATAGAAGACTATTTCGCATGCTCTTTTGATTATGGGTTTGGCATTCGTGGCTGGGTCCAACAACTGCCAACTCTATAATGCGGCCTGACGCCCACGGCGGAAGGTCACTTACTGTGTCTGTAGTCAAGCCGGGCGTCGAAGCTAACACGGCACAAAGCTATCGTAGTTCTGTATCTAAGATAATATAACTTCTAGTCCTATGTCTGTTTCGATATGGTGTTACGGAAGAATACCTGTATTCAGATCCATCCTTGATAATAAATTTCAACCCATACTAAGCCCTATGCCAGATGTCATGGTAACATTCAGGTGTATAGCTAGTAGGCTTTGTCTACATGTTCGGTGCGGTCGGGTCATAGGTAGGTCACTTGTTGATGTAAGTATAGGGCAGGGACTCAATATTATTGATTCCTAGGGCTCCTATAACTAGATCCAAGGGGGGAACCCGACTATTATACACGCACCATAAAGCTATGACTACCCTGCTAGGTCCCTTCAAACTCGACATCACCCTAGCCCCTGATAACTAGCAACTTGGGATCTACGACCAATGATATGGGCTGGTATAACAATCTAGATAATATAGTGGCCCTCAAAATAACGAAATGCTATTGGAGCTTTGCTCGTGTGTAGACTGGAACGAGCGTCCTGTATACAAATATAGAAATGAACGTGTATGTGTGTGTGTGTGTGTGTGTGTTTGATCCGTCCCTCTTGCCGCGCTACACATCACAATGCGCTCTCCTCATCCTTGATAGTCGGTGTACTGCCCATTTTCGCCTGCCATCGGTTCTTTGTGACGAGCCTTCAAGGTTCTTATCCGTGGGCTTTAATTTAGAAAACACAATCCGTTCGGGGGGCCATGTTCAAAATAACATGCTCGACAGTCAGGTAGACAATCGTATATAGACTGACACCTCATTCCTACACAGGAGGGTAAATTGCGACTAAGTAAGTCACGGGCGCGCGTTGGCGGATCTGCTAACGTGGCCGAGGGGGAGACAGATTGGTGTCCCCTGCCTGGGGTCACGGCGGGGAAAAGGAGCTGTGTTTCGTTGACCACCAGGCGCCCGTCCGGATATGGCGGCTGCGCCAGCTCAGAGATACCGGGCGGCACGTCTCCCATAGCTGCCCACGCGGAGTACTGTTTCTCAGCAAACTCCTTTACTTGTTCTGGGTCTAACTGGTAGTAGTCGATGACGGTTCCGTTAGGAACAAAGGAGCGGAGTACGCCGTCGTCTCCGACAGAGAGGAAACCGTCGTTGTTCTTCAGCAAAGCTTGCGATACGTTACGGAAAGGACCTGGAATGTAGCGGGATGTGGTATTGCTGCTTGGGGATGCTTCAGAGAGGGCATGAGCAGCCTGTTTATGGGCATTAGCTGTGTGAATTCTCTACCTCTTGATTATGCAGAACGTTACGTACAAAAGGAATGATAAAGAGTGCGAGAGTAGTGAGAAGCTGCATCTTGATAGTGTCTTTTGGACTGCTTGCTTCGGTGTCGAGTTAATGATCTGTATAAATGTAAATAGAAGAATGAGGTTGTGATGACCGTGCTTGGTTTCTATAACTCGACTGCTGGGCTCCGGGACTGCTGTCTTACTTATACCCGGGAATGTTCACTGAAAGCTTGTCATGATGTGTTCTTTGCTAGATATGATCTGGCTAACCCCCATTGTTTACTCCGCTATGCCGTACCTTGGCTACTATCTGCGGCACCAAACCAACGAAAACATCATTGCGCGGATAATGATCAACCACGAAGTATTGCGCGTCGTGTTCTTGTTTAAGTGCCATCTAACTCGTGTTGTACCTGACGGAGGGTCATTCGGCGCTGATCTGTGTGTACTTTGATCACGTTTCATGCTCAATATCGTGGACGAGAACATTACACCGAGTTCCATGACGATCTTCTCCTTGCGTGTGAAAGTTCTGTGGCACACAAGGCTCGCGTGAAACCAACAGCACATCAGCCAAAAAGATCGTTGTTAGGGTTTTAAATAGAAAGAAGATCCCTCGTATCTCCATGAAGGGTGAGCTCATATGTCGTAGTTATCAACAAGAGAGTCTGTTAGCTCAGTGTATGAATCGGATAGGATTCCGGGATTGTAGATGCCGCTGTCAAGCTCGGCACCGTGACGATAAAGCACACCTTATCCTGTCCCAACAACCAACCGTGATTCCCTCGGAAGTCAACCCGGCATAAGATATTGATCCGCAGTTACCCCTCCAAAGGGGAGAGCTCGTACGTCATAGTCGACAACAGGAGAGTCAGTTGGGCTCAGTGAACGAATTAGATTGGGTTCCGGGATTACATGTGCCGCGGAGAAGCTTCCAGGCAGCACCGCGCCGCAACATAAAAGCACACTGAACCCCGTACCAACAACCAACAATGATTACTTCTTGACTTATTCCTCAGTTCCCTAAGTAAGCTCCTCGCAGAAGACACCACGAACGTTGACTTGATACTATTCTCAGCCTCGCAGTTATTCATTTTAGATTGCAACCATGTCAAAGCAATCCGCCTGTTATCATTGCATATCCTGGTCGCGCGAAGACCCCGACCAACAGGAACTGAGTGCCATTTTGGACAGCTTCAAAATGGACAATCTTGGCGTCATCTCATTGGGAAAGGACGGTATTCTGCGGTCTCTCACCGCCGATCGCGACGTGGTCAGCGCCGCGCCTCTTAGCCCAAGCCTCATCGCAGCATTGCACGCCAGGATGCCGAAAGAGTACGTCGATAAATGGTGCACTGCTGCCCAATGGGATGGGGTCGATGGGTTTAAGACCCCCGAGTCAGCTTGGTACAACCCCGACAAGAGCCTCTTGCCTGAGCCGTTGAGCGAGTCGAAGAAGAAAGAGACAATCGAGAAGATGGAGGCACTGAAGAACCAGGAGTCCCAAGCCTCTAGCGAGCAACATGAACAAGAGGTCTAGAGAGGTATTACTCAAATTCGGGTTCTGATATCATCGATTGATATGGCATCCGCCGATGAGACATTTGCTAAGGATTGACGGATGCCGCATGTGGTGCAATTGACAAAAGAGATCGGCGTCCTATATTTAGGGTTGTGGTAAGGAATCATGATTAGTATTTTTAGTTTCAGTATCAAACAAATCGCTGTTAGGTCGTTGTTATATCATACCCAAAGGACTGTTCCGCAGGAGCGGGCACAGCATCTAAACACCTTTACGATGACGATAACAGAGAGTCGATCACTTTCAAGTCATGCGTCATTTTATTATCTACATGAGACCTTTTTTAGTCGTTCTATTATGTTCGAGGTTGTCAACGTTCCGATCACGTCACTGATGTACATAGAAGTACGTATCTCCATCTCGCAAATGCAACGGCTCTGTCTGCCAGGTCCTCAGACTCGTGCTGCTCCGGAAACGGACAACACAGAAAGTTGCCAGGGAAGCTTTGAATTACTAACGGCTCACTTGCGGTAGTCGGCGATTTATCGCCAAGTAAACCCTACTGAGCCACTTTATCGGCGAAGAACTAGTTGGCAGGCATTGTGACAGCACATATTGTTCACTTAAAGAATCAAAAGTGAGCGGGAGAGAGGATGGAAATTTATTTGAACTACCCCGATAGCAAATGTCTGTTAATAATGAAATCGAAAGAAAAATAGTGAAAGTAGAGGATTGAAAGAGTGTAATCAAAGAATGTAAGTATAACCTCGCCCGTCTATGCCCACTCACACCTTGTTGGTATCCTTCTTATGATCTGGGCCCCTGATCCGAGCCCTAATTCAACAAACAAGCACCAGCCTCTGGTCCTCCGGGGAAATAGCATTGGTAGCACGGAGTAGGCCTATATCTTGCGCATTGACCGAAAGTGACACAAGGTGAGCCTATGCATTGCTGTCTTTCGTCAAGAGGATGCAGTGTAGACTGGACATGCCAGTGTGACACCCGTGGCACAAGATGGCTTAATTTGTATGGTGAATCAGGGGGATTGAGAAGCTTGTCTTGGTCCAAGACTTGGCGTCCATCAGTATAGGGTTCTTTAGCTAAGTTGCTAACCGTTGCAGGAATGTCCTTGCCCATGTTCTGCCACTGACGAAGTTGGATTTCGGCAAACTCTTGCAGTTGAGTCGGATCGAGCTGTCATGTTGGACCCGGTGAGTCAGCTAAATGCGACATGATTGTATGGTTTCTTTGTAATGAGAAATGGCTGAAATGACTTACCTGATGAAAATCGATGACCGTACCATCGGAGGAGAAGCTGCGCATGACGCCGTCTGCGCTTACCATCAACGCTCCGTCCTCGACGGTTTCCAACGTGTGCGATACAGTCTGAACTGAGCCTGGGACATAACGATCCAGCGAGGCTGTGGTGGAGAGATTCAGGCTGGCGTAGGTACCCTAAGCAACCAATCAGTACACTATAGTCATCATAAAAGCCGTGAGTGCTAACCAGCGGTACAAAGATCGAAAAGACCAGGAGCGTGGAATGCATGATGGAGGTTTTAAAGTCTGCAGTAACCTGGATGTGCTTAAGCCTCGCTGGTCAGTGTAGATGGCTTTGGATTTGACCGTCTGAGCAAGTCAATTCTTATACAATGTTGTGACGGCCAAGTTTGTTTGAGAGGCTGAAAGTCTGCGTGGAAGCCAAGGTAGAATTTCACCTAGACGCAGTAATTATATCAATTTTCAAGCCCTGAAATTAGAAAACAATGCTGAGTGCTCAACTCAGTGATAAGGTCAATCACTGCCTTCCATGATATCATCGACTGCACTTGTTTTTGTGTTGCTTACGCCTCCTAACATCACCCATAACCTGCTGATGCAGGACCAAGCTTTCTGTCGTTTTACAATGTCTAATAATATAAAATACATTTATGCCGCAACTGTGCCGCAACCAACATTATCTGAATGTGATGGGAGATGGTTGTATCGGGCGACAGCAATGAAGAGTCCTTCGTGAAAAGGAATACGAGTGACGTAAAGATTATCTCGCCGAATACTGGATGCAAGTTTCCGGCTATTATTATTACTGGCGGGCATAATGATATTCCAACCTTTGCATACCAACAATCTGTAGTGGTGCTGTGATGCTCACTTCGCGGAGGACGATGTGATGGCACAGCAAATCCAACACATGCCGATCATAGAAAATGATGCAATCGACTTGCCATACTAACAGTCCAGGGCCTCGGAGCTAAGAATAACATTTATTTGCCTTGGTGAGACCAGTGTTTAAGGGACTAGAGTACTATATAAGGCAGTGTTTTCTCTACAGCTGCCTGGAACCAAAACCTCATCATCATCATTGTCACCACCACCACTTTCACAGACACAAACACCAGTTAAACTTTCGTTTTATTTGACAAACCCGAAGTTACAGACTTGTGAACCTTGTTCCGCATTCGGCACACAAATACTCACCACAATGTACCCATCTACTCTCATCTCCCTTTTCGCGGCATCTCTTGCTTCCGGGATGGCTTTGACTCCTGAAGTACTCGGGCGTGCCGGTCCCAGCACACCTCCTGTTATCGACACATGCTGGAACACAGGCGAAAACTGGGGAGCCGACTCGGGGCTGGCTAAGAATTACGCCGCGCAGGCATGCAACGACGCTTTCGTTGGGACCAGCGGCTCGCGAACATGGGAAGCCGGCGACGAGATCGAGAAATGCTACAATCTGGACAGCACCAAAATGGTCGACTTCACGATTGAAAATACTAGCGGCGCTGCCGCTACCCTTACCAGCGACGAGTGCTACACATACCTCACCAAGCAGATCCACGGGTGTGGGCAGGGAGGCTACCAGAAAAATTCAGGCTTCCTTTTCAAGTGAGTATTCAATCTAATCCCGTTCTCCACGTGTCGGTATGCAATTGCTCACCACTGGCCAGGTCTGACCCCAACTCTGGTCAGTGCGCGACCAACTGAGGCTCGCGAAACTTGTTTAAACCACATGGTTCAGGTGTTCTACGAACTACCCATAAGGATTTTGGCTTTTGCAGGGGGGCAGTTGCGCAAACTGGTTAACAGATTGGTCACACTCTTTTACATTGCCCGGGCAGTTCTGGAATTATCATGTATTTCCTAAGACACGTCTCTTATGAATAGACACTCGCTTATTTATAAATTCCATCACGGTGAGATTAATCCAAGCTGACGTCTAGCTTTCACTGGACGGAACCAGCTTATTCCCCTGCACATAATGGTCAAGGTGGACGCGTGCACCCTGCTGAGGTCCAGCCAGTCTAGCGGTGCAACTAGAGTCGTCCTCGCGCCAGTAAAGACATTTCCAGCATCCTTCTCAGCTCTTACAATGTCGGCTGAGAGGCTCTTGAAGTGATAGAGGTTATGCGCGCCTAGGAAATGGCCTAGGCTGGAGCAGATATTGCAGCTCTCGTTAAGTCAGGTGTACGTCTGTGATCAATTGGGCGTCTTAAGCCAGTAGTCGTCTGAATTGATTTAGCATTCATCTCGTGTAGGCTTTTCGCTATGTCAAAGAGCAAGAACAACTGACCTTTATCGGGCTCGCACCACTCGTGTTCTTCCTCTGTTGTATATAGTCTCACAAACTTGGCATCCGGATCCTCGAAGCACAAAACCCAACCTTTGACTCCCGTCAATATTCTGGAGTGGTTGACTCCTTGACTGGAAAGCCAAGACGCCCATTCTTCAAGATCCTTCCGCGTGGGCACGCCCCATGTGATGGGGTCGAAGCCCCATTGAGCGGCGGCCTGTTGAGCGTCTTGGCGAATCTCGACAAGGAGGCCGGCGCCATTGGAAAATATGGCACCGTACAGCTCCCCAGATGCCGTATAGTGGTTTAAAGATGGGATTGCCTGGAATGGGAGAATTGTTGTGTAAAAGCCGTACGTCTTGGTCAAATCCGACGCGGGGATCTTGAGATGGTGTATCGTGAGAGGCCGTGATGGCTTAGTCGATACTGAAGGTGATGTTGCCATAATGCGATTCTCTGGTGACTCTCAACTTCTTCTCACAATCTGAAGTAATGAACGAAATCTTTCACGAGAATATGTGCATCTCTTTCTGCATCTACAGGAGAAGTCTGGGGCTTATTAACCCTTCAGCGTCGTAGAACCCATGGACGTCGCGGCTCGCATAGCACAGTCGCGCGATTCGCGTCAATGACATATGTCCGATCCAAGCTCTGACGTGTGGTTTATCTTCCCTGATGCAGGAGGGGTCCATCAGTACCGTGCTTTTGGTTGAGTCAAACAGGTATAGCTTGGGCATGGATTCGGATCCTGTTAGTGCTGGTCTGAGCGTTTGACACCCTCGATAGGGAGTATGATATTAACATGTACTCTGTGCGCAGCTGTCGCTCTTTTCTTTAGCATATAATACCAACAAGAAAGTGGATGAATGGAATAGACGCGTATTGCGCGAGAGCTAGCAATAAGTTAGCCGAACTCGATGGTCGGGCCTTGGCTGCTCGACAGTCTGAACTTGGCATTCTTGACCTGTCTCACTTGATAGCATGTCGTTGACGTTGCTTGATTATGAAAGCAGGCCAAGCGGCTTACACCGTATCCAGTCTATCGTATAGAAACCCGCGGCGTTAACGTAATGTAGTAAACTGGACTCGGCCGGCGGGCGGATCGTGGTTCGGGGCGAGAACTAATTATATAACCTGCATGATATTCGTCGCTGTATTTTATCGAGAGGGGAAATTCTTGCATTTCTCATCAATAATTATAGACTCAAGTCTACACTGAGGTGAGAGAAGGGCCTAAATGATGATTATGGTGTTGCTGCTACTCATCACATGTGAGCCAGTTGATTCAAAGCCAAATATGAGTTCGACGAGATCACAGGCCGATATTTGAACTGGAAAAGAATCTTCAAGTAGAATTGATTTAAATTAGATAATTTATTCGCACATCTAAGCCGCTGGTCCCATTTGGCTGCCCTCAATAAGATTGCTAGCACTAATTGTAGAAACAGAGCATTTGGGCTGCCGAGATACACTGCATCTGTTAACTATTTATTGTGACAAGGGTTTGACAATTGCCGCCAAGCATAGGATACAATCAGCAATCCCAAATCGGAGACAGTCACCTTCAACGCTCGTCGTGCCGCCCACACGATTGCAATACTATTAACGGACGGGCCTCGAGGTATCCCGAAACTAGTAATTGCTACTCCGGGTGATGCGTCTCCCACATTTGCGGATGAGATAGATATGAGCTCTTTGAAGAGTTGGAGGGCATTGGAGGCAATGAATTTGGAGTGTGGGTAGGAAATGTAACCACTACTATAGATGAACACTGAAATATTGGGAATGGGTATTAACTCATAACTGTCTCCCAGTGCTGGGTTAAAATCATCACATTGGAACCGTGTTGCTGGCGACAGCGAGTAGTACGAACCTTCCCTTTAGCCACAATGCTTATTTCAGTGATGAGACACGAGAACTGGTCCTATTACTTGACGCTATACTATCCGAAAAGGTTTTCTTTACTAGCACGACGCAGACGGGCTTTTCAACAGCGCTCGAAATTAAACGCTGAGGTAATGAGGGTTTTAACTTAACTTTCTCAAACTCACATGAGATGCAAATGACTGTAGCTGCCGATCTAATTCAACAAAAAGTGCGTGAGACTCAAAACCGGACTATTGTCATCCTGTGCTCCATGCGGAGCGACTTTCGCTCATGAACTGTCAAGCAAAGCGACGCCGTTCTTGCGCGATAGTGTTCAACGGCTTCTAATTGCCTGTACCTATTCTAATGCGACGTCTACGCCCTATGACTGTATGGCCAGAATGTTATCGACATCACGTTCATTTTGTAGACCGCACTCGGCTCGTTCAGTATGTCGCGTGGATAGCCTCTGTCTGTATCCATATGAGGAGCCCATGTGGCAGCGACAAGTGGGCTTACCATGTCTGGGCGTGCGATATGTTATGATCGTAGGTTTACGCTGGGCTCGCATTGACTCACTAGACATCGTGTTGAACAGATTAGATTCTAGCTTCTAGAAAGAGTGTGGCAAGGAGACTTGTTAATCTGACCGGCATTCGCTTAGGTTTTAGAGGCTCCTGGACAAGAACCAAGAACTATCGCAGCACCGTTCATCTGGTTGGGAGATGCCATATCCGAAATGCCAACGAGTTTACCATAGCAGGACGATTGAGTTATAAGCCAAGAGGACAGTGAGGTCTTATTAATGGCCAAGAAATTGCTCCTTTGGAGTGGATTACCTAACGTAATAGCGCGGTAAAGCAACGGCTTCTGTAACAAGCACATGCAGCATTCCAGCCAGCTAGCTAGCCAATGACAACCCGTCATCCGTCTTATGCACCGGTCCTTTAATTATAAATTCGTGGAAAAGCAGCTGTTAGCGAGTCCCTAGCCAGTTAAATTACGTGGTGATGATCTCAGCACCGACACCACTACTTACCGTGGTCCACGTTACTAGGCTTAGTTAACTCAGCTAGTCGCGCATATACGCAGTAGCTGCGTGGTGGGATGTTGCGAGCATAGGGCTGCGCGTTAGGGTCCCGAGGCTCTAACATAATGATCAAGTTCCTGTTCAATGGCGTCGTGATAGAGTGCTGACCAAGGATGATTAAAGATTAGAGACAGTCCGGTGCGCCCGATGTTCTGGTTGCCTACCTGGGTAATTCGAAGCTGTGCCATACGCCGACTCGCGGCACAGGCTTGAAGGCTAAGCACATGCGCCGTCGCAAGGCAAAATCATCGACTCTTGTTAGGATCGTAAAGGATCTGCCGAATGTTCATGTTCTGCTACCATGCCATCAACGACTTTCCACCTCTTCAGATTGTTCATGTGGCTCGACGGAGGATGGTTTCCCTCTATGGCTATGGTTACACTTGGTCAAATCGTATGCGAAGATCCTTCCTTATTACTGCAGTCGATCTATCTCCTTCGTATGGGTTCCCGCCTACCTGTTCCTATTCCAAGGTGGCTAGGTACGCATAGGACTGCTTAGCGGGTGGGTAGTGCCCGTGACGCGAGTAATCTTTCACCTCATTTAGCTTCCAATTGCGGAAGCTATACTGCGTATACCATCTCACCTAATCGAGGTGTAGCTGCGAACCCCTGTTTGACTGTCGGCATATGCGTAAAGCCCCGCGCTGGCCCCACGCTGGCTTTCGCATATCGATAATTATAGAATATCAGAAACAGGTACGCAGTCCTGGCTGACAGGTCAGAGAGACACCAAACTTCATAGTGAAGTGGCTGCTGTCGGGGAATTTTCAGGGGACCCCGGAGATATGTGTGGTTTCGCAAAGGTGAATGATGGTTACGCACCATGCATGAACACATGTTCTCGGCCCTATGTGCAGATCCGGCCTATTCCATTCTGTCGTAAGAGCCGTTGGAAAATTGTGGAATTCGAGATGGAACCGTGGGTTTCCATCTACATATTGGGTAGTGCCAATCCCGATCTAAGACTAACCTATAGCTGAAAATCATTGGTAGATCCGGTCGATTCCGTATCTCGACGCGAAGCTCTGCTACTGCGACCGCCAGAGTGTTCACTAGTTAGATAAGAGTCTACCGTCCTATCGAGATATACTGTCTATACAAGAAGAGGTTCGCAAAGAATGTCTGAATTGCAATTCAATCTCATCGTCTGAAAAGTCCCTGGTATGCGACTAAAGTGAGTAAGCGTGCTTGGGCTGATTTCCTGAAACAGGCACAGCTTTAGTCCCAATCCTGACGATCCTCCGTCTAGACCATATCCACCATTAATGACCCCGGCCACTCTTTCTTTCCTATACAGGCATCTGATCTCCGGACTTGACTGCTATCTTAAGCGTTGAACTTTAACACCTCCCTAGTGAAGCAGCATTCAGGATTAGCTGGGGCGCCACCGGTAGACGAGTGTTACAATCCCCAATCCATTTCGACTACAACTTGCCTGAGTGCAGCCTTGTATCCATATAGCCGGCACCACTCTTGGGTAAGAAAAGCGTGGCTGCGCGTCTCAGAGATGTCACGTTACCTTAACGCGTTACTTCAGCACTAGAGTGAGGACCTCTTCGAGTCCGTCGTGAGGCGCCTTTACTCTATTCCAAGCCCCTAGCTAACCTCGTGAGGCCCCCGCCCCCACCCGCGTAGGACTCCTTTCTGACTTTGACTGCTTCCTGAGTAGGTAGGTAGTAGTCCTAGAGATTCTGAAAGAAGAAGCTGAGGTTTGAATGGCGGACGGCGTAGCAACTATGACAGATTTGGTCAGACTACGGACCTGTTGGCGTGCTCGCTGCCATATTAGGACCATGTTTAGAACAAGTATAAAGTGAAGCCAGCTGCTCCTCGTCGTGTAAATCTTGACTAGACAGCCAGCACCAAGCACAATAGCACAGGTTTGCAACTTTCATTCATTCCTTACAGACATTCCTTTCTCAACCTTCCTTTAACGAGATCTTTTCGGGTTTACCGATTTTCCAACTACGCCGACATCGTTCAATCCCATTCATTCCTTTACGGAGAATTACTTATCAATCATTCAAAATGTCCAAGAATCTTGTTCTACTTATGGGTGCCCTTGCCGGCCTGGCTGCCGCGGCACCCACTCCCATCCAGCAGCGCAGCGTTGCCGATACCTACAACAACTACCGTGGCGACGGTACCGTCGCTTCGGGCTGGCCTGATATCTCGGCATGGGGCTCATTCGACGAGCTCTGGAACGCCAACCTCCCCTTGATGCAGCAGTCTTGTGGCTGGAACGGCTGGGGAGCAGACAACTCAGCCTCCGAAATCAACGACATCCTGAACTCCATCAACCAGGTGTCATCGCAGCAAGGCGTCGACAACCGCTTCGTTCTTGCGATTATGATGCAGGAGAGCAAGGGCTGTGTGCGTGTGCCGACCACCAACAACGGTGTCGTCAACCCTGGCCTATTCCAATCGCACAACGGCTCCGGCTCATGCGCCGGCGTCAACCCCTGCCCTACGGCCCAGATCTTGCAGATGGTCACTGATGGTGTCGCCGGCACTTCCTCTGGTGATGGACTCAAACAAACTCTTGCTACGACATCCTCCAACTACAGCGGCACCGGGTCTGCCGCCTACTACGCTGCTGCACGTCTTTACAACAGTGGCTCTGTTGACTACACCAACCTTGGCAACGCCTTCAGCAGTGTTGCCTGCTACGCTGATGATGTCGCCAACCGCCTGACTGGCTGGACCCTGGCAACCTCTCAGTGCTCCCCTTAGGTCATCAATCTTTGCTACTTGCTTCAATTTTCGGAGTGATTTCTTGTACATAGTTGGTTTGGTGTTGCATCTTGTAAAAATATTGAGTTTGTACATAACTTGGGTTCAGCCGCCAAGGGGAACCTCTTGCTCAACAATATCAATCCTGCATCTTATCTACCCGTTGACTCTTGACAGTAACAATGTGATTTCGAAATGGATACTGACGAAGCTAGGCGGTTCCTTGAGCATCTCTAGCTTGAAGGGTGACGGCCCATCATTGGTGTCATTGGGGCGGGCAACTCGCTCCCGCTCTCAATGACTTGCTTTAGGCCTATCTAGCTATAGCGTGTGTTTATATAAGAGCGTTTCTTTTTGCGTGGTTTACTATTTGTGTGCCGTTGCTAGAATCTGCAGTTAAGAGCGCGGCTCCTGCCCTACTTTAAGGCAGCCCACATGACGTTTGTTTGAGGGCCCTAGCATTCGCTGTTATAAAGTAGAGATCCTTAGTTGCACGCCGGTTACTTTTCTGTATACTGCTCACCAATCCAGTATCGTCTACTATTGCTAATAGATTACTCGAATATTCTGTAACTCAACTAGAAATAGTGTGGATGGCGCGAGCGGGCATATACCGCGGTTCGCCGTCCCTAGAATCTACCAGCTGCAGGAATACTAACCAAAGAACATTTCATCTGACACCCCGGAACTCGTGCTAGGTATCTCATGCCGGCGTACTCGCAGATGACCGACTATCTTCGTAATGGCGAAAACACAAAAGCCCGATCCCAATATATCACAAGACATTAGTTAGTCTGGGAGTGAGCGGTGATCTTTTAGCTGGGACCCGGTGATTTTGGGCTGCATTCGTATCAAGCTTCCTCAAGCAAGGATCTGTACCTTTGCCGTTTCCGCCAGATGTCGCTCTTCGTCAATCCATTATAGAAACTGGGAGAAGGTAAATAATGGATGCAGGAGCCACAACACTAGATGTTGTTCCGAACGATCTCAGGATGAGCGTGAATGTATGCAAAGTTTCTTTCATACTCATACTAGACTGATTCAAAAGATCCGAGCGCCTGAAACTCTAGTTGAAGTCTGAAGTCCAGTTTCCAGCGAGTAAAGAGCATGGCTGCTCGTTCAACATAGGCGATGGGAGTGTATCTGATACGTGGACATGACCGAGATGGGATCCGTTGTATTTTGTGTAAGAGTGTGGTGTAAGCAGAAATATTGTTAAAATCAAGGCTTGTGGCGCAAGGTCTCACGATGAAGAAATTCAAAGGGCTGCGTGACTAAGGTCTGCCTCAAGCAGCTGTTCCTGAATCTAGATCATGAGACGAAGAAGTAGCTACGTAGACGACTTGGGCTTATCGCCAGTGCCGCTTGCCCTGCCAACGTCGAGGTTTGCGTGTCGAGTGTACTAATGTTCGCTACCGTCTCATCTTCCAAATTCGCTTTGTTTTTTTCCTTTGCTAGCTCGTGGGCGCAAGTGCAAGGCTCCGCTGTCAAAAATACCCTCGCAAACTTCAACACACCTTGACCTCTTGGACGTAACAAAGCTGCAACAATTATTAGTCCCTATAACTAAAGGGTAGTTTAACAGCTTAGTTCCGGCGACCATTCTACTCATCACTTGTATTACTGGTTCCGTAAGCCATCTAAGCTTGTGAAGTTGAAAGGTGGTAACCTAGCCTAGTACTTGATTCGCCTACACCTGCGTCGAGTTCCCAAAATACTTATCAAGCTTGACAGAACTGACTTTATGCTCGTTGGTATATTTACCAACCCAAAGGCTGATGGCAGGATTTGCCACAGCACCAGCACAAGCACACGATGTCACTACAGCCCTCAGCATACGCATTCCACGTCTGACTTCCTGGCAGGACAGACCGTCACACATTGCGGTAATCAAGAGTTGTGTCAGTTTAGCGTAAGTCGTTTCGCTTTTCAGGTAAACTACATCAATCATGAGATGACAATTGCGGCGTTTCAGCCGTGCTTATATTACCTTCCTTGACTCACATGTTTGAGCTTTGCTTTCGGTGCCTTCTTCATGAAAAGTGTGTCCTGATATGCGAGGTGTCATGGTTAATTAGACATCATTGAATAGGTCAGAGTAGAAAGCTTTTCTCTCATAGGAAGACCATTAGCGCAGAAGCATTTGGGCCACGCGTAGACAACGTTGCTGATGCGCGATATCCTTCATCCGCTTATATTTAGCTGATATACCGGTGTAGACTACGAATCCGGGTTACTACACTAAAATCGTTACACCAGCTTCAGGGACAGATAATAATATACATTTTTAGGTCGAAGATTATTCAACTCGGTCAGCAAAGTGGCGGGTCATGCACGTCTATCTAAGGCAAGCTTGATGTAGCATTATATCAGCCAGCTCGATTGCTATCGGAGTTAATGGATTTGCAGAAAGACCACATGACTGAGTTAAGTGGATCGATTGATCTCTATGTGTATCTCCTATATCGGTGAGAGTCTTTACACAAAAGGTCATACGAGGGAGTAGCTCTATCGTCGCTGTCCAACATATAATTCAATTACTCAGCAAGTGCTGAATTTGTTTCCGCCCACAGTAGCCGCATTACCTAGTGCTCGTCTTGCAGAGGCTTATTTCGTTTCGCTTATTCACCAATGTTACGCCATGAACCCGCATTATGGAGACGTCTCTGCATATGCACACTGCATGGCCCTTGTGGCAGGATGTACTACAGACGAGCCAAGTGGCGAATAACCATGGAGCACTATCGGGAATCGAACTCCACTTCACTCTTATGCCTCTATGGTCATGGCGCGTAGACTAATCTCTCTCGTTACCACACTTGACAGAGAACAAACTGCCACCTCCCTCAGCCTTTGCTTCCCCCCATGAATAGTAGTTTCCCAGGCTGCACGATCACTTTTTCTTCGTGGCAAGGTCTACTTTCTCGTTCAATCATGTTTTTCCGCCGTAATTATCGGCGGGTGTCGAATGAGTCCGGTTTCTCACAGGACACGCCGAACACACCTGAGAAGTGTGTTGTTGAGAATGGTCGTATGACAGTGGCACACTGGTTTACCAGCTTTCTGCTTATATCACTACTGACTACATTCCCCATCGGCTTCTTGTGTTTCAAATGGGGAGCCAGCGCGCAAGAGGCCCGTCATACACAGGTTGACTGGTTCTGTAAGTGATGTTGAAAACTACCATCGTGCTCTTTTGCTGATAGGAATGCTAATCTTATGACACCAGCACCCCTAGGAGAAGTGGACACGGTCTTCCGATACCAAAAAAAGTTTACCCTGCACCCAGATAATGAGACGAATGCACTATGGGATTCAATCTTCCCAAGTGAGTTAATATTAATACCTAAACCCTTTAACGTCATTGACGGTTGGTCGCTGATATGCCATCATATTACTATAGGAGGCCGAGGATTCATTCAACACCCTGAGATATCCCCAGAGATACACTGTCTAGCTGTGTTTCATCAACTCCACTGTCTTGTGAGCAATATCCCACCTATCTCTGATATAGAGTAATTGCTTAGTAGCAAAAAGGACATTATCCGATCAGGGTACTGGTCGGCCATGGACGGTGTCGAGCCGAGCCATCACGCGAAGCCAAGTCATTTGCGACATTGCTTCGATTACCTTCGCCAATCAGTCATGTGTTCAGCGGATACGAACCTTGAGCCAGTCATTGAGGGCCGTGGGGGTGTCAATGGATTTGGGTCGGACCGGAAGTGTCGTGACTTTGGCCGCCTGTCAGCCTGGGCCGACAAGTGGAGGGTCGAAGAGCTTTGAAATAGTTTACAACGATGCGGTTTCTCCAAAAAAAAATCAATTATACTACATATTGTTCAAAACGGATATTTAAGAAAGCTTTACTTATTACTTTACATATTTAATTCAACTTATGTCTTCTGACTTTGTTCCCTGATTACTATATGCACTTATATAATATTCAATTGACCTGCCTTTAATAGTCACTATTATCTCGATGTTATCAACCAGATGTTTTCTTGAGTCTCTTAAATCTTAGCGCCAGGACCCTAAGATTTAAACACGAGACCGGAGCACAATAGCATAACTATGTCTATATTACCAATGTGTTCCTCAACCAATGGCGTGTTACATTTCCTGAGCGCGTATCGCGTGACTAATATAGATTGACTCCAAGAGATCCGATCGAGTAACACCAAGCCCAAGTCTTACCGAGTTGTACGCCACATGAGCAAGATGATTACAGAACGCTGCAGCCATCTTGTTTCGGCATCTGTGATGAGCAAGCTGGATTTTGCCTTTCTGAGCGATAGGCTATTGGAGACATGGGCAGCAGTCATCATAAGCAGCCGCGCGGCGCAGCTGTGATCTTGAAACTTGCGGTGAAGCATGCACTGTGTAACGTGGGTTGATGTTGATGATCCTTGATTGATACCCTGTATCTGTGGGTTTTACCCCCGCCTCACTCAATTAAGCCAGCATTCAAGCTCGAAAATTCGCCTAGATTACGCAAGTATGAGCGCTGTCTTATCTTGACTTAGGATTGTTCTTCTTTGAGGACAAGAACACACCCCGAACTATGCAGCTCCGCTATGGCGCATCACACTAGTATATGTATGCAAGTAAAGCCAAAATCGCCACCGTGTTTTCGGTCCGAGCATCCATAGCCAGATACATTTACATGCCGTACGTAAATGCCGTCTGTAAAGCCATCATACCTATCGGACAATTACACGATCTGGTGTTGCCGCTTGGAATCAACAATAGTGGGATGGGCGTGGAAGTCACCAGGCATCGTTTTCTGCCCCCTTGCCGCGTTCGTCGAGCGCGAAATGTCATACCCGTAGCATTTACCCTCCAGTTCTAGGCTCTTTATGATTCTCCCTTTTGAATCACTCTCCTTATTGTTCCGTTAATCCCTTAGTAACATTGGTTCGAGACTACCGGCAGAGCAGCTTTTCTTTGCTGGGGCAACTGCTTTCTCTCACATTCTATCTTATCACGGCATTATAGGCATCATCGTTCTCCCGCATTATCTTAGTGCGGTCATGACTGACACAAAAGGCCCTGTCAGAAATTTAATTTCTTCTGCCAGAAGACAAAGTCCAATATATGACGAGATTCCCAGCCTGAACGTCCACGACAACGAGGAACCCACATCGAGTACTCAAATTCCTTGGGCTAGAGGGAGCTCATTTCAATACCGAACATTGATCTTGAGGACTACTGTGGCCCTTGTTATACTTCTCGTTGTCTCTCTGGCTATACTTGGCTCACTACGCCCGATCCCCAGGCAGTTAGAGCAGGCTCCGAAACCATGCGGCCACAGCCCCTCTGAAGCTAGGAACGCTGGCTGTCGCTTCGAACCGATGATGAGTGCCTGGGTCCCAGAAGAATGCTCATTTTCGGAGCTCATCGAAGACAACGCAGGTACTTTCGAAAATTGGCTGTTCTTTGCAGACGAGGGAACTAAGCAACCCATCACCGGAGAGGCATTGGAGGCAGTACGGGTGGGCAATTACACTAAAATCTTCTCCTCACATGGTACTGCTCACGATCTACACTGTCTATATGCGTGGCGGAAGTTGAACTTCGCCGTTGAGAGAGGAGCCAAGTTCATTGACACGAAAAGCCGGTCCCTTCACCATACAACTCACTGCGCGAAGCACATTGCACAACTCTTGGAGGAGGGTGCTGGCTATCTCCCAAAGGATGATGGTATTCGACAAGTCACTGCGCTCCCTCTGTTGTTCCTTAGCTGTGTTCAGCTTACATGAAGATGGAGAGGAGAAAAAAGAGATAAAGGGTGGTCAATTGTAATGAGAATTAAACTAAATTTAAAATAAAACAGAACATAAGAGTATAGGGCGTCTGATGTGAACATCTTCAACACTGCAGCATTGTTCTCTTCCAACACACAATGAATGCGCCTGATTAGGCGTTAGAAGCGATTCACAATTCTAACTCATAACGAAGTTCCATCTCTTAGTTGCCCTCCCTGACCCCTCTCTTTCGCCATGATCTCCCCACACTTTGTCGCTGACCTTTGTGCTCAGAGCAGAGCCCCTGCTGTCAGGATAAGCTTTGATAAGGTGACATGCGGCAAGCAAGCGGGGGTAAATGAACCCTTGCCAGTGGATCGACGCGGCTGTAGAAGGGACCAGGTTAAACTCGCCTGACCAATCGACTTACATGCCTCAAATGCAAGACCCCACTGATATGTCGTGACTTTCTTGTACTAAGTATACAACTTCTTGGAAGCGCCGAGCATGCGATGGCCGAATCCCGTCTGCGCCTCTCTTGATATCAATGTTCATGGGTAGCGGCATAATTGTTTTAACTTCCCGAAAGGCTGCTAACACATTTGGCTAACGTACACATCGCAGAATGTGATGGAGCAGGACCGCCTGTGCCTTCCGGAAGAGCATTCATGCAGTCGATGAGTGAGCTATATTCTTCTAGTCCTCTTCCCTTAGCCACTAGAGTACATTCTGACTTCGCTTGCGAGCATGTGCAGCTGATATTTTATCCCTAAATTGAGCACTAGGGCCCGAAATGAACGATGTTAGATTGGGCATAGAGTACGAAGTTCATACATTCAATGTCTTCTCCAAGTGTTACTATGGTTTCTAACTGATCTCCAGGCTAGTACGTTCCACTTCCACTTCCACTGTTCATTTAGAGCACATGTTAGTCTATAACAGGCACAAGAATCTGACTGACCACATAGCACGTTTTTCGTAGCAGGTTCGAACTAGTAAATCATACATGTAATTACAGAATGAATACCATTGTCTCAAGCGTCAATCTTCTGGGAGCTCATGACCATGCTCCTCTGTCCAAGCCCGCAGGGCATCGCGATTCCGACATACGTGCTTTTGTCCGTTCGGCACATGAGGCCATTTTGGCTCTAAATTTATGAGAGTAGGATCTAAGAAGCAGTAAAGAGCCTGTCTGACGGCCTCCACACAATGTAGGATATGATCGCGCCGAACCTTATCATCAAGACTAGAGAGAGCACCTGGGTCGTAGAGCTGTTTTCGAATTTCATACTACGCTTTCTGTCAATTCGTGAGACGTAACATTCCTAGAGCAGGACCTTGACTTACCAGGCAGTGCAGCTGGTGATATCCCGCAATCTGATATATGAATTCATCTGGTCGCTTTGGAGAGCGAACACTGGGCGGAAGCCCATGCTGTCTGGCAAAGTCTTCGGTCACAGCTACGCTTGACCCGAGCGCTAATGTTGCATTTCGTTCAGTTACTGATGACACTTTACTTGGGGGAAAAGGCCGTAATCAGGCAAGATGCAATGTCAGAA
Source organism: Xylaria sp. FL0933 (assembly GCA_022578765.1). Taxonomy (NCBI): domain Eukaryota; kingdom Fungi; phylum Ascomycota; class Sordariomycetes; order Xylariales; family Xylariaceae; genus Xylaria; species Xylaria sp. FL0933. Next base: position 84,625 of record MU389780.1, on the reverse strand, counting down.
CATACTCGGAAATACGCCCTTCCACTTATCATCAGCGTAGCGAGAACCACTGCTTCCCCCGTCTTCTATGTCAGTCCAGTCATGATCAAACGAGATCATGATCTTATCGGGTTTTCCGACTGACATGATATTATGATTAGCTTGGGAGGTATCAGGGAAAGAATGAAATACTCACAATAGTCTAACTCCTTGAGCGTTGGCTGCGCCCATGTTCGCGATGATAGAAACCATAGTAGATTTGATATGACTATGAGCAGCACGAGACCAATCTCAGTGAGCCTTAAGCGTTGTAGCGCAGGTCGTCTTCGCTTCGAAGTCGGATCGCTGTCACATCCATCCGATCTATCTATCTCAGTAGAAGCCTGTGAAAGCAGGACTTCATTACTTTCGCAGCTTTCTTCAGTCTTTTGGTTAATGGGCTTGTACGAAGTCATTCTTCCTACCACAAGGGGACTTAAGTGAGACTGGGGAGAAGGCCGACTTGGGGTGGCGGCAATTCCGATGCCTCAGGTCTTCTTCACTGCCTGGTTTCTAGGTTATTGAGGAGCCAGGATAGCATTAGAGTCATCTTACGCCCCTGAACGTCATAACTTTCCATTGTAGTGTGTGTTCCTCGCTCCTGGCGACTGGGTCAGCGTTGACCGGTTTATCCATGGAGCTCCGCGGCGTCTGTTTCCCTGTGCAGCAAGACCCGTAGATTAGCGTCCTGCAGTGATACACTAGGATGCAGCAGCCGGGATCGAGTTGATAAGTGGCGGGGCGACCCATGCTTGTGAATACCAGGAACATGACTGCATGACGCTAACGGGAGCTTCCAGATGAACCAATGCTAGCGGGAATCGAACTCCACCTTGATTTGGATGCGTGCTCTGCTTACAGCACCACCTCTTCCATGTGATCGGCGAGATAGAGCTATCGAGTTGAGGATTATGTGAGAACACAACACTATGTAGATTGACACCCGGGGGTTTATTCCCAGAGAGTGGGAATCACATTGCCTACACGACCAATCAACCACAATCCCTCAAGTCTTTCAACACTGTAGATACGTCGGCATAGCCATTTACGACAGTGATTCGGGCAAATTCAATGATAGTCACTGTTCATTATCTAAACGAACTATGCATATCTATAGCATAACGTGCTCCCTTTGGTATCCATGACTTGGCTCACCCTTACCCCTTTTGCTAATCCACGATATTGCAGCACATCCTGGAGGCTTGTTGGTCTCGGCACTTCGCTCTTATGCTGTTTATAATCGTATAAGCGCTGCTGCAGGGCTTCTTGTTGCCATAACCACCATAATCTGTCTAGCTGAACATGATGAAGCCAGAATATTGGGTCTACAACTTTGCGTTAGTATTGAATACTACCAGATCGACGAAAGTACAGGAAACTCACCATTGGGAGCAACCTCAGTGTCAAGATCACCAACCACCTCAGTATGTATAATGTTGTGAATAACGCTTTCTATCAGCCATCGAAATCGCGCATAGTCTTTAGACCGCGCCAGGCGTCCCATAATTTCTGGCCTGATCAGTTCTCCAGACATAGACCCTATCTCGCCCGAGTCATAGTTCATAAAGACTCTGGACAAGCAATGCGGCGAGACTGTCCCATTGCGTCCATATAGAACTTCTATATGGGAAAATGGGCCCGACACACAACTTCCATTAGTGTAATGAGTACTTTGGCCTCCGAACCCAAGATCGTCGTCCCAGATAGATGACTCGGTCAGGTTTTGCCAGTCTGATGTCCAGTCCCAATACCTATAAATTCAGTTCAACTGAAACGTGAGGATAAGTGTATTAGGAAGCACTTACGGTAATTGACCGCTGAACCCACAGTGTTGGCGTAATTTTTGTTCATAGATATGTAGCAACATCCGATGCCACGGCAGAAACTCGGCATGCTCATGAGCTACGAAATAAAGTTAGCAAGATTTCTTCTACGAGAAATTGGTTGACATACACCTTTTCACAGCCCGTACGTGGACCCAAGTAAAATCATCAATAATCGATCCTTTACCGACCAGTTCAGAGCTAGTGTTATATAAACACTTTACAGCTGATAGATAGTCTTCACGCTCGTGTGTCTTCAGACTTCTCCATTCCCTTCTGACCGGAGGCTCAACGCACAAAACTCTAGAAGAATTGGTAGGGCTAGCTTGGATGAGAAAGACGGTGGTGAACCCGAGGGCTACTAATGTTACGATGACACAAAGACAAGTCACTGAGGTGTCTAATAGGTTACTTGGTGTCCGGCTCGGCTTCTTCGATCTGTCTAATGTCAGTATATTTTATTTTCAATTTACCCTCAGTAGATTATACGTACAAGTACTCCTCACTGTCCTCCTCATCATGATTGACAGAGGAATACGTGAGTAGGCTCCAAAATCTCGCTGGCATGTTTACAAGTGTAACAGCAGATTTCGTAGCATGATCAAAGTGAGCGGAGTACAAGTAAAAGCATGAGCCATTAATCCATACCGCGCTATGTGACCCGGATTGCAATTCCACGCACTAGAAATTACTAGGGATGTCTGCTTACTCGGCGGTGGGTTGCTGTGGACATAGTAGCTCTGTTGAAAGAATTAATAATGAAGAAAGCCATTTTCACTTACAGCTATCCGAACCCCGGGTGTACGAGACCGCCAACCTCTAATGGCACCCTGCGGGTTGATTCAACATGGTAGGACAACATTCGAGTGTCTTGTACCTCGATGCGCTCTTTACGGCGTATTTTCATCCGCAATCTGCGGGGAACCCTGCACGATCGCGGGTATGCTAGTGGAGCGGCCGTGAGATATGAAGCCGAGTTCTGTCAGAGTATGACTAATCTCGAAATCTACGAGACTGCCTTCAAGCAGGTCTCGGAACAAATCTGACAAGATGTCTACGCGGACCATGCTTGCAGTAACTCACCAGCATAGGATGTTCAAAGTAGCGGTCTATTAGCCTTCAACTCCGGAGAAACATCCTACTGGTCGAACGAAATTCAAATACATAGTACTTCCATGTGCGGCAGCATCTGCATGCATCGAATGAGGGAAGTGAATCACACTGTGGCCATTACGGCGACCAGTCTCGTGGCATGCGAAGCAGTGGGGTGTTAGGAAGAGGAAGGAGGAATGGTGGAAGAGAAAGGACGTAATTCGGTGCGAGCTCACGAAGGACACTGACCGATAGTGACGGCAAGTCTCTAGAGCGAACCTCTGGAAGATGAAAAGTATATAGAGTGACACCTTTCAGCTGTTGAAAATCTAGTAGTTTATCTAAAGTATAACATAGACCTCGAAGCATAGACTTTAGCTTCTCTCTTTTCAGCATCTCGTTATTACCATCTAAAAGCAATCATGCATTTCAGGGCTGCTCTTATCCTTTCCCTTAGTGTTGGTGTCTTGGCCGGCCCGATATTGATGCCGTAAGTTACCTTCACGAAGTCGTGCAATGTTAGAATCGAGAAGAAATTGCTAACTCCAAGGACAGTGTTCGTGATCTGCCCTAAGAACCCAAGAAGATTATAAGAGCAGAATACTGAAGCTTCTATCTAGCGTCGGGCTGGTACGGTCAACACACGAGCTGCTGAAGTCAATGACTCAGACGATACCCAGATTTATACGATTGATACTAAGGCGGCCGAGGTTGACAATTCGGATGATGCCCAAATCTATACCATTGACACAAAGGCTGCCGAGGTCAATGACGCAGATGATTCACAGATTTATACTATCGACACAAAAGCTGCAGAAGTGGAAGACTCGGACGACACTCAAATCTACACCATCGATACCAAGGCCTCCGAAGCTGATGCTTAAACTGCCATTGGCGAATAAGAAGAGGTACGTCCCATGATCTTCTCTCGATCCCACCGAGACGATGCATTGGTATAAGATATGGCACGGTCTGATACCGAGAAACTAGGAACTACGATGGATGCGAGCGGCTCGGGCACCGCATTTATGGAAGAGCTATACGCAATTCGACGTGGGAGGGGGGGTACTGGAGTTAGCCTGAATGCTTCAGCTTTCATTGCACTTGAAGAGCTTATGAGAAATGCACATGCTACGGGCCACGATACACTCGTTTAACGACAATGTTTCCTACAATTTATTACCATGATATTGACCTTGCAATTAGTTATTGTTTCAGTGATTTCAATGATTAGCTATAGTCTCTATCATTTCGGGGTATGTTTCTGTCGATCTGAAGCTCTCGATTTGGTGATACATGCTTGACGTAGAATACGGGACATTTCAGTCTAAGGGCTACAAGTCCTCGGGATGCTCTTGTTCTGAATTTTAGTATTAGAATCCTCAACACCCCAGGGATTTATCTCACAGTAGGTGTGCGGGGTCCAGAGTTGAGCGCATTCTCTTTTGCCGCTTGGTTTCAAGCTCTTATTACATAGCCGGTATAGCCACTTGAATCGCGTGGTAGCGCCCAAGACATAGGCTTGGTTTCTCATGGAGGTTCTTCCGAAGCCAAACCAATCTCGTACTTACAGTAGAGTTGATTTCTGCGCCGGTAATGACGACTAGCACCGAGCGTTGGGGCAACTCTGGGGTAGCAAATGGGGTAATGCGGAGCTCCAAGGTTGGCCATGGGGGGGGGGGGGGGGGGTCAATTGGAGCAAAATGGGGGTCACGCTTTGGAGTTAGACACCCGATTGTATAAAGCTTTATGTTCTGAGACGCTCGGTTACGCCAGATTTCTCATTTGAAATTGATATTCTAATCTAGAACGTCTATTATCAACATGCTGGGTAAGAGGCGAGCCGCGTCTGTCATTGCTGCTGCTGCAGCAGTGCAAGCATTGTCGTCATGTCAGCAACGCCCTTCTCCTATCATGATTCTGCAGGGCGGCTGTAAGTCTCGTTCGCTATCTCGTTTGGCCCATTGGGTAATAAGAGAAGATAGATAATTCGACATACGCTATTCTTCAGTTCAACCCTTATATAACGCCGAACACTCTTGAGGTGGTTAAATACTACAATACCTCAGACGGTAACCTCAAAGCATGGCTCAACCGACACCCAGTCAATCCCAGTAAGCACCTAGCATGCTGCAACACTGTCGTATTATTGACGAACAGCGTAGGCATTATTCTCGGAGTGAACGATAATGCTCACCCCAACAAGCCCGGCTATATGACTTCGTACCATCTTGATCGGGAAACTGGACAACTCACGTTCATAGACAGTGTCGACACAGGAGGGTATCCCGTTCCTGATTATAGTATCGCCGCGGCCCATGCGGCCTTCTTTCCCAATGGCCTCGTAGCCGGGGCCGCGAATTATTATGGGCAATCAGCCGCAACCTTCAAATTCGACCCGGTCACAGGACGTTTCGGAGACCAAATCAACATCAACGGAATCCTGGATTTCCCAGGCTACACACCTGTTCCGGGCCAGCTTGGCACAGCAGGAGATGATACAACGTCTCAAGCTACGTCTCACCCACATATGATTGCTCCTCACCCGTGGCTGAATGTGTTGTACATTCCAGACCTAGGAGAAGACAGACTCAAGTAAGCTATATCGACTTGAGGTCTCAATGAAATGATATCAAGATACTTACAGTGGAAGTAGACTCTATAAAATAGGGGATGACGGTGCGCTGAGCGATTTGACGTATTATCAACTGCCCTATGGCCACGGACCGAGACATGTCACGATTGATCCTACTGGACAAAAATTGTACCTCTTGTTCGAGCTTGCTGCTCTGGTAAGAAGTTACGAGATCGACGTGACGACAGGAAAACTTACCCAAACGGGCACTGAGTGAGCTATTAACAAAAGTAGTTAAAATGAAAGAATTTTGGGAGCTAATCCGCCGAGGCGCAGTCTACCAATATACGACCCCGCCAACACAACTTTCTCGCTCAATATCAGTGCCGCCGAAGTACATGTCAGCAACGATGGCAGATTTGTTTATGCTACTCAGCGTAATTTGACTGCTGCTTCAGTCATTGAGCCCAGTGATGTGAGTCAAATAGTTCCTCGTCGGTCCAGCAATCACTCTTTAGTTCATAGGTCAATGGCTAACTTCACGGTTCCGGATAGCCGTCCGACATCATCGCTGTATATGCTGTTTCACCTACCAACGGTACATTGACAAGGATCCAAAGCGCTATGGCTGCTCCTAGTGCACGCCAGCTTCGTGCTATGGAGCTTTCGCCAATTGGTCTCACTGGCCTAGCTGGAGGACAAGTGAGGCTCTTCCCATGACTCTAACTAAGCTATCAGCTGCTAAATAGTCACAAGGATTATATTGTCACCGGCGGAGTTGCGTCAAATAATACGTTTGTTTTTAAACGCGACCGAGCTACGGGCATGTTAGATCTGGTCGCAAGTACAGAAGGAACATACCAGCCATCTACTTACTTGTGGCTATAAGCTTGAGATCAGTCTTGAGGAAGCTCAAATGTCCAATGGCCCACGACATCCAGAAAGACATAGAGTTCGTCAGTAAGAACTAGCAGAACTAGTGTCATTGGTAGGGCTGCGCGGGCTATCCCGTGACATGAGAAAACTGATCAAATTAAAACACAACGCGCATATTTTCATCATCGAGGAAGCATGCTTCACAAGTTTGACTGAGTTTCATTGTCTACGGTATCACTAAGGTGAAAGAGACAGCCCAATGACGTATCACTCTCGGCAAGCTGTAACTATGTGCTCTCGACGGTATACTAAATGGGCAAAGATCAGTACTGGGGAGACATATGCACACCCAACTGAGGCAATCTTAGTCTGACAGCGTAGACAATACTGCCTGCTCGTGATACTATAATGTGTACTCAAGCAGGGAGCACGTCATGCGAGGCGATTATTTATCGTGGTGAGATTATTTTAATTATACCTAAATCTGTACTAAAGCCCCTCATCAAAACAGTTCGTCTTCCTTTATAAGAACAGAACGGCTAAGATGCTGAGGGGACGCTGAGCAGATCCCCGCAAGATGCAATGTCAGCTCAAGATCTCCCAAAAGTGCTTTTAACACATGTGAAACTCCTTCTTCGCCCCCCAAAGCAAGCCCATAAATGTAGGGCCTTCCAATTAAACACATCTTTGCACCTAAAGCGAGTGCCTTGGCAATGTCAGCTCCGCAGCGAATGCCCGAGTCGAAGAAAACGTCGATTTTGTCCCCGACAGCATTAACAATGCGAGGCAGGACGCCAAGGGAACTGCAGCCCCCGTCGGATTGTCTTCCACCGTGATTGCTTACCACAATTCCCTGTACGCCGATATCGACACACCTTTGAGCGTCTTCCACCGATTGTATGCCCTTGAGCACGATTGGTCCTTTCCAGTGCTTCTGGAGGAACTTGATATCTTCGAACGAATGGCTATGACCTGGAAAGACGGTGTGCGTCCACTCTGCCACCGCCATATTCATGTCTTCCTCAACTCGCTTCCCATGCTTTTGCTCGAAATGTTTGCGGAATGCGGGATCAGTCAAACCAATTGCGACGCCAACTTGATCCGATCGCAGAAATGGGTTATATCTTAAGTCTACGTCAGTCTCACAACACCGTCTAGAGGACTCCAAAGCAAATGTAATTTCATACCCATTATCCATGTCGCTCGGGCGCCATCCGAGTATATATGTATCAAGGGTGACAAAAAGTGCAGAAAACCCGGCCTTCTGAGCACGGTCAAGGATTGATAAAGTAATATCGTTCTGTTCATTTTGTGGCCAGTACAGCTGAAACCAACGCACTCCTTCGCCGTTAGCTTTGGCGACATACTCGATGCTCGTGCTGCTCGCTGTGCTCATGATATAAGGGACTCTTTGCTTCGCCGCAGCCGCAGCAGCAGCCATCTCTCCATCCGGGTTGAAAATTCTTTGCACGCCGACAGGAGCACACGCAATAGGAAACGGAAATTTCTGGCCTAAGGCACAGGCCGAGAGATCCGGGAAGCTGCTGGTCTTTACGAGACGTTTCGGAACGATGGACCATCTGGCAAATGCGGCACGGTTTTTGTGAGCTGTCTCTCCCGTGCCGGCTGACCCCACGACATATCCTTTGCTATCCGCCGACATGCGCTCTGCAGCCAGTCTCTCCCACTCGAGAGGCTTGAAGGTGAAAGGTGGCCGTTCATAACTAAGGCCTTTCTGGTAGATCGATGACTCATATGCCACCGGGTCTGGGGGATTACTTCGTCTGCCTGCGTGATAACGATGCTCCATGTTGCCCATTCTATTGATCATAAGTAGGTCTCGACAACTTCATATCGAAGTACATATGACCGTAGCCGTCCTTGTAACAACCATAGTATGTAGCATTGAGTTCTCCGAGACTCCGAGATGTGTACGTCATGCGTTACGCGGTGAAGTCATGGTAACGGAATATATATGTGTCCTGAGTGGGGATGATGTCATACAAGAATCAACAGACTCACAGGCGTCAAGCCAGAGTAGGTCGCCATAATACATAGGTAATCTATACGAGAGACTCCTTTTAGTTACGATATAATGGCTATGCGTGACCGGCTGTGCCATCTTATCGCTGCGCATATTATGAAGCAGCCGTGTCTTTAAAGACTAATTGAGCGTAAAAGATATATGCAGTTGCTAGCCCACTGCAAAAGTTCGTTTTATAAAATTAAACTTATCTTAAATATCACAAGGGTTAAATATAGGGCTTAAAGAATAACTTAATATAAAAATAATATTTTATGAGCGTATAATAACCTTTAGCTATTTAAAAAACCCTTTGTTTTTTAAAAAATTAATTAGTTTTTATATATAAAAGTTTTATAAACTTAAACTTTTTTTATAAAAAAGTTTAACTATATATTTTAGTTTTTAAATAGCTTTATTTAAAATATTTTATAGTTCGGCTATATATTTATATAAAAATTATAAAGTTTATAAAGTTTTATATAAATAATTTTTTATAAACGCGTAAACTTTTATATAATATTATTTTTTTTAAGTTTATTTTTAAACGTATTAAATAAAAGTTTTAAAATTAATTAATTTATTTAAATATTTTTAATAAAATTTTTTAATTTTTATTTTAACGTTATTATTATAAAAATAATTATATAATTTTTATATTTAATATTATTTAATTAATTAATTTTTTTATTTAATAAAATATTTTATATATTTTTTAATTTTAAAAAAATTTATTATTTTTTTTATTATATAATTTTTAAACTTAATAAGTTTTATTTTTTATAAAATTAAAATAAAATTAAATAATATTTAATTATTAACGCGATAAAATTTTATAAATAAAATATATATTATAATATTATATTAATAATATTAAATAATAAATATTAAAAATATATATTAATATTAAAATAAAAAAATAAAGTTAATTTAAATAAGCTAGCTTAAAATTATAGCTTAAATATAATAATTATTATATAAAGTGTTATAACTTTAGTTTATTTATTATATAAATTATATATTAATTAACTTTAGTTATATTATTAATTATATAATTATTATATTATATATTTTATAATATTTATATAAGTAATAAATTATAATTATTTTTTTAAAAATTATGTTTATATATAAATTTAATATAAATTAAATTTTTTTAAAAATATTAATTATTTTATTTATAAAATTTAATATATTTTTATAAAGTAATAGTTTATAATTAATTATTAAGTGGTTTTTAGTTTTATAACGCTTATATTTGCCGCGTTTTTTTTGTTTAAAATGTTTTACTTTAATAAAATTAATGGTTATATATTCGTTAAAAGTTTAAATTATTACAACGTTAATAAAATTAATCGTAATTATATTTAGTGTTAAATATAAGTAATAGTATATAACGTTAAGTTAATTAATTATATTAATTAAGCGTTTTGTTTTTATTAAGTAAACGCGATTAATAAACTATGTAAAATTTATATAAAAGCCCTTGTTTTTTTAATATAAGTTTACTTTTAAATACTTGTTTAGTAAATATTTTAGCTTAAAATATAACTTTTTATATTTAATACACTTTTTTAAAAAGCATTTTTTAAAGAATAGTTTTTATAAATATTTTTTTATATAAACTTTAAACATTTTTTTTAAATAAAAATATCTTCGTAATTATTTTATTATTTATATATTAAACTTTTTTTTTTTTAATAAGTTTTTAAATATTTTTTATTTTTTTTTTAATATTTTCTTAAATTATTAATATTTTTAAATGTTTTTAATATTTATAAAGTTAAACTATTTTAAAAAAATATTTTATTTATTTTTAAAAAATGTTTTAATTAATTTATTAATAATTATATTAATAGTAAAAATATATTCAACTTATAAAATTTTATTAAAAACTTTTTATTATAGCTAATAATTATAAATATTAATATAATATAGTTTTATTTATAATATAATAATATTTTTTATAACTAGTTTAATTATTTATTAATTATTATATTAAATTTAAATTTATTAATTATTTAAAGTAATTTTTAATTTTTTAATTAATCGGCTAATAAATATTATTTTTTTAAAAGCTTGAGCTAATATTAAAAATTTAACTTTAGTTATAAAAATTATTATAATATTTTATTTATTAGTTTTTTATTTAATAACTTTTTTAAATAATTTTATTATATATACTTGCGAACTTTTACGGTCGAAAATATTATTAATAAATAAAAAATTGTTTGCAATAATAAACTTATTTTTATTTTTAAATTATAACGCGTAGTATTAAATAATTTTAAAATAAAATAATAATTAATTAATAAAATTATAATATTTTAGTTTTAAATTTAAATTAAATTATAATAATTAAAATATTTTAAAAATAATATTAAATTAAATAATTATAGCTTTATATATAATTAAACTTATTTTTTTTTAATAATAATAAATTTTTTATCGCGTGGCTAATTTATTATAAAAATTAAGTTTTTTTATTTTTATTAAAATATATATTTTAAAAATAAATTTATTTTTAAGCTTAATAATTTTTTTAATATATAAAAATTATAATAATTAAATTAAGTTTTTTTTGCGATCTTAAATTATTTTTACGTTAAAAAATTATAAAAAATTATTTTTATTAATTATTTAATAACAGCGCTTTAATTTAATAATTATTTATTAAGTAATAATTTTTTTAAATTATTAATAAATTAAAATAATATTATTTATATATATAAAAATAAAAACTTTTTATTTAATATAGTAATATAACTTATAAAAAATTATTTAATAGCTTATTAATTTTAAAAATTTAATTAATTTTTGCTGTTAAAAAAACAAAAATTTTTAAAGGTTATATAGCGCCTAAAAAAGTTTAAAAAAAGTTTAAAGTTTATAATAGCTTAAAAATATATATATATAAATTTTTTTATTAAGTTTTATATTAATAAAAATATTTATAATATTATACTACTTTAGTTTTAAATTAAACTTAGCTATAATAATTATAAAAATTTAAAATAATTTATTTATAAAAGTAAATATATATATATATTTTTTTTTTATTAATTAATTATTAGTTTTTTTAAATAATAAGTTTAGCTTTATATTTTTAATAAAAATTATATTTATTAAACTTATAAATATATATTTATATATAGTTTAAAGTTAATTTTTTATAAATAATATATATATTAATTTTTTTTTAAGTATTTATATTTTTATAACTTTAAAAATATAATTTTTTAGTTTATTTAAAATATTTTTTTATAAAATAAATATTAAAATTTTTATATTATTTAAAAAATAAAAAAAAATTTTAGCAATAAATTTTAAATTTAGTTTAAAATAGCTTTATTAAGTTTAATTTTTAAAGTATTAAAATATTTTTTAAAATAAATTTAAGTAAAAGCGTTTAAAGCTATATTTTTAAAATAAATTTAAGTAAAAGCGTTTAAAGCTATATTTTTAAAATAAATTTATATAAAAGCGCTTAAAATTATATTTTTATAAAAAATATAAGTTTTTTATTTTAAATAAATTTAATAATATTATTAAAATAATTTAAAAATTTTTTTAAAAATTTAACTTTATTAGCTTTATTTATTAATATATTATATTATAATTTTACGGTTATTAAATATTTTATATTAAATATGGCTTTTTAACAACTTTTATATATTATAACTTTAAAAAAAATTATTTAAAAACTTTTTTTAAACTTTAAAATAAAATTAAACGATTTAATAATTTTATTAAAATTTTTTTTTTAGCTAGCTTTTTTAATTATAGCGCTAAAAAAAACATAGTAAGTAAAAAATTTAAAAAAAATAAAATATAAAACAAAAATTACTTTAATATATAATTAATTAAATTATAATAATAAGTTTTTATTTTAATTTATATTTTTATTAATATTTTTATTTTTTACTTTTTTAATAAAATTATTTAATACGTATATTTTTTAGTTTTTATATAAATTAATAAAGTTTTATTAAATAATTTTTAAATAAAATTAATAAGTAATTTTAGCTAGTAAAGCCTCGAATTTTTTATTAATAGTTTTTAAAAAATTATTTTTTAAAAAATCGATATTTTTTAAAAAAACTATATTTTTATTAAATATAACATTTTTAATTATAATAACTTTATTAGTTTTTAATAATTAAATATAATAAATAATAAATAATTAATATTTAATTAAATATTTAATTTAAGCTTTTAAATTAAATTTTTTTTTTTTATTTATTTTTAATTATATTATTAATATTATAGCGAAAACTTTATATTTATAAATTTTTAAATATAATAATATAAATATTTTATTTTTTTCGACGATATTATTTTATATTTAAAAATAAATATAAAACTTTTTATATAAAGTTTTTTAATTATAAATATATTTAAAAATATAATTATAAAAATATATAATAACTTTAATAATTTTTATTTAAAAATAAGTTAATAATTTTAATTTATTTTTTATAAATCGTGCTTTTTTTTTAATTATATTTTTTAACTTTTTAGCTTTTTTATTAAATACTTAAGTATTAAAAAAAAATATTTTAAAAGTAATTTTTTTTATTATTCGAAAATATTAAACAAGTTTAAAAATATTTTTTATATTTATTATTATTTTATTATTATATTTTATTATTAAAATTTTAGTTTTATAATAATTTTTTATATATTTTATTAAATATATAAGTATAATTTTAATAAATAAATATATTTAGTTATATAAATAATAATCGAAAATAAAACTAAAGTATTAATCGGTAATAAATATTATATATTATTTTTTATTTTTATTTTTTTTAAAGTTTTTATAATTATAAAAATTAATTATTAATTATATATTAGCTGCTATTAGTTTTTTTTATAATTGTTTATTAATTTAAGGTTTAATTTTTAATATTTTATATATATTATATTAAATAGTTTTTATTTTATTATTTTTATTAAAAGCTCGGCGAATTTTTACTCTTTAAAATAAAATTATTAAATATTATATTATTTTAAGTCTTAAATAACTTATTTTAAAATGTTATTTAAACAAGTTTTTTTTTAAGATTAGCTTTTTTATATATAAATTAAGTTTATTTTACCGTGTATAAAAAATAAATTTTTAAAATAAAAATAAAAAATATTTTAAAATAAATTAATTAAGTTAATTTTATAAATAATATAATATTAAACTATTTTTTTATTATAAAAAGTTTATAAATAGCTTATTATTTTATTAATATTTTAATTAATTAAAAATTTAAAGTAATATTAAATTAATAATTATTATAAAATAAAATATTATATTATATAATTAAAGAACTTTTAGTTTTTTAAGTTTTTAAACTTAAACGTTAATTTTTTTAAAACTTTTAATTAAAATAATTTTATTTTTTGCGTATAATTTCCGTTATATCCTCGTGATTTTTTGCTACGATTATTGTTTTTGCTTTTATTTATTGGTTTTAAATGTTCCGGGGCTTTTTTTACTTTAATTATATTGTTTATTTTTTTAATGTTTCCGAAGTTATAAAAGCTTTTTTTATAAGGTTTTTTTTTAAATGGTTTACTTTAAATTAATAGTTTAATGCTTGCTTTATCGCGTAAATTTGCTGCGATTATAGTATAGTTTAAAGTTTTATTTTTAATTTTTTATTGATTAAACTATCGAAAAATTATTACTTATTTTTAATAATTTTTTTTTAAGGTTTTTTTTAAGTCGGTGGTAATATTATATAACTTTAAAAGATTTATTATTTTATGTTTTATTATTAAAGCTAGCTTTTTTTTTTATTTAATTATTTAAATTTTTAAGTTTTTTAATAATTATTTTATATTATTATTAATAAACGATTTATAGTTTAGCCTTGCTTAATATATTAAGCTTTTTTTTAAGTATATTTTAATAATATAAAGCTTGTTATATTATATATTAAATGTGTTTATAAGTTTTAATAATATATTTTTATAGTTTTAAAATATTATTTTAAAAATTTAATTTTTTAATTAATTAATAATTTTAATTTAATTAATATATTTACGTATTTTTATATTATAATTATTTAAGTTTATATTATATATAGTTTATTTAAAAATTATTATTTCGGTTATATTTTATAAAAGTTTTAAGTTTATTATTTTATAATTTATTATAAAAAAAAACCTCGTAAATAATATTAATATATTTATTACTTTTAAATAATTTTTAATTTTAAACATTATAAATTATTTTAATTATAATATTTTTATATTTAAGTTTAAAGTAATATAATTTTATAAGTTTAAGTTAATTATTTTACTTTTAAGTTTTTTGTTTTATAAGTAAAAATTATTTAAGTGTTTTAACGCGATTTTCGCGTTTTAATTAATTAGTTTTTATATATTAATTATTTAATTAAGCTAGTAGCTTATTTAATAATAATTAATTATAATAATAAAATTTTTAATTATTAAATATAAATAATAATATATAATATTAAGTTAATTAATTATATTAATTAAACGTTTTGTTTTTATTAAGTAAACGCGATTAATAAACTATATAAAATTTATATAAAAGCTCTTGTTTTTTTAATATAGGTTTATTTTTAAATACTCGTTTAATAAATATTTTAGCTTAAAATATAACTTTTTATATTTAATACTTACATCGATTATATTAAAAGCGCTTAACTTTATAAGCGTAATATTTTTAATATTATTAATATTTATATATTAAAGCTTATATTTATTTTTAAGCCGAAATAATAATTTAATAAAGTTATTATAATTATTTAATATAACTTTACGGTTATTTAACTTAACTTATAATTTCGCTAATAAAACTAAATATAAGTTTTAAATATATAAAAAATTAAGTTATTATATAATATTTATGTTTTAGTAATTTTTTTTTTAAATAATAAAAAAAATACGTATTAAATTAATATTTTTAAGCTAAAATACTTTAAAGCGATAAAACGCGCGTATAATTTTATTAAAGTTATAATAAATTTATTATAAAGCTTTTATAATTTTTATAAAATTTTATTAATTAAGTTTATTATTAAATAATAATAAGCGCATAATTTATTATATTTTTTATTTAAGTTTTTTATATATATAAATAAACTTAGCTTTATTTAAGCCGATTGTTTTATTATTAACGCATAATTTATTTTTTAAAAAAAATAATTAAACTTTAAACTCGGCTAGCCTTAAAAAAAATAAATTAAATAATATAAATCGAGGTTTATAAAAAATAAAAGCTATTATATTAATATTTTAAATAACGCGTAGTTTTATTAGTTTACGCGCGTAATTAATTTTTATTTTATTAAACCGAGCGTTAAAAATAATAATAAAATTATTATAAAAATATTATACGGCTACTTAAACTAAAGCTTAAACTTAACTTGCGTTAAAAAATTAATCGGCTATAGCTATATATATTAAAGCGTATTAAATAATAAAAAATATATAGAAAATAAAAGTATTTATATAAAAAAATATAAAAAAAAAATATAAGTGTTTAACGAAAAAAAACTATATAAAGCTTAAAAAAAAACGTAGTTTATAAAAAAAAACTAAAGGTTTAATTAATGTTAATTTATTATAAAACATATTTAAAATAAAAAATATATATAAATATAATTTAAATTTATTATATTTAAGTTAATAACGCGTTTAACTAGTTATATTAACGTATATTAGCCGCGTAATTTATAAAAAAAAATTATTAAAAAAAATTAATTTATAAAAAAAAATCGAAAAAAAACTTTAAATAAATTAAAAAATATTTATAATTTATATACGAAAAAATTATATAAAAAAATATTTATTATTTTTAATTAAGTTAATATATAAAAAATAGCTTTAAAGTTTTTTTAAAAACTTTAATATTATTACGATATTATATTAATAATATTAAATAATAAATATTAAAAACATATATTAATATTAAAATAAAAAAATAAAACTAGTTTAAATAAATTAATTTAAAGTTATAACTTAAATATTATAATTATTATATAAAGTGTTATAACTTTAGTTTATTTATTATATAAACTATATATTAATTAATTTTAATTATATTATTAATTATATAATTATTATATTATATATTTTATAATATTTATATAAATAATAAACTATAATTATATAAAAAAAATTATATATTTTTTAAGCTTTAAATAATATAAGTTTTATAATAATAAAAAATATTATTTTTTTAATTATAAATAAACTTAATATTTTTTTATTTAATTTTATAATAAATCGTTTAATTTTAATATTTTAAATATTAAATATAATTAATTAATTTTTTTTATAAATTAAAATATTCGATTATTTTTTATTTGCTTAAATTTTTATTTATTATTAATATTTATTAAAGTTTTAAATTAAAGTTTATTATATTCTCAAGCGTTTAATTTAATAAAAATCTAGCTATAATTATAATTATAAAATAATTAATTATAGTTTTATAATTAATAATATATTATATTATTATATTATTATATTATTATTTTTATTATAGTTTTACTACGGTTAATTAATATCGCGCAAGTTTTTAAATATATTTACGTTTATTTATATTATTATTTTTATTAACGCTATATTTAAATAATATATATTATATATTTTTAATTATTTAATATTTTATTAGCTTTTAATTTTAATTTTAGCTTTATTTTTTTTTATTGTTTATTTTATTTAATATATAATAATTAATAATAATTACTTTATATATATATTTTTTTTTTTTTATATTTTTTAATTTTAATATAATATTATTATTTTAATATATAATAAATTATTATTATTATTATTAATTATTGCTTATAAATTTACTTTATAAATTACTGCTTTAATTATTATAATTTAAGTTAATTTTTTTATTATATAAAGTAAGCTATAAATTTAAGCTTTTTTATTATATTAAATAAGCCGATAATAATTTATTTAATATTATAATTACTTAGTTTAATAAATTTAAAGTAAATAAAAAATAATTAAATATTATATTATACTCGTTTAATTGCGTAAATAAGTTTATAAACAATAATAAAATATTAATATTATAAAAATAAACATTAAAATAAAACGTATATTAAATTTAAGCCGGTATTAATTATATCGTAAATATAAAAAATAGCTGCTTAAAAAATAAATATAAATAATTATAAATATTAAACTTAAATAAAAACTAAAGTATAATAAAATAATTAAAATAAAATATATTATTTAATTATTATTTTTATATTTAAGCCGATAAATAAATCTTAAAGTATATTTTTATTGTTTTTATTTTAAGTTAATATAAAAATAATAATAATAATAAAACTTTAAACGTTATATATAATAAAACTTTATAAAAAAAATTAATAATATATCGATATAAAAGCTTTAGTTTTTAAATATATCGGCGAGAAAACTTTAAGTAATAATATTTAACGTAAAAAAATTTTAAACAAGTATTGTTTGCGCGCTAAAAACTTTATATATATAAAAACTTTAACCGTTTAAAATTTAACATAATAAAAATATATAAGCCGGCGTAAGCTCAGCAATAGCTAGATTAATTATTTAAAGTAAAGCAAAAAATAAAATTATTTTTAAATAAAACTTTTTATATAATTTTAATATTAAAATATTAGCAAGTAAAACTTTTAATAAATTAAATAACCGTATTATTTATAGCACTTAATATTTATAAAAATTAAAAAAGCTAGTAGCTTAAAAAAGTTGAGTACTTACGCTTTATATATATTTATTATATATTAAAAAATATTTTTTTTATATATTATACTTAAACTTGTTTTTTAAAACAATATAATATATTATACTTTAACACTATATTAATATTTTAATTAATTATAAACTCGAAAGCTTATAACTTTTATATAATTAATTTACTTTTATTATTTATTATTATTTATTAATATAATCGTTTTTTTTATTTATTTTATAGTATTTAAGCTGCCGTTTTTTTTATTAAACTAAAAAAATAAAAAACAATAAAAACGAATTAATAAAAATATATAATAAAGTAGTAACCACTTTGCTATATACTTTAATATAGTATTTATTATTAATTTAATATTAATTATTTAAATAAAAATAAAAATATTTATATTTTTTTTATTTATTTAATTATATATATTGATTTTTTATTATTATTATCGTTTAAATTATCGATTTTTATATTAAAAAATACTTTAAAACTACTTGAATTTCGGCTTATTATTTTATTTTATTACGCACGAATTATTAAAAAAACTTAAACACGCGCTATTAACTTTGTTTTTTTAATAACCGAAGATTAACTTAGAAAAATAAAGCAAAATAGCTTTAAAACTTCGATTTAAATAAAATTTTCATGTAAATTTTAAGCCAAGTTTATTTATAAAAGCTTAAAAAACCGCTTTAAAATATAACTTTAAAACTTAATTATTTATTTTATTTATTTATTATTATTTTTTTAATAAAAAAAATTTTTTATATTTTATTTAAAAACTCGAATATAAACAATAACTTTAATTTTTTTACGAAAACTTTATAAATTATAATTATTACTTTAAAACACTTTTTTTATTTATTTTTTCACTTAAATTAATTTTATTATTTTTATTAAAAAAAGTTTTTTTTATATTTATATTTAACGACTTTAATAAAATTAGTTTTTTTAGCCTCGAAGTTATTATTAAGCTTTTTATTTTAAAATTATTAAAGCCGACGTTATTTAATATTATTATTATTTTAAACTTAAAATAATATATATTTAAAACTATTAAAATATTTATTAACTTTAATTTTAACGATTTTATTTTAAGTTTTATTTTATTAAACATTATTTTATAAAACTTTATTTTAAATAATAATAACGTTTTATATTAATTTATTGTTTATATTAAATATTAAAATAATTAATAAAATTAAAGTTAAAACTTTTTTTAAAAAAATTATTATTTTTAATTTATTAGCTAACTTTTTTAAGTTTAAAAAAAATATAAAAAATTATATATAAATTATAAAATATATTAGCTATTTATTTAAAAGCTTAAAAAAAATAAAGCTTATTGAAATTTTTAATATATTAATTAATATTAAATTATATAAAGTTTAAAAAACTTAAAAAATAAAATAAAAAAAAGTTATTAAATATATTTAAAGTTGTTATAGTTTAAATATTTAAGATTTTATTAAATAATAAGTTAATAAATTTAGTAATAAAAGCAAAAAAATTATAGTAGTAAATATATAAAAATTGCTCGACAAAAAAATAAAACCCACCGAAAGTATAATTTTTTAAAATTTATTATTTAAGTAAAAAACGACTTTATTAGCTATAAAAAACTTTATTTTTTAATTTGCTGCTAAATTTTATTTAATTTATTTAAAATTAAAACAATTTAACCTTAACTTATATATTATTAATGAACTTTTTTTCTTTATAAAATTTTTTAATAAATTAAATAATAAATATAATAATTTCAAGTTTATTTTTTTTTAAATTAATTATATTTTTACCGTTAAAAAAGTTATAAAAAAAAATTAATTAAAGTAATTATCTTTAATGCCGCTTTATAAAAAGCTTTTTAAAAAAAAACGAGAAAAAAAATAACGTAGTAATAAAATATTAAAACAATATTATTATTTAATTAATATAAACTTAATAATAATAGCAATAACTATAAAAAATAAAAAAAAAAACGAAATTAAAAATATAGCCCCGGCTATAAACACTATATTATTAAAAGCAAAAAAACTATTAATTATTTTTTTAATAAATATTATTAAGCTAATTTTAATTTAGTTTTTAATTAATTTAAAAAAAATAAAAATAAAAAATAAAAAACTTAAAATAATAATAAAAATATAGCTGCTTTAATAGTTAATTTATTATTTAAATTATTAAATTTAATATTTTTAATAGTTTAAAATAATATTAAAAAAATAAATATTATATTATTATATAAACTTAAAATTTTTAGTAAAATATTTAATAAGTTTAAAAAAAATAATAGTTTAAAAATAATATTTTTTATAATATTAAAAAGTTTAATAGTTATTGTTTTATTAAACTCGGTTTTAAAAAAAATATTAATTAAAATAAACTTTTTTAATTTATTAAAACAAAAAATAAAAAAATTAATAAAGTAAATTTTAATTTATATAATATTTAATAATAGTGTTAATTAATATAACTTTTATAATAAAATATTGTTTTATAATTTTTATTTTTATAAAAGTATATTATTTTATAAAATTAATAAATTTATTATTATTTTAAAATAAATAAATATTATTAAGTTTTTTACGATTATTAATAAAAAAACTAAAATAATTATTATTATAAATATTATTTACTCGCTTAAAATAAAAACTAATCTAGTTTTTATTTTTTAATTAATAAAAAAAAGTGTTAAATTTTTATTTTATATAAATAAAACTTAAAAAATTATTAAAAAATATATTTTTTTAATAGCAAAAAAATTAAGCGGGTTATATATAATTAAATAATTAAACATTAAGCTTTAAATAACTATATTAAATTATAGTTTTTGTTTTTATTTTATTAACTTTATTTTAAAAATATAATATAAATAACTCGGGTATATAAATAATAAAAAAATACAAAACTTAATAATAATAATTAAAGGCTTATAACTTTAAAATAAATATTGTTTATATAAAACTTGCGTTAATAATAAAATATAAAATAAACTTTATAAAAATAAGCTTTTTAAAAAAACTTATTTTTTAAAGTTAATATATTTTAATAAAGCTAATATATTAAATAATATAATTAAAAAATATAACGGCTATATAAATTAAATAATTATTTACTACGACTTTATTAAAAAAATATAAGTATAACTACTATAAAAACCAAGTTTTTAGTTTTTAAAACTTAAAAACTTTTTAAAAAAATAAAAAAAACTTAAACGAAAATATTAATTTATTATATTTAATAAATTAAATACTTATATAAATAAAGAATTTATTTAATTTTATAATTAAAAAAAAATAATTATTAAATATATTATTATAAATTAATATTAATAAAATAAAAAAATTAAAAAAATTATATATATATTAAAAAACTTAATATAATTATTAATAATTATTGCTGCTAAAAACGAAATATTTTTAAATCTTTAATTTATATTTATTAAAACTATTATTTATATTAAAAATAAACGATAACTTAAAAAAATTAAAATAATATTATATTAAAATTAATATAATAAAAAACTAAATATTAATAATATAATAATTTTTAAAGTATAACATGGTTTATATATAAATAAAACATTTAAGCAAGCAAAACATTTTTTATAAACCTTTATATTTAATTATTAATAACTCTATAAATATAATTAATATAATTAAAAATTAATTAGATTTTATCTTATTATTTATTTTTATATTTTTTTTATAAGTTTTTAAATTATAACCGATATTACTGCATTGTTTATATTGTCGCGGCCGTAATATACTCGGCTTACTATTACTACAACTTTTTAACGTTTATAACTATATTTAATTTTGCGCGTCCCTTTAAATAATTAAATTATATATATTTTTTATAGTAAAACTTTTTTTATTTTATAAGCGCTTTTTTTTTTTTTTTTAGCGCTTGCTTAATGTTTTATTTATTTTTTAAAATATTTATACTTTTTTATTTAAAAAAATATACTAATATATTAACATTTAATTTATTTTTATTAGCTAGTCGATAACTTTAAAAATAAATATTAAAAAATTTTCTCGATGCTTAAAAATTTAATTTTTAATAAAAATTAATTAAGCAAACATTTTTTACGTAGTTATTAGCGTTTTAAAAACCTAAAGTTTAAATAAATTAAAAATATTTAAAATTAACGTTAGTAATTTTAACTATATATTTAGCTTTAATATTATAGCTTATAAATTATAAAGCATTAATTTTAACCCTCGAAAACCTTTTAAAATATTTAATTTTATAAAAATTATAAAATAAGCTTTTTTAAACGCTATAAAAAACTTAAGCTTAATAATATAATTAACGCATAATTTAATAAATTTTAATATTTAACAACTATACGCCCGCTTTAATAAACTATAAAACTTAACATTAAATAATTAAATTAAATATAACAAGTGCAAAAATAAAAAAATTATTATAATATTTTTAACTTTATAATAATTTTTAAACTTAGCTAATATATAATTTTCGTGTTAATTTAACACTAATATATAATATATGCTAATATATAATAGCTTAATATATTTATTAAAATATTTTGCTTATTTTAAGCTTATATTATTAATTATTTATTTATTATAACTAATATTAAATATTTAATTATTTAAAAAGCTAATATTTTAATATTAATATTTAAAATAATAAATTTTTTAAAAAACAATAAACAATAAAATATATAAACCGCGCAAATTAATAAAATAAATTATTATTAATTATTTTTTATTATTAAGCTATATTAATTTATATTTTTTACGTTAATTAGCGCGTATAATAATTATATATAAGTAAATTTAATTTATTATAAATTTAATCTCGTTAAAGTTTTAAATATTATTATTATAAATATTATATTATATTTTTACGCATAAATAACGCTTAAACTACGCGCTAATAATTTTTAAATCTTCGTATAAAACTCTTTAATAATTATAAAAGCGTATATATTATATTTTAAGCTTTAAATAATAATTAATAAAGTTATAAACTTAGTGCTTGCTAATTAAGCTTACGCTATATAAGTCGTATAAATAATTAGCTATATTTTTAATATTAATATAAGCTAGCAAAAATCCTTAGTTATTTAAATTAAAAATATACTTAAAAAACACTTTTTTTTTAATTATATTAAAACTATATATATTAACACAGGTTTCGTTTTTAGTAGTACGTTTTTATATTTTAACATATAGCGTTAAATATAAAACGTTAAAAATTTTTAAAGCGCGTTAAAGGCTAACTTTTTAAAACAATTAAATAGCTTTAATAGCTAAAATAATATTAGCTTCTCTAGTTTCTGCAGACATAGTATTATTATAAAATTATTACGCGATAAAATAAAAAAAGCATAATTTAATAAAAAGTGTCCCGCTCGCTTAAATATCCTGCTCGTATATAAACCACGTTATAATAAATATATATTATAAATTAAACTAAATATATTAAAAAAAAAAACTATTTTTTATAAAATAATTAAATATAAAAAAAATAATATATATAATTATAAAATTTTTCGCTTTAATAATTATATTATTATTAACGCTTATAATATTATATTTATTAAAAAACACTTATATTTTATTTTTAAAAAAATAAAAAATAATATAAAAAAGCGAAAAAAGTTATTATTATTATTTAATAAACAAAAATAAAAGCGAATTATTAAAAAAGCCGAAAAAACTAGTCGAGAAAACGTTATTTCTTTAAGTTTATTATTTATTATATTATTAAAAATATATAGCTTTAATATTTACGTAAAAAACATTATTATAATAATATTATTATTAATATTTTTAATAAATCAATAACCATTAACATTATTTTACTTTAATTAGCTTTATTTAAAACTAAATAACTTTATACCGAAAATACTTAAAAATTATTATAATTTTCGGCTTAAAATATAAAGCTTTAATCGACTTAAATACGGCTTATAATTAATTACACTAAAGTTTAAAATAGCTATTATAACGTTATTTTTTATTTTATTAATTATTAAAATAAAACCTAAGAGTTATAAATAAACTAAAAAAAATATTAAGTAATTATAATAATATAAAGCTATAAGTGTTAAATATTAATTATTTATAAATAATTAAACTTAAAACCTTTATAAATTATTTATTAAAAAAAATTTAATAACCGGAAAATAAATTTATAAAATTAAAAAAAAATTAAACGGCGAGATTATTTATTATAAAGCACGCTAAATTATTAAAAACTTTAAATAAATATTAAATAAAAATTATAATAAAACTTTTATTTTAATAATAAAGCCGATAAATTATAAAATTATATTTATTATTATTATAGCGCTAAACTTAAAAATTAAATAAATAAATATAAAAATTATTTTTTTTTATAAAAAAATAAAAAAAAACGTTTATATATAATAACCACTTAAGTTTAAAAACAATATAAAAAAAGTTTATAAATTAAATAAAGCTTTATATAATTTAAAATAAGCTTTAAAAGTTTAATATTAAACGCTAATAAACTTTTTAGCTACGTTAAAATTTAAACCGTTAAATTTAAATATTAAAGTTTTTATTAAAAAACACATTTATATTATTATTTACGTGAACAATTTTTTAATAATAAAACTTTTAAAATTAAAAATTAACGAGATTAAAAAAACATTATTTAAAAAATTTAAAATATAAAATTTAAAACTTTATTTATATTATTTTAAAATAATAATCATTAAAAATAAAAAATACAACCGTATTTTTTTTAGCTAAAAAGTTTATTTAAAAAAAATTATTAAAGATTTAAGTTAATAAAAAACTTATATTATAAGTACGCTTATAAAAATAATTAAAATCTTTAAACTAGTTAATAAATATAAAGTTTTTAAAAAAAATGTTCATTAATATTTTAAAGTAATTAAATGCTTTATATATATTATATTAAACATTAAGTTAAATATTATTTACGTAGTTTTTTATTTAAATAAATATATAAAAAACTTTATAATAAAACACTTAAAAAGTGTTAAACGAGTGCTGCGTTATTTATATAACATTATTAATTTAAAATTATATTATAAAAAAAAACTATAAAATTTAATAAATTAAACTAATGTTAATTAAATAAATTATATTTAAATAAAACGTTTAATAATAAAATATATTTTTAATATAAATAATAAAGCTATTAATTAAAGCTTAAAAAAATAATAAAGCACCGCTTTATTTTTTTATAAATTAAAGTTTATAAAATAAATATAAACAACGAAAAAAATTATATAGCTATAATAATTATTATTTAAATTAAATATTAATAAATAAAATATAATTGTTATAATTATTTATAAAAATAATTAAAAAGTTATAATAATAATAAAAAACCCGTAGTTTTATAATAAAATAAAATATATACTAATATAATAAGTTTTTTATAAAGAAATAATTTAATAAAAAAATATAAACTTTTAATAAATATACACTTTTAAATAAATTATTAATAAGTTAATAAAGTTATTTTCGAGAAATAAATTTAATATTTTTTAAAATATTTTAAGCTTTCGCTTATAAAATAAATAAAAAAACTATAATATTAACGTTAATATAGTTAAATATTATATTTTTAAATATATAATTATTTTTATAAGTTTTATATAATTATAATTAATAAAGCTTTTATTTTTTAACGGCGTTTTATTTTAAAAAACTTTAACTTTATTATTGTTTTTATTTATTATTTAATTAAAGTATACTAATATTTTTTATATCACTAAAACTTTTTTTCTTTAATAATTTTAATAATATTATTTACGACTATATTTACCGCTATTATCTTTAATAATTATTTAATATACTTTATAACTCACTTTATAAAAAATTATTTTATAAAAAACCTCGGCAGTATTAAAGCTTTTACTTTAAAAACCGTTTATAAAAAAGCTTAGTTTAATAAACTTAATATATTTACACTTTTTTTAACTTTATTATTATAATTAAAACATTGTTAAACTTTAATTTACCGCCGATAAACTTAAAAACGTTAAAAAATAAAGTTAAAGTTTATTTATAATAATTTTAAACTTTAATTAAATTAATTATAATTTTAAAATATTTTAAATTATAATATAAATAAAGTTTTTATATTTATTTACGGCTTATTTTTTTTTATAGTAAATAAAACTAAATTAATTAAATAAACATTATATTAAACGTTAAAAATCGAAACATTTTTAGCCACTTTATTAAAATAAAAAATATTATTAAATATAATTTTAAAATTAATATATTTAACGTATTAAATAATTTTTTAATAAACAATAAATAAAAAACGAGAATTTAACATGTTTTTTTTATAATTATTATTAAAGTAAAAAAAACGACAAGAAAACATATTTTAATTTAAAACTATAATACGCTAAAAATTTAAAAAATAAAATTTAAGCGTTAAAAATTAATTTTATTTAATAAACAACGCTTATTTATCGAATATTTACGAAAACATAAAAAAATAATATTAACACGAATATAATATAATATAAACAATAATAAAAAAAACAAAAAAAAATGCTTACTTAAAACGTTATTAAAATTATTTAAATAAATTAAACTAAAAAATTTATTTTATTAAAGTGTCGAGAATATATAGTTTTAAAATTATATATAACTTTATATATAATAAAAAATAATTAAAAAAAAACAGTAGTAATAACTTTATTAAAATACGTGTAGTTTAAATAAAAATATAAAAATTAAAAAAATTAATAACTTAAAAAAATTAAATATTTATATTTTATATATATTTATTATATATTAAAAAATATTTTTTTTATATATTATATTTAAACTTATTTTTTAAAACAATATAATATATTATATTTTAATATTATATTAATATTTTAATTATATTAATTATATATAAATTAATTAAAAACAATAATTATTTTTATTATAATTATTATTATTAATATTTTTTTTAAGTTTTTATTATTATATAAAAATAAATAAAAAAATAATAATATAATTAAAAAATAATATATTATTTATTAATAATATTTCGACTTTAATTTTATTTAAAAAAACTAAAACTTTAAAATAAACTTAATAAAAATTAAATAAAATTAAAAGCTGCCGGTAGTTTTAAATATAGTTTATAATATTTTTATATAAATTTATTAAGGTTTTAAATTAAAGTTAGCTATATTCTCGAGCGTTAAACTTAATAAAAATTTAATTGTGGTTATAGCTATAAAATAACTAGCTATAATTTTATAGCTAATAATATATTTTATTGTCGTGTTATTATTTTTATTATAGTTTTACCGCGGTTAATTAATGTTGCGTAAGTTTTTAAATATATTTATACTTGTTTATATTATTATTTTTATTAGCGCTATATTTAAATAATATATATTATATTTTTTTAATAATTTAATATTTTATTAGTTTTTAATCTCGATTTTAGTTTTATTTTTTTTTTATTATTTATTTTATTTATTATATAATAATTAATAATAATTACTTTATATATTTTTTTTTTTTTTTATGTTTTTTAATTTTAATATAATATTATTATTTTAATATAATATTTTTATATTAGCGCGGTATTATTTATTTACTTTATTTTTTTTATTATTTATATTTAATTATTTTAAGCTAGCTTATTAAATATATTTATTTAATTTTAATTTAATATAACGTTTTAATTAAATATAAAATATAATTAACGTAAATATAAAAAAGCTTAAATAAAGCAGGTTTTTATTTTATAAAAAAAAACGTTTTAGCCGGCTAATTAAATTTATATTATTTATTATTTTTTTTTTTTACTGCTACTATTACTTTATTATTAATATTTTTATTATTTTTTTTTATTAGTTATATTACTGCTAATATTAAAAATAACTTAAATAATAATAATAATAAATATATAATTTTATAGCTTGTTTTATTTTTATTTATTTATTATTATTTAATATAATATTATATACGTTTGCTCACTTTTTTATTTTTTTATACTTTTTTTTTTTCTGCTTTTTTTTTTTTGTTTTTTTTACTTTTATTATTTAGTTTTTTTTTTATTTTTTAATAAGTTTATAACTAGCTTTATTTTTTTTACGACCGTTTTTTATTAAGTTTTTACGTTTTTTATTATATATATTATTATTATAATTATAATAATAATAATAATTAATTTTAATTAAAATAATTTTAATTATTATAATAAAAATAATAATAATTTTAATTTTAATTTTAATTTTAAATTTAATTTTAACCTCGACTTTTTTATATTTTAAGATTTTTTAATAGCTTGGTTTTTTATTTTTTCTTAAGCTTGTTTATTTAGTTATACTTATAACGCTTTTATAAATAATGCTAAAAAAAAAAACGAAGTAATTAATTTTATTAAGTTTTTTATAATATTAGTTTGCTTGCTTGTTTATAATTATTTATTTTTTTTATTATTAATATTATAGTTATTATTTTTTTTTTTTTATGCCGGCTTATTATAAAAACAAAAAAAATAAAAATAAAAACAAAGATAATAATAATAATAATAATAATAATAGCTTGCGAAATAAAAATAATATATTAATAATATTTTTGCTTGCGTTTTTTTTTTTTTTATATAATTAGCTAAGCTAACAATTTTTTTTGCTTTTTTTATATAAATAAAAATAAACGCGTTAATAAATTTTATATTTATATAAATATATTTATATTTATAATATATTTTAGTTTTTTTTTTTTTTTTTTATTTATAAAAATTATTTTAAAAATAAAATATTTATATTAAAATAAATATTTTATTTTATAAAAGCTTTTTTTTTTTATTAATTTAGCTGTTTTTATTAATATATAAATATAATAATTAATTTTTTTATATTATTTATATATTAAATATTTTTATTTATTTTATAAGCTATATTTTTTATAAAATAATTAAATATATTATTTAAAGCATAATAATAAATTATATTTAAAGCTTTAAATAAAATAATTTTATAAACTTGTTAGCTTTATAAGCTTAACTAAAAACCGCCCGGGTTTTATTTATATATATTTTTTTAAACGATAATAAGCTTAAATTTTTTTTTTAAACAATAAAAAATATATATTATATAAACTAAAATTAGCTTATAATTTAATAATAATATAATATTAATAATTATATTATTTAGTTTTATTTTTTTATTGTTTTTTTAACTATTAATTTTATTTTTTTTTATTTATTTTTTTTTTAATTATTTATTAGCTAAAATATATATTATATATTTAATTTATTTATTTTATTTTAAACTTAAAATATATTTATTGAGGTTTTAAATTAAGGTTAACTATATTTTTAAGCGTTTAATTTAATAAAAATCTAGCCGCGCTTATAGCTATAAAATAGCTAGCTATAGTTCTGCAGCTAATAATATATTGTGCTATCGTGTTATTATTTTTATTGTGGCTTTACTGCAGCTAATTAGCGTTGCGCGGGTTTTTAAATATATTTACGCTTGTTTATATTATTATTTCTGCTAGCGCTGCGCTTAAATAATATATACTACGTTTTTTTAATAATTTAATGTTTTATTAACTATTAATTTTAATTTCGGCTTTATTTTTTTTTTATTGTTTATTTTGTTTATTATATAATAATTAATAATAGCTGCTTTATATATTTTTTTTTTTTTTTTATATTTTTTAATTTTAATATAATATTATTGTTTTAATATAACGTTTTTGTGTTAGCGCGGTGTTATTTATTTATTTTATTTTTTTTATTATTTATGTTTAATTATTTTAAGCTAGTTTATTAAATATATTCGCTTAGTTTTAATTTAATATAGTGTTTTAATTAAATATAAAATATAATTAATGCAAGCGTAAAAAAGCTTAAATAAAACAAGTTTTTACTTTATAAAAAAAAATGTTTTAGCTAGCTAGCTAAATTTATATTATTTATTATTTTTTTTTTTTTGCTGCTGCTATTACTTTATTATTAATACTTTTATTTTTTTTTTTTTTATTAGTTATATTGCTGCTAATACTAAAAATAATTTAAATAATAATAATAATAAGCGTGCAGTTTTATAGCTTGTTTTATTTTTACTTATTTATTATTATTTAATGCGGCATTATATACGCTTGTTTATTTTTTTATTTTTTTATAGTTATTTTTTTTTTGTTTTTTTTATTTTTATTACTTAGTTTTTTTCTTTATTTTTTAATAAGCTTACGGCCTGCTTTATTTTTTTTACAACTATTTTTTATTAAGTTTTTACGCTTTTTGCTACGCGTATTATTATTACGATAATAACGACGGCGATAATTAATTTTAACTAAAATAATTTTAATTATTATAATAATAGCAGCGATAATAATAATAATAATAAAAATCGGCCGATTAGTTTTAACCTCGACTTTAACTTTAATTTTTTTATATTTTAAGATTTTATTATAGTTTTATTTTTTGTTTTTTTTTAAGCTTGTTTATTTAATTATATTAATAGCGCTTTTATAAATAATATTAAAAGTAAAAGCGAAATAACCGACCTTGCTAAGTTTTTTATAACATTAATTTATTTATTTACTTATAGTTATTTA
Source organism: Xylaria sp. FL0933 (assembly GCA_022578765.1). Taxonomy (NCBI): domain Eukaryota; kingdom Fungi; phylum Ascomycota; class Sordariomycetes; order Xylariales; family Xylariaceae; genus Xylaria; species Xylaria sp. FL0933. The sequence continues at coordinate 53,931 of MU389780.1, read as the reverse complement.
TTTTTTTTATTATTAATATTATAGTTATTATTTTTTTTTTTTTATGCTAGCTTATTATAAAAATAACGAAAACGAAAATAAAAATAAAAATAAATAAAATAATAATAATAATAATAATAACAGCAGCCTGCGAGGTAAAAATAATATATTAATAATATTTTTGCTTGCTTTTTTTTTTTTTTTATATAATTAACTAAGCTGGCAATTTTTTTTGTTTTTTTTATATAAGCAGAAATAAACGCGTTAATAAATTTTATACTTGCATAAATATATTTGCACTTATAATATATTTTAGTTTTTTTTTTTTTTTTTTTATAAAAATTGCTTTAAAAATAAAATATTTATATTAAAACAAATATTTTATTTCGTAAAAGCTTTTTTTTTTTATTAATTTAGCTGTTTTTATTAATATTTAAATATAATAATTAATTTTTTTATATTATTTATATACTAAATATTTTTATTTACTTTATAAGCTATATTTTTTATAAAATAATTAAATATATTATTTAAAGTATAATAGTAAATTATATTTAAAGTTTTAAATAAAATAATTTTATAAACTTGTTAGCTTTACGGGCTTAATTAAAAACCGCCCGGGTTTTATTTATATATATTTTTTTAAACAATAATAAATTTAAATTTTTTTTTTAAACAATAAAAAACATATATTATATAAGCTAAAACTAGCTTATTATTTAATAATAATATAATATTAATAATTATATTATTTAGCTTTGTTTTTTTATTGTTTTTTTAATTGCCGACTTTATTTTTTTTTATTTATTTTTTTTTTAATCGTTTATTAATTAAAATATACACTATATATTTAACTTGTTTATTTTATATTAAATTTAAAATATTTAACTTAGCGCTTTTTAATATAATTATAATAATATTATTTATTTTTTTTTTTTGCACGCTTTGCTTGTTTTTAAATATTAAATTTTTTATTTACTGTTTAATTTTTAAAAACGCTTTATTAACAATTATATACTACTTGTTTTATATATTTTATATTTTAATATTATATTAACTTAATATTTTATTAGTTTTATTTAAGCTTAAGCTAAGGTTAATATAATATAAACCGATTTAAATATTAATTAAACTATTTATTATATTTATTTGCAGTATAATATTTTGCGCGGCTGCACGGCTTTATTTTAAAATAACTTTAAAATATAATATAACTAATATTTAATAAGTTATTTTACTGCTTTTGTTTTTTTTTTACAAAAGTATAATATTAAAAATTTTATTATAAACGATTTTATTAAAAAAGCTTTATTATAATTTTATATATAATATTTTACCGCCGTAAATTTAAAGTATTTATATATTAATATTACTTAAGTCGACTTTATTTTTTATAACATGTTTTATAATACTACTTTATTTTTTGCGGCAGCTGCTACGGCATTGCTGCTATTTTTTATATTGGCTTATAAAACAAGCTGCTTTATTTATATAGCGCGTATAATTAAAAGTATATTTTAAAACTTCGCGCTATATTATTATACTTAATATTTATTTAAAAATATTAAATCGTTAAAACTTATTAAAAAATATAATAAACTAGCCGAAAAACTTTACTAGCTAATTTTATATTAAATAAAATATTATAATATATATAAACAATATATTTAAACGTTTAATATAACTACGAGATTATTTAGCTTATTATTTTTTAAACTGTTTATTTTTAGCTTTAATTTATTTAAGCAGTATTATCGAGGCAAAGCTAATAATTTAACACGCAAGTTTTAGCCACCTGATTTTTTTTTTTTTTTCGCGTTTTTTAAACGTATAAAAGCTAGCTATATTATATACTCGCGTTTTTAGCGCTTACGCTAGCGCTTACGCTGCTGCACTATAACGCGCGCTATAAATATTGCTTGCTTTAAGCTTATTTTATTATAGCTATAAACTTTTAAGCGCTATATTTTTATTAAATTTATTATTTATTTTACTTTATTTATTTTGCCGCTTATAATTTTTTTTTTTTAATGTTTATATAGCAGCTAAATAATTTTATACTTGCTTTAATAATTTATTAAATTAAGCTAATTAAAAAATTAGCTATATTTATATTATTAAATAATAACGCTTTACTTAAGCAGTTTTTTATTAACCGGCGTATAAAATATATTTATATTAATTAGTTTTTAGTTGCGTTTTTTTAATAAATTTATATTAATAATATATTAGCTTATTTATTTTAGCTTTAAAAAATAATTTAAAAACGTTATAAACTAAATAAGTTTTAGCAATAATAATAAAAGCTTAATTTATAAACGATCGTATAAAAATATAATATAATATAATTATTATATAATTATATCAAGTAATATATTTTTTAATTAATATATTAAACTTGCTAACAGCTTTATTTATTTTTTTTTTAGCTGTTTTATTATTTTAAACAGCTTAGCTAAAAAAATATATAAAGCTTGCTTAAAATAAATAAATTATTTAAAGTTATTTTATAAATTAATTTTGTTTAAGTTTAAGCGCTAGCTATATTATTTTTAAAATATAATAAAGCTTAATAGCTCTACAGCAAGATTTTTAAACTAGCGCTTTAATTTATTACTTGCGCTTATAATTTTAAGTTTTTAAAAGCTTATAAATTTTTTTTAAAAAAGCTAAAGCTATATAATTTAATTTTTGCTACCGCTTTATACGAAAATATTATAAATTATACTTAAAGCTATCGGCAGTTTTTAATTTTATTTAATTTTTATTAAGTTTATTTTAAAGTTTTAGCTTTTTTAAATAAAGCTAAAATTAAAGCGCTGCTAATAAATAACACGCTACTTTTTAATTATACTATTATTTTTTTACTTATTTTTACGTAGCAATAAAAGCTTAAAAAAAATATTAATAATAGCAATTATAATAAAAACAGCTACTATTTTTAATTAGTTTATATATAATTAATATTAAGCGCTATAAATAATATAACTACTTAATTTATTAAAAACTTTATTTATTAATATTTTAACGTCGAGATTATATAAAAAACTTTATTTAAAAATAATTTTATTTTTTATTTTATTTTAAATAATTAATTTAGCTATTATTAAGCTTACGCTAGCTTATATATTTTTATTACACTAAACTTTAAACGGTCGAAGTTTTTATATATATAAAGTTTTTAGCGCGCAAATAATACTTATTTAAAGTTTTTTTACGTTAAATATTACTGCTTAAGCTTTTTTTGCTAGCATATTTAAAAACTAAAGCTTTTATATTAATATATTATTAATTTTTTTTATAAAACTTTACTGCATATAATATTTAAAGTTTTATTATTATTATTATTTTTATATTAATTTAAAATAAAAGCAATAAAAATATACTTTAAAATTTATTTATCGGCTTAAATATAAAAATAATAATTAAATAATATATTTTATTTTAATTATTTCGTTATATTTTAATATTTATTTAAGTTTAATAATTATAATTGTTTATATTTATTTTTTAAATAATTATTTTTTATATTTACGATATAATTAATACCGGCTTAGATTTAATATACGCTTTATTTTAATATTTATTTTTATAATGCTAATATTTTATTATTGTTTATAAACCTGCTTGCGCAACTAAATAAATATAATATAATATTTAATTATTTTTTATTTATTTTAAACCTGCTAAGCTAAATAATTATAATATTAAATAAATTATTATTAGTATATTTAATATAATAAAAAAGCTTAAATTTATAGCTTATTTTATATAACAAGAAAATTAGCTTAAACTATAATAATTAAAGCAGCAGCTTATAAAATAAATTTATAAATAATAATTTTATAAACAGCAACTTTATAAGCAGCAATTAATAATAATAATAATAATAATAATTTATTATTAAATAATTTATTGTGCGGCCGCAAAATAGCGCGGTTTTTTTTTTTTTGCTTTATAGCTATAATTTTTTAATTTTATACTTATATTAATAATTACTTAAATAGCTTTATAATTAAAACCTAGCTATTTAAGGTTTTTTTAATATATTACCGCAAAGTCATTAATAGTTTATACTAAGTTTATTATTAAGTTTTTTTATTTAGCGATTTTATTATTATTTTTTTATTTATATATAAAGCGGCTTTTTTTTTTATTTAAATTACTTAATATTTATATTTTTTTAAGTAATAAATATTATTATATTTATTAACCGGGGGTTTTTAAATTGCTAAATAATTAAAGTTATTATTTAATAATATTTTTGCTATATTGTTTTTAACGCCTGCTATATTTTAAAAAACAATATTATACTTTATTACGTAAATAAAAAAATAGTTTTGCTAGAATTATTAATACGTTATTTTTTCGTAAATAAATTAATATTATTTAACTTAATAAAAGCTAAGGCTAATAATATTTATATTTTATTGTTTAAAATTATTTTATTAATTATTATTAATTTTTTTATATTTTAAAAACTTTTAAGTCGTAAAATATATATTATTTTCGTTTTTTTTTTTTATTTTATATTTTTTTTATTTTATATAGTATAGTTGTTATTATAGTTAATATATTTTTTTTTAGCCTTTATTTTTTTAATAAAACATTTATTTTTATTACTTTTATATTTTAAAGCGGCGTAATAGCCACACCTAGCTTTTTTTAAATAAAATTTAATTATATATTTATATTTATAATAATTAAAATATTAAATAACCTTGAGTTTTTTTATAAAAAACTTATAATTAAAAAATTAAGCTTTTTATATAAAACTATTATTATATATTATTTTAATTGTTTATATATTGCCGACGTAAATAATAATAGCCGTAAATTTTGCTTTTTTATTTTTAAGTATTATTTTTTTATATTATATAATTTTAAAGTATTTATTATATAATATTTATAATAAGTTCTTGTTTATATATATTTTACGGATTTATTTTACTAAAACATTTTTTATAATAATTATTATATTTTTATTTTATAGTTTTATTTTATTGCCGAATAATATAAAACCTATATAAATAAGCTTTTTAAAAAATCTATTTATAACTTCACGAGCTTATAAAATAATATTAAATAATTACGATTATTAAATTTAAAAAAAAAAACTATACTTAGCAGAAAGGTTACATTTATACCGCAAATAGCAGGCAACGCAAAAATTTTACTAATAATAACAAACAACTTATTTATCGAAAACGCGACGAACGCGCAACTAAAACCCACTGTCGATACAACCGCGACCCAGCAGCATTCCCATAAAAAACACACCGCTAAAAAGCTCGCAGATTTAAAAAATACCGTAAACAAAATACTAAAACTTATACTATAGCTAGCACTAAATAATAAAATAAAAAAAAAACTCTCTTTTTAAAAAAACATAAAAAAAACGCAGCTGCTACGTATAATTTATAATATTTATATAAAATAAATTAAAAAAAAACGTGCAGCAATCGCCGCAAAATTAATTAATAAAAAATAAACGGCTAAAGCAACAAAAAACAACAAAAAAAACCGACTATTTACACGCTATAACCTAAATAAAACCTTATAAAAAGCCTTTAAACAAGCGCTTATACTAATAATAATAAACTTAACTAAAAATTAAGCACAAGTAATAATAACCACGCAGCTAAGTTATATTAATAAAGCCGGGCTTATAAAAAACAATAAAAAAATCTTAGTTAAAATAAATAATTAATTAAATAACCTAAAAAAAAAAACGCCGGTAAATATTATTAAGGCTATAAATATAGCCTTAGTTAAAAATAACGTAATAGCAACTAAAAAGCTATAAAATAAAAATATTATAATTATATTTAAAAATATAATATTTAAAAAAGTTAACAATAAAAAATAAATTATTAAGGCTTTTAAAAAAAACACGAAAATATAAAATAAAAAAGTTATAATAATAATTAAAAAAGTATTTATAAAATAAATTTAAAAAATATATTTTAATAAAGCGTTATTATAGCTGCTGCGCAATAAGCACCCGGAAATCACGCAGTATAAAAAAATAGTGCTAAAAAATATAAAAGTAAAATTCACTTTTATTATAATACACCTAAATAATTTTGCGGCAGCTAAGGCTATTTATAATAATAGCTTAATATAAAAAGCATAGTTATTTAATTATAAACTTTTTATAAAAAAGCTAAAAGTTATATAATATTATAATTATTATAAATTTAAGTATATTGCGAAATTTTGCTTAAAAAACACTAGATATAAACACTGCGTTATTTTTAAATATTAAAAAAATAAAAAAAAATACTTTATAAAAAAAACAAGGGCTAAAAAAAAATATATAAACTATAACAGTAACTATATAGCATAAAATAAATTATATAAAAAAAAAGTAAAATAAAAAAAAAAAGCAAAAATTACGTATATATTATAACTTAAAAACTTTTAAAATATAAAAAAATTAGCAGCTATTAATAAAATAGCTTTAAATAATAAAATATTAGTATTTTTAGCTTTAGCTTTCGTAAAACTTAATAGTATAAAATCTTTAGCGAAAAAGTAGTAAACTAATAACGCAAATAAAAGTATTTTTTTATTTATATAATAATTTATAATATTATGTTTTAAAATATCGTAAAATTAAAAAACAATATAGTAAAAACGCTATAAAAAAATAGTTTCGACTATTTAATAATATAAAAACCTTTAGTTAATAAATATAATAATATTTATTACTTAAGAATTTGCAGGTATTGCTTAATATAATCGGCCGAAAAAACTATATTATATATAAACAAAAAAATCGCAGCAAAAACATTAAAGTAAAACTTTAAAAAAAACTAAGCGTACACAATAATAAGTAAAAATAACTTAATAATAATTATATAATCAATTTATTCGCTTAATTAAAATAAATTAAAATAACGCAGCTTATTTTAAACTATTAAAAACAAAAGTAAACTAATAAATAAATATATATTAATAAAAAACTTTAATTTATATCACCTATTATAAAACTTAAAAAAACACTAAAATAAAAACGTAAAAAAATTCTTTAAATTTATAGCAGCATAAAACTTAACACTAAATACTCCCCCGGAAAAAATAACTAAAACTTATAAAAGCTAAAAAAACTCGACAATAAATCTAGTATAAACATTTAATAACCTAGCTATAATATATTAAAGCAACTTAAAATAACTAAGATTTAATTATAAAGTTATTTAAATAATAATAAAATCGGGACTAAGCTTAAAAAAATATACCCGCAAAATAAAAAAATAAAATTAGTTAAAGATTAATAAAAAAAAAGCGGCTGCAAAAGCAATAATAATTATTACCGAGATTAATATTTTACGAACAGCTAGCAAACTAAATAAGGCCTTTAATTTATTAATTAAACAGTTAACAAAAATAATAAATAAAATAACACTTAAAAAAACGTTAAAAAAAAGCCACTAAGCGCTTATTTAATGGTTTTTAAAGGTCGTAGCAACAAAAAAATAAACTAAAAAATCATATAAAAAATTTAAAAGTAAAAAAACTACTGCAGCTTAACTAAAACTTAAAAAAAAAAAACAAGCTCTTGCCGAAAAAATAATTAAAGTTTAAGAGCAAAGCTAAAAAAAAACCTTAATAAAAGCGTTTAAAAACTCGAAATCACTATAAAACCTAGCTAAATAAACTAGGTCGGCGCATAAACTAGCCTTAAAAATCGCAGCAATTTTACTGCTAAGTAAATTAAAAAAAAAACCCGCGGTCGCTAACACCTTTAAAAAAAAAATAACTTTATTAATAAAACATTTTTTTTTAGTACCGCTAGTAAACTTAACTAATATTTTAGCTAAAAACTTAATATATAATAACCATTAACGCTTTAAAATAAATATATTAACTAAAACTAAAAATATAATATTATTAATTTAGTCTTTAACTTTTTAAAAAACACTTAGTAAAAACTTTTTACTTAATAGTTTTTTAAAAATATATAGACTAGCCTTAGCTAAAAAATTAATAATATTATACACAGCTAGCTTTATATTAAAACACTACCCGGCAAAATTTCGGCAAGCTAAAATTATTATTATCTTTAAGCCGGGCAAGCTTAAAAAAGTTAAAAAAACTACCAGGGGCTAAAAACTAATTGCGCTTATATATATAATTAAAAAAGTTTTAAAAAAAAAACTTTATTGCCGTATAATAAAAGTAGCTAAAAACAAAGGCTTTTTATTTAGCGGTTAAATAAATAATAAAAAAAATAAATTAATTAATGTAGTAATTAAGCTAGTAGTAAAAGCTGCTAAAATAACCATTAATAAAAAAAGCATAGCTATGTTATTATAACTTAATATTGCGAAAGCTTTTAATATTATTAATAAAAAAAAACTAATATATATTTTATAATAAAAGAGCTACCCTCTCTAGGTTATTTTTTAAATTTATTTTTTTATATTTAATAAAATAATATATTTTTGCTTTAATAAAACAGCATTATAACTTATCGCGCTAAAAGCAGGCGTACTATAAAAATTGCTGCTATCGTTTTTATTTTTTTTATTATATATTTTTACGTTATATAATAACTTAATAGCGCACTTAAAACTAGTAATAGCTAGTTTTACCGACAATATTAACTTATTAACAGCTAACTTAAAAATAAAGTAAAACTATAAAATATTAAAAGTAGTATAAAAAACTTATAAAAACTAGGCCGTAAAACATAATATAAAGTTTATACTATAAAAAAATAAACTAATATATTTTTTCGGCAGCAAAATAGCTTTTACTTAAATAGTTTATTTATTAAATATTATAGTTTATTTAATAAATAATATAAAGTTTTTAAAAGTCTAGTTTTATAAAAACATAAAATAAAAAAAACACTTAATAAAGCTTAAAAAAAAACTAAACATTTAGTTATATATAATAATTAAGCTATAAAGCTCCGCTTAAAATAATAGCGTAGCTAAAATAAAATAAATTTACGCAATAATAATTAAAAGCACTTTAGCTTACGGCGCCACAACTTAACATAGGTTAACTAAAAAAAATAAAGCGCAAAAAATAGCTAGCGCTTTTAAAACAATTTAAAACTAATACTTAAAAAAAATAGCAAAAGTTTTTAAAGCTATTTTAATAAAACACTTAAAAATTAAAATAAAAGTCCCGCTAATTAACTTATATTTTAGCAGCAAAATTATAGCTAGCGAAAGCAAAATATATAATATAATATATAAAAAAATTATTAACTAAGCAGCTAATAAAATAATAGCGTTATTACGCGCTGCTAAAAAAAAAAAAAATAAAATATAAATTAAAAACAAGCTTTTAAAAAACAAAAAACACTTTAAAAAAAAAAACTAAAATAAAAAAGTAGACCGCTAGCAAAAAAAATAGTTAAAAAAACATAAGCTAAAGAAAGCCCTCTAAAAAAAATAAAAAAACCAATAAAAGCACATTAAAATAAAGCGCAGCTATTTAGCTTTAGCCAAGCAAAAACCAAGCAGAAATAACGCCCTTAAAAAATACTAAGGCTTACTAAAACATAAAACAATAATAATAACCTAGATATAAACTAAAAAAATCGGCCTTAAAGCTTTTTTATATAAAAAAAAAATACTAGGCTTTTTAACTTTTTTTTGCGAGTGTATAAAAAACAAAAAAACGCTATAACACATAATATTTAAGTGTAAGCTTTTAAAAAAAAAAAAAGCAACCTTGTTTAAAAAACTAAAAAGTAAAACATTACTTTATAATAAAAACTTATATATAATTATTAAAAAACTTATGTTTATAAAAATCATTACGAGGTAGCTAATAAATACCGGTAAAATTATTATATATAATAAAGTAGTTTAAATAAAAAGCGCTAAGGAAAAAAAAACAAAAAAAAAAAAAAAAAAGTAAAAAACTCGTAGTAAAATTAAAAAAACCTTGCTAAAAGTTTTTTACGACCGAGAAAAAACCTTTTTAGCTTTTTTTTAAAACTAAAAAATATAATAACCTTTAAAAAAAAAGTTTATTAGTTTTATTTTTTTCACTCCACCTTGTTTTTTTATAGCTAGCTAGTTAATAAAAACTAGTTTATACACGGTTAAAAAGCAGTTAAAGTAAAAAAAACATAATATATAAAGTTTTTACCCGGCTTTTATATAGTTTTACTTATAAATAATTATTTATAGAAAAACCGCGCTGCTTAAAAGTAGCACAATAAGTTAATTAATAATAATAAAATTTATTATCGAACGCTTTAATAATTTATTTTTTATTGTTTATATTTTTTAAAACTATATTTTTAAATATAATAATAATATTATTATTATTAAACTTTTTAGCCGCGATTATATTACTGCTTATTAAAGCTATATTTATAACTTTAATAATATTTATTAATATTTTTTTTTTTAGGTTTTTTAATTATTTTTTTATTTTAATTAAAATTTCTTTAGTTTTTTTTATTAGTATTACTTTATTAATATAGCTTAATTACGTAGCCGCAATTATTTAAGCTTAATTTTTTATTAAATTTATTATTATATTTATAATTAAAGCTTGTTTAATTATTTTTTATAAAGTTTTATTAAGGTTGCGGTATATAATTAACTTTTTAAAGTTTAATTGTTTTATTATTTTATTAATTATTTTAACTTGTTTTTTTAAAAAGCGCACTAGCTATTTTTTTTTCGCGTTTTTTTAAAAAAAAAGTTTTTTTTTTGCTTTACTGTCCACTAATAGCTATAATATAAGTTTAACTAATTTATTTATTATTTTAAATAAACTTTTATATTTATTAATTATATATTTTTTATTAAAGTATAGCTAAGTCGCGGTTATATTAATAATAAATCGCGGTTATATTTATTAAATATAAAAAATTATATTTTAAAACTAAAATATTTAATAAATAAATATTTAAAAATAAACTTATATTAAAAAAACAGCAGCTTTTATATAAGTTTTATATAATTTATTAATCGCGTTTATTTAATAAATATAATATATATAATTAATATAATTAATTAATTTAACGTTATATATTATTATTTATATTTAATAATATAAATATTATAAAGTGTATAATATAATAGTTATATAAGTAATAGTGTAACTAAAGTTAATTAATATATAATTTATATAATAAGTTATAATTTTAAGCTAGTTTATTTAAACTAGCTTTATTTTTTTATTTTAATATTAATATATATTTTTAATATTTATTGTTTAATATTATAAGTATAACGTTATAATAAATAATATTAATATAAAAATTATAAAGTTTTTTATAAATAATATAAAAAGTTTTTCGGCGCTAAAAAACGCGAAATTTAATATATTTTAACAGTAAATTTTATATATAAAAAATTTTATTAATTATTAATTTTTATAAGTTAAAATAAAAAAAAGTTTAACAATTTTATATAAATATAAATAATATAATATATTTTTAACGAAATAAAATAAAAAGTTAAAAAGTTTAATAATATATTAAAAACATGCTTTACTTAAATATAAAAAAATTACCGGTTTAAATCTAAGTTAAAGTTTTTTTTTTTTTATTGATTTATTTTTTTAAATAAATATTTTTTTTTTTTAATATAATTAAATGTGCTAATTTTTTAATTTAATTAATATATAAATCATAATATTATAAAAAAAAATAACTTAAAAAAAAACTAAATGTGCGTTATATTTTTTATATTTATTTATTTTATTATTTTTAATTATATATTTTATTTATTATATATAAAAGCTTAGCGCGACTTTATTACTTTAGTTAATATTAATTTTATTAATTTAACTTATAATATTATTTTTTAAGCTTAATTAAATAATAAATTAAATCCGGTTTAAATTATATAAAAACTTAGTATATTAAAGTAAATAAAATTTTTAGTTTAGTTTTATTATTTAGCGGTGGTTTTAAATAAGTGATTTTACGAAAAATTAACGCGATAATATTTTTAATTTAGTTTTATCGGTCGTATATAAAAAAATATAAAATGAATATATTAATACGGTTTATTATTGCGGTCGTTATAGTTATCGCGGTTTATACTTATTAAGCGCTGCTATTTTTTTTTTTTTTTTTTTTATAAACTATTTAATTTATTATAAACAATAAAAATAATAAAAATAAAAACAATAATAAAATAAATTATATATAATATAATTTAATTAAAATATATATATTTTTAAAAAAACTATATATAATTATTTACGTATATATATATAATTAAGTTTTTTTTTTTTTAATATTTTTATAAGTTTTATATAATTATAATTAATAAAGCTTTTATTTTTTTTAATATTTTATTTTAAAAAACTTTAGCTTTATTATTGTTTTTATTTTTTTTTATAATATTTATTTTTATATTAATGTTTTATAATTTATATATATTTTTTTTTTATAGTAAATAATTTTCGTAGAAAAAATTATACGCTAGCATAAGTTATAAATTATGTTTTATATTTTATATATTTTAAAACAAAAAAAAATAAAAATATTTAAATAAAGCAAAAAAATAATATATATTTATTAATAAAAAATTAACCGATTTATAATACTTAAGTTTTATTTTTAATTTATTATTACTTTTATTTTATTTAGCTTTATTTTATATAATCGTATAATATTAAAATATAAAAAAATATTAATTTATTATTTTTTGTTAATTATTTAATATTTTATAAAGTGTTTATATTTTTTATATATATACGTTATAATTTTATATTTAATTTTTTAATTTAGTTTTATAATTTAATTATTTATTTTATAAAAAATTATAATAGTGTAGTATATTTTAATTAATTAAACTTTAGTTTATAATTTAGTTTTTTAACTTAGTTTTTTAATTTAATTTTACGATTATATTTTTATATAATAAAAAATAATATTAGCTTAATATATTTTAAATAATTAAAAGTTAACGCTTAATTTAATTTTTTAATTTAATTATTTAATATATTTTAAATAATTATATATTAACTTTTTACTTAGTTTTTTTATTTAATTATTAATTTAATAATATAGCACACTTTAATAAATTATATTTTAATTTTTTATTTAGTTTTTTAATTTAATTTTATAATTTAATTATTTATTTATATAAACTTTAATATATATTTAATAATAAAGCCTTAGTTTTTTATTTAATTTTATAGTTTTATTATAAAATAAAGAAAAAAAAAACGTTAATATATTATTGTTTAATTATTTTATATTATATATTATAAGTGATTAAAAAAAATATATTATTTAATTATAGCTTAATTATAATAATTAAAAAAAGCTAGTTTTATAACTTTAAGTTTATATTTTATTTTTTTTTATTGCTTATATTATATATATTTTATTTATATATATTAAGGTTATATATAAATAATTAAAAATAAAAATATAGTTTATATAATATATTTTATATTAACGAAATATTTAAATTATAAATTTGCTCGAATTAATAAATTAATTTTTTTATTTTTAATTTAAAAAATAATTATATTTATTATTATTGTCGAGAAAAAAAACGGTATAATTATTAAAAGTTTATATAACTTATTATTATTTAACTAAACGTTATAACCACGCACGTATTAATAATATAAGCACGAGCACGTTAAGGGGTTTAAGTGGGCGATTTTACGATAAAAAAAAAAAAAACCGATAAAAAAAACAAAAAAAAAAGTATTAATAAAAAAAAATAAAAGTTGTGGCGTTATATACATTATATTTAAAACAATAATATAGTTTTTAAAGTAAAAACAATTTTATATATATAGTTTTATTTTTAATAAAAAGTAGTTTTTATTATTATAAATAAAATAAATTAATAAAAAAAAAATTAATAATTTAAATAATATATTTTATATTTATTAAAAGTTTTTTTAATAGCTTTAATTATTAAAAAATTTTATATATTTTATTTTCGATGTTTATTTTTTTTATGTTTTATTTTATTTTATTTATATATTTATATAATTTTTTTTTTTATATTTATTATTTAATTTAAGTTTATTATATTATATATAAATTTTTTTTTATTTAATTTTTTATTATATTAATTATGTTTTTTTTTTTAAACTATATATTTATATAAAGCTAAGTATAATATATTATTTATAGCTTTTTATTATTATTATTATATTTATTAATATTTAATTAAATTTTTTTTTATTTATTTATATATTTTTTTATTATAATTATTTAAGTAATTATTATTATTTATATAATAATAATATATTAAAGATTAATTTTTTAAATAGTTTTTATAAATAATTTTTAAATAAATATTTTTATATATTATAATAAAGCTAGTAGTTTTTATAAGTGTTAAACACTTATATAGCTAATTAATTAAATAATTAACAAGGCTATTATAGCTTATATATAGCTATAGCTAAGCTATATAAAAAATTATTGGCCGCAAGTTAATTTAAACAAAGAATTATTATAAATATTATTTATTTTTTAATTATTATATAGTTTTTTATTTATTTTATTAACGAAAATATATAAAAGTTAATGTTATTTTATTTATTATTTTATTTAAGTATTTTTTATTTTTTTTTTAATATGTTTTTTTATTATATATTAATTATAAAAAATATATATTATATAATTATAATAATATACTTAAAATATATAAAATAAATATATATATAAATTTTAGCACGTAAACTAAAAGCTGCGCTTAGTTTTTTTTTTTTTATAATAATAATAATAAAATATATTTTATTATAAAATAAAACCTTTTATTAAAAATCACGTGCTAAAATAAACTTATGGGTTTTAAAATAAAAAAATTTAAAGATTTAGTTTTTTATTAAATATTATATTTTATACGCTTTTAAATAAACTAGAGTAGTTTATAAAAAAGCAGGTTATTTTTTATTTTTGTTTGTTTTTATTTACGATTATTTTTTTTAGCTTATTTTTTTTTTTTTTTTTTTTTTTAATTAAAATATTATAATATATATTATTTAATTTTATTATAAAATCTTTAAATATTTTATTTATTTACTTACGTTATAACTACTTTTATTTTATAAAATAAACTTTATTAATTTTATATTAACTTATGTTTTAATTATTATATATTAAATATAATTAATTAATTAACTTATTATATAAACGTTTAATTTTATATAATTAATAAATAATAATATAAACTTAAGCAATAATAGTTTTTTAATAAAAAACTAAGTAAAAAAAAAAATTTATTAAGGTTTTAAATTAAGATTAACTATATTTTTAAGCGTTAAACTTAATAAAAATCTAGTCGCGCTTATAGCTATAAAATAACTAGCTATAATTTTACAGCTAATAATACGCTATATTATTATATTATTATTTTTATTATAGCTTTACCGCGGCTAATTAGCGTCGCGTAGGTTTTTAGGTGTATTTACGCCTGTTTATATTATTATCTTTGCCGGCGCTATATTTAAATAATATATACTACGTTTATTTAATTATTTAATACTTTATTAGCTACCGATTTTAATTTTAGCTTTATTTTTTTTTTTTTGTTTATTTTGTTTATTATATAATAGTTAATAATAATTGCTCCGTATATTTTTTTTTTTTTTTTTATATTTTTTAATTTTAATATAACGCTATTATTTTAATATAATGTTTTTATGCTAGCGCGGTATCGTTTATTTATTTTATTTTTTTTATTATTTATATTTAATTATTTTAAGCTAGCTTATTAAATATATTTATTTAATTTTAATTTAATATAACGCTTTAATTAAATATAAAACGTAGTTAACGCAAGCATAAAAAAACCTAAGTAAAACAGGTTTTTATTCTATAAAATAAAGCGTTTTAGCCGGCTAGCTAAATTTATATTGTTTACTACTTTTTTTTTTTTGCTGCTATTATTACTTTATTATTATTATTAATATTTTTATTATTTTTTTTTTTTATTAGCTATATTATTATTAATATTAAAAACGATTTAAATAATAATAATAATAAATATATAATTTTATAGCTTATTTTATTTTTATTTATTTATTGTTATTTAATATAGCACCGTATATATTTATTTATTTTCTCGTTTTTTTATACTTTTTTTTTTTTATTTTTTTTTTTTTGTTTTTTTTATTTTTGCTACTTAGTTTTTTTTTTTATTTTTTAATAAGCTTATAGCTTACTTTACTTTTTCTACAAATATTTTTTATTAAGTTTTTATATTTTTTATTACGTGTACTATTATTATAATTATAATAATAATAATAATTAATTTTAATTAAAATAATCTTGATTATTATAATAATAGCAATAATAATAATAGTAATAATAAAAATCGGCCGACTAGTTTTAACTTTAATTTTATTTTTAAGCTTAATTAAATAATGGGCTAGGTTTAATTTGTTTTATATAAAGACTTAGCATGCTAAAGCAAATAAAATTCTTGGTTTAGTTTTATTGTTTAGCGGTAGTTTTAAATAAGTGATTTCGCGAAAAGTTAACGCGATAATGCTTTTAGTTTAGTTTTATCGGTCGCGTGTAAGAAAATATAAAATAAATATATTAGTACGGCTTATTATCGCGGTTATTATAGTTATTATAGTTTATGCTTATTAAGCGCTGCTGTTTTTATTTTTTTTTTTTTTTATAAACTGCTTAGCTTATTATAAACAATAAAAATAATAAAAATAATAAAAACAAAAATAATAATAAAATAAATTATATATAATATAATTTAATTATAATATATATATTTTTAAAAAAATTATATATAATTATTTATATATATATATATAATTAAGTTTTTTTTTTTTTAATATTTTTATAAGTTTTATATAATTATAATTAATAAAGCTTTTATTTTTTTTAACGTTTTATTTTAAAAAATTTTAGTTTTATTATTGTTTTTATTTTTTTTTATAATGTTTATTTTTATATTAAAATTTTATAATTTATATATGTTTTTTTTTTATAATAAATAATTTTTATAAAAAAAATTATATGCTAATATAAGCTATAAGTTATATTTTATATTTTATATATTTTAAAACAAAAAAAAAATAAAAATATTTAAATAAAGCGAAAAAATAATATATGTTTATTAATATAAATATTAATTAATTTACGATATTTAAGTTTTATTTTTAATTTATTATTATTTTTACTTTATTTAGTTTTATTTTATATAATTATATAATATTAAAATATAAAAAAATATTAGTTTATTATTTTTTATTAATTATTTAATATTTTATAAAATGTTTATATATAAAAAATATATACGCTATAATTTTATATTTAATTTTTTAATTTAGTTTTATAATTTAATTGTTTATTTTATAAAAAATTATAATAATATAATATATTTTAGCTAATAAAGCTTTAGTTTATAACTTAGTTTTATAATTTAATTTTATAATTAAATTATTTATTTTTATATAATAAAGAATAATATTAATATAATATACTTTAAATAATTAAAAGTTAACGCTTAATTTAGTTTTTTAATCTAGTTTTTTAATTTATTTATTTAGTTTAATATATTTTAAATAATTATACTTTGATTTTTTATTTAATTTTTTTACCCGGTTTTTTTATTTAATTATTAATTTAATAATATAATATACTTTAGCTAACTATATTTTAGTTTTTAATTTAGTTTTTTAACTTAGTTTTATAATCTAGTTATTAATTTATAAAAACTTTAATATATATTTAATAATAAAGTATTAGCTTTTTACTTAGTTTTTTAGTTTTATTATAAAATAAAAAAAAAAAAAAAAAATATAGTTTTATTTAATTATTTTATATTATATATTACCGGTGACTAAAAAAAATATATTATTTAATTATAGCTTAATAATAACAATAAAAAAAAACTAGTTTTATAGCTTTAAGTTTATATTTTATTTTTTTTTATTGTTTATATTATATATATTTTATTTGCACGTGCTAAAGTTATATATAAGCGACTAAAAATAAAAATATAGTTTATATAACGTATTTTATACTAGCAAAATATTTAAACTATAAATTTATTAAAACTAATAAATTAATTATTATGTTTTTAATTTAAAAAATAACTGCGCTTATTATTATTATTAAAAAAAAAACGGTATAATTATTAAAAGTTTATATAGCTTATTATTATTTAATTAAATATTATAGCCACGTATATATTAATAGTATAAGCATAAGCATATTAAGCGGTTTAAATAAGTAATCTTATAATAAAAAAAAAAAAAACCGATAAAAAAAACAAAAAAAAAAATATTAATAAAAAAAAATAAAGGTTATAACGTTATATATATTATTATTTAAAATAATAATATAGTTTTTAAAGTAAGCGTAATTTTATATATATAGTTTTATTTTTAATAAAAAATAGTTTTTATTATTATAAATAAAATTAATTAATAAAAAAAAAATTAATAATTTAAATAATATGCTTTATATTTATCGAAAGTTTTTTTAATAGCTTTAATTATTAAAAAACTTTATATATTTTATTTTTAATGTTTATTTTTTTTATATTTTATTTTATTTTGTTTATATATTTATATAACTTTTTTTTTTTATGTTTATTATTTAATTTAAGTTTATTATATTATATATAAATTTTTTTTTATTTAATTTTTTATTATATTAGTTACGCTTTTTTTTTTAAATTATATATTTATATAAAGCTAAGTATAATATATTATTTGCGGTTTTTTATTATTATTATTATATTTATTAATATTTAATTATATTTTTTTTTTTTTTTTTTAGTTTTTTTATATTTTTTTTTATTATAGTTACTTAAGTAGTTATTATCGCTTATATAAAAATAATATACTAAAGATTAGCTCGTTATATAACTTTTATAAATAATCTTTAAATAAGTATTTTTATATATACTTTTATTTTATATTAACTATAAAAAATATATATTATATAATTATAATAATATATTTAAAATATATAAAATAAATATATATATATATTTTATTTAAAAATAATTTAATTTATTGTTTAAAATTATTATATTTAATTTAAAGAATTTTTTAGTTATTTTAATAACTTTTATTAATATTTTATATTTTAAACTATTGTTTATTTATTTTTTATTTTTTGTTTTTTTTTTTTATATTTTTTTTTATATTTTTTTTTTTGTGTTTTTTTTTCTGTGTTTTTTTATTTATGTTTTTTTTTTTTTTTTTTTTTTTAGTTGTTTTTATTGCGCGTTTTTTTTTATTGCTTTTTTATTATTATATAATATATTAATTAAATTTTTATATAAATAAAGCATGCGAGCTAAGAGTTGCGCTTAGTTTTTTTTTTTTTATAATAATAAAAATAAAATTTGTTTTATTATAAAATAAAACCTTTTATTAAAACCCACGTGCTAAAGTAGGCCTATAAGTTTTAAAATAAAAAAACTTAAAAATCTAGTTTTTTATTAAATATTATATTTAATACGCTTTTAAATAAACTAGGGTAGCTTATAAAAAACTAGTTATTTTTAATTTTTATTTATTTTTACTTACGATTATTTTTTTTAGTTTATTTTTTATTTTTTTTTTTTTAGCTAAAATATTATTATATATACTACTTAGTTTTGCTATAAAATTTTTAAATATTTTATTTATTTATTTATATTATAGCCGCTTTTATTTTATAAAATAAATTTTATTAACTTTATATTAATTTATATTTAAATTATTATATATTAAGTTTAATTAACTAGTTAATTTATTATATAAATATTTTATTTTATATAGTTAATAAGTAATAATATAAGCTTAAGCTATAATAACGTTTTAATAAAAAATTAAGTAAAAAAAAAAAAAAAAATAAAAAAATAAAAAAATAAAAAAATAAAAAAATAAAAAATTATTAAATAAAAAAAATAAACTAAACGTTATTATATTTAGCTTTATAGTTTTTATAAAATAATTAAGTTTATTTTTTTTTTTTTTTTTTTTTTTAGTTTTATATTTTTATTAATATAAAAAATATTTTTTATTAATTTAGTTTTATTTTTTATTGTTGAGATTTACTTTTAAAATATTATTTTTTTTTTTTTTTTTTTTTTTATTATATTAAACTAACTTTATTTATTTATTTATTTAAAAAAATATAATATATTTATATATAAGCTATACTAATATAATATTGTTACTATAATTATTTAAGTTTATTTAAAATAAAATACTTGTTATAATGGTTATTTATTGCTAAATAATATTATTTAAGCTTTAAAACAATATATTAAAGCTTTTTTTATTGCGATTTATAGTTTTGCTAATATTTTTATTTTATAGCTATTATTATTCACGACCCCGGCTATTTTATTATTAGCGCTTTTTTAAAAAAATAAATATAATTGTTTTTAATGCTTTTTTATTATTATTAACTTAAGTATAAATATAATTTATTAATACTGCTAGAAATAATATAAATAAAAAAATTTTAATTTAGTTTAAAAAAAATAATTAGCGCGTAATATAATATTATATTTTAATAGCCGGCTATAATAAAAAAACATATAATATTAGCGTTTTTTTTTTATATTTATAAATAATTAATAATTTAAAATTAACCGAGGGCTATTATTATTATTATTATTATTACTGCTGCTGCTACTATTAATAATGCTTATGTTTTAGTTTTTGTTTTATTTTTAGTTTTATTTTCGGTCTTGCTTTTATTTTTAGTTTTTAGCGTTAGTAACGCTGCGTAAAGCTTTTACTGTTTAAAAAACGCTTATAATATTAACTTATTATAACGCTGTTATAACGCCGAATATAATATTAAAAATAAACCTTTTTATTAAACGTATAAAATAAGCGTAGTATTTTTAATATTATTATAATATTATTAAAAAAAGCAAACTATATGCGGCAGCTGCCGCGCTTGCTATAATTTTTTTGCACTTATATTATTAAAGCGTTAATAAAGCACGTAAAATAAATAAGTAGTACGTTATATAGCGTGCTATTTAAAATAATTTTATATGCGTGATCGGCGTTATATATAAAGCAGCTTATTTTTTAGCTTTTTTAGCGCTTGTTTTATTTAAGCTAGCTATTAATAATTTTAAGCAGCTAAAGCTAATAAAGCTATAAAAAATAATTATATTAGCGTTTTTATTTTAATAATATTAATATATTTTAAGCTATATATTATTATATATTTTATAAGTCGAGAAAAAGTTTTTTTATAAATATAAACTTAATTATATTTTTATGCCGTAATAAAAAAACTGTTTTTATGTTTTAAAAGCGTGTGCGGCTAATATAATATTTTATTCTTGTTATTATTAAAAAAAAAAAAAAAAAGTGGCCGAGGCTGCGCTTAATATAGCTGTTTTAAATTTTTATTTTATTTTGCTCGACTAGGTTTTTTATATTAATTTATTTAAAAATATATTATTAAGCGTGTTAACTGCTATAGTAATTATTAAAAAAAGCGGCTAAATAAATATAAAAGCGTATATTTTTATTTTTTTAGCTATAATTAAAATAAGCCGGTATTTTATGCTTGCTTAAAGTTTTTAAATATATAAAAATAATATAGCAGTGTTATATTATAATAAAAATATAATCGAGAATAACGTTTATATATAATGTTTTAACCTGCTAGTGATTATATAACTTTTAATATAAAAGCTTTTAATATATATTTTAAGCGAAAAAGTTAAGCCGACGTTTATAAACTAAATTTATATAATATAATTATATATTATAATTATAGTATATAACTCGCTTAAACATAATATTATTAATTAAAACAAGTTAAAAATAATATATTATTTTATTTAATATATTATACTATAGTTAAGTAACGCCGTGGCTTATTTTATTAAAGAAATTAAAGCTTTATTAAACGAAAAATTATTATATTTATTTAAATATTATACGATCAATAATATAATAAAAGGTTTTAATAATAATAATAATAATAATAATAATAATAATAATAATAATAATAATAATAATAATAATAATAATAATAATAATAATAATAATAATAATAATAATAATTAAAATAATTATTATTAATATAATAAAAATAGCTGTCGCGTTATTTTTTTTATTTTTTTTTTTTTTATTAATTAGTTATAGTAGCAAAACAACTAAGGCCATTAAAAGCTTAGCTATTTTTTTTTTTTAAACAGCTAAAATAATATATAAATCGATAATAGTTTTAAAGCTACGTAGCTATTTTATTATATTACCCGCAAAAACTAGCTTAAAAAAAAATAATATAAAAAGTATAAAGGTGGCTTTGCTAGTATATAATTAATAATTTTATTTTATTAAAATATATTAACCGTGTATAAAGCGGCGCTTAACCGGTTTTATAAAAAGCTGTTAGTGTTTATATATATTATAAATAAGCAGTTTAAATAGTTATATAAGCTATTAAGCTTACGCGTTTATAATATTATCGACGGCAGCGTATATAATATTTTTTTTTATTACGGCCTTGTTTATTTTATTATATATTATTATAAAAAATATAATATTTAATAGTTGGTTAAAGTTATTTATTATTATTTTTTAAGCGAGGTAAATAAATTATTTATTTAATATTTTTAGCTTGTTTAGTTTTTTTAAAAAATAATATAAGCGTAACTATAAAATAATATATAAAAAAGTTTTTATTTATAATATATAAACTATATAATTTGCGCGCTAAAAAATAAAAAAAACGTTAATAATAGTAATTTAAAAAAGCAGAAAATAAAGGCGGCCGCGGTATATTAATGTTAATATAAAGAGAAAGTGCGCTATTATTTTAGCGATTTATTTAAGGCGGGCGAAGCCGAGAAAAAAAAAAAAAGGGGTAAAAAAAAAAGTAAAAAAAGGGGTAAAATAAAAAAAAAAAAAAAAAAAAAAGAAAAAAAAAATATATTTTTTTTATTTAAATATATAAAAAGCAATAAAAAAAGTAAAAAAAATAATAATAATAATAATAATAATAATAACAGCGATAAAAATAATATTATTAAAAATAAAAATAATAATAAAAATAAAAATAAAAAAAATAATATTATTTATAATAATAATAATAGCGTTAAAAATAATAAAGGTAGTTGTGGTGGCAATAATAGCTAGAGCTATATAATATAGCAAACTTTTTTATTTAATATATAAAGGTTTAATAAGCTAATAAAAGCTTTAAAATAATATATAAAACGTTTTTTTAGCTGCAAGATTAACGTAAGTATATAATAATAGCTTATTATTGCTATAGCTTATTATTATATTATTAAATTATTTTTTAAGGCTTTTAAGGTTTTTTAAAACTAGGTTGTAAACTTATAAGCAGGCTATATTATATTTATAATATATATTAAATACAGGCGAAAAATTAGCTAAATTTTGTTTAAATTAAAGTTATAATAGTTATAATTTAAATATATTAGCCTTTAATAATACCGGGTGCTAAAATTAAGCGTGCTATATAATATATTTATAAACCTACGAAATAATAAGCGCGTGCTACTTTTTAAAAGCTATACTAAAAGTGCGCAAGTTAAGCGGCTGCAGCAATTATATACTATAAATATAAAGCTGCGGTTTTGCTAAATAATAAGCTATATTAATGCTATATTTTATATAAAACAATAAATAATAATTTAAGCGATTTAATAAAGCGAGAACTTTATTATATAAGTTATAAATATAAGCGGCAGTAAAAATTTATTATTTATATTATTTATTTACGCTAAGTTAAACAAAATAATTATTATAATTATATTTTTATTAACGCTACGTTAAAATATAATAATATATTATGCTTAAACTTAAATTTTAATTAAAATGTTTTAGTTTAAAGTATTTTTTAATATATTAGCGTTAATTATTTTTATAACACTTAAGTCGGCGGTTATATTAAAGTTCACGACGTTTTTATAGCAAATATAAAGTATTTTTTAATTTAATTATATTATAGTTAATAAATATTATATACTATTAAATATTAATAAAAAAACAAAAAACAATACTATAATAATAATAATAATAATAATAATAATTATTATTATTATAATAGCTTTAATTATATTAAAACAAGCGAAATTATTTTATTAAGCTATTTTTATATTAAGCGAAACTATTATATATATAAACGTTTAATAAATTTTTTTAATAGCTATATTATTTCTGCGTAATAAAATACGTTTTTACTACGCTGTTTATATTAACTTTATTTATATATAGCTGTTTTAACAGCTTATAACGCGTGCTAATTTATAATACTATATTTATTTTTATCGCTTATTACGCTAAAATAAGTTAAACGACTTTATTGCTGTTAAAATATATTAATTATAATTAACTTATAATAAAAAAGCTAAAATTATTATTTATAGCAGCATAATTTACTACGTTTAATTGTTTAATTTAATATTAGTTTATTCGGCGTATTATAATAGCGTAAGCAGTAATTATATAAAAGTAGACTTTTTTTACGCTTAAGTTAAAAAAAATAAACTAATTACTATAATAAATATATTAAACGTAAGCGTTAATATTTTTAATATTTATAAAATAATATATATAATATTATTTTATATATTATATAATTATATATAAAAAAATAAATATATTAATTATAATAAATAGCGTAGTAAATTAATTATTTTTTATTTACGGTTAAATAATAATTTAAATAATTTAAACGATAATAATATAAAAAATAATTATGTGTAGCCGGGTGCGTATATATACTTAGAAAAAAAAAAACTAGTTATGTTTATAAAAAAGTTAAATTATTTAAAAAACGCTTAAGTTAAATTTAAAAAAATAAAAATAAAAATAAAAAATAAAAATAAAAAAAAAAAGCAGAAAAAAATAAAATAAAGCTGTTTTATAAAAAGTAAAGTAAAAGTTAATATATAAAAATTTTTAAAAAATATATAATATTATCAAGCAGTTTTAAATAAAATAATAAATAATTAAATAAATTATAAAAGTTATAAAGCAAGCAAGGCTTAATATAATTAATGTTGCGTAGCTAGCAATAATAATTTAAATATAAAAGTAAAAAACGTAAAAAAAATAAAAAAAATAAAAAAAAAAATAAAAAAAAAAAAAAAAAAATATAAATAAAATAAATAAAATAAAAAAAAAAGTAGTAAAAAAAATATATAATATAATAAAAAAAATAAATAATATAGTTAAAAAAATAAATAAAGTAAAAAAAAAAAAAAATAACGTGGTCGAGAAAATAAATAAAGCAAAAAAAAAAATATATAATATAGTCGAGAAAATAAAAAAAGCAAAAAAAATAAAAAAAATAAAAAAAAATAACTTAATAATATTTAGCTTAAATTTATTTATTAAAAAAAATAAGCGCAGCTTAATTAAATTTTTATATTATTTTTTTTTTAAGCTTTTGCTGCTTTTATTACTTACGCTTATATTATATAAAGCGCAGCTTATTTTTAAGTTTTAACTTTTTATTTTAAAGCCGTTTTTTAATTTATTTAAGCCTTAGCTTTTTTATATATTACATCGCATGTTTTTACACTATAATATAAAAAACTATAGCAATTTAAATATAAATAATATATTAATTAATTTAAATAAAATTATAATTATAATTTAATTTAACGTTTAAAAATAAATAATTAAAAAAAAATAAATAATAATTAAAATTAAAATAACGCTATAAAATTTTTATAAAAAGTAAAAATATATTAAATAATAGTTGCTTCGATTAGCCTAGGTTTATTTTTTTTATTTTAATAAGCGTTTAAAAAACTAGCTTTGCTAAGCTTACCGTAATAAATATATATATATTATCGCGCAAAAAAATCGCGCATATAAAAATAAATTAGCGGCTATTTTAAATATAATAATAATAACAAAAAAAATAGTTTTTTATTTAAGCTGTTTTAATTATATAATATTTTATAAGTTTTATATATAATAAACTAAAAATAAAATAAGCTTCGCTTAAATAAATAATAAAGCCGACTATATTTATAAAAGCTTAATAATTAATATGTTTATTAAATATATTATTAGTTTAAAAAAAAAGCGCTTAAATAAAATATTATAAAACTAGTTTAAAATAACGTTATATTAATTATTAAATAAAATAAATTTTAAAACGGTTAAAAAAACTTATAAAACGTTAACGAAAGCTTTAAAAAAAAAAATAAAATAAATAAAACATAAAATAAATATATTATTTCGGCTTTTTTATATAATTTATATATAAAATTTAATATAATTTAATAATATATATTTAAATATAATTAACTTATAACTTATTATAATAAACCAGGCTTTTTTATTACGTAAGCGTAATATATATATAAATTAAAAAACAAAATTTAAGTCGTATAAAATAATATATAAAATAATAATTTATATATAAACATTAAAAAACAAAAAAAAATATAAAAGCATAGCTTTAATTAAATATAGTTTTTTTATATTTTTTTATAAAAAAGTGTTTATAAAAAAAATTTATATTATATTTATATTAAGTTTAATTAAAGTAATAAACTAATTATACAAGTTTTTATTTAAATTTTTATTTATTATAAAGCTTTTTTTTTTTTTTTTAGCTTTATATTTAATTAATAAGTTTTTAGCTTTTTAATATTTTTATATAGTAAAAATTATTATTAATTAAGTTTATTAATATAGTTAAAACTATTAACCGAATATATTAATATAGTTAAAACTATTATTAACTAAATTTATTAACGTAGTTAAAATTAATTTAACTTTTATTAAGTTTACTACGCTTTTTTATAAGTAAATATATAATAAAAAAAAAATAATAAATAAAGTTATTAATTATTTATATAATTATTTTTACTGGGTTTTTTTTTATAAATAAACCGTGTTAATTTTATTTTTTTATTAAGTTTATAAAATTTATAAAAAAGCAAGTTTTTTTTATTTTCGAGATATAAAATATATTTATGCTTAAAAAAAATAACATTAGTTATAAATAACGCGCGCGTTTAAATAACTTTTATAATAAAATTTTTTTTAGTTATTTTTTTTTAAGCGAAAATAAAAGCGAAAATAAAGCTATGGCTGCTATAACGTAGCAAGGGTTTATAAAGCTTGTTTTAAATTATAAATAAAAGTCTAGTTTTATAAAAAAGCTTTAAATTTTTTAAAAATAAAGCGCGCTTTTAATTATTGGTTAAAACGTTTTTAAAGCAAAGCTATAAAATTTTTATAAAATAAAAAAAAAAAAAAATAATAAAAAAAAAAAAAAAGAAAAAATCGAAAAAAGCATAAATAAAGCGGCAATATATTTTTATTAACGCGAAATATATATATTATATAATATTGTTTTTTTTTCTCGCCGGTTTATTAAATAAAGTATTATAAATATAAAAAGTTATATAATAATATTAAGCAAGCTATTTTATTATTTTGTTTTTTCGGTAATTATTATTATTATAAAATATAATATATATTTAATTTAAAGTAATTAATAATATTATTTATATTAGGTTTACTATAGCAAGTATTAAACTTATAAGTTATTTTTTTTTAAGCAAAAATAAAGCTGGCGCATTAAACTTTATCGAAAATATTAAGCTTTTATTTTTTGCTTTTTTTGCCTTTATTTTTTTTATTATTAAACAATTAAAACTTTAAAAATATATACATTCTTTATTTATTTATTAATATACTTAAATTATATTTATTAATTTAATTATTTTATACGTGATTTTTTAACCTTTTATTATTTTTATGTTTATTTTTTTATTTATTTTTATTTTTTGTAAGTATACTATGTTTTTAAGCTTAAGAAATTATAAATAATTAAATTTATATTATATTATACGTTTTATTTTTTTTTTGCTTTTTTTCCGCTTAATTAAACTAATTGCTTAAGCGTGAAACAAAAAAGCTTTTTTTTATTAATTATTTAAATTACATTATTTAAAAAATTTTTTTACTTTAAAAAGCTTTTACTTTTTTTTATTAAAACTATAACACGATAATATGCCGACTTTATTTATGCTAGTATTAATAACACCAGCATAAACGAATTTTTATCGAACTAAGTTTTTTTAAAAGTTAATAAAGTAAATATCCGCGATAATATATATATATAACTTTTTTTCTTTGCGTTTTTTTTTATTTTTTTAATTTTATTTTTTAATTTTGTTTTTTATTATAATAACCCTGCGGTATAAATTTAATAGCTATAGTTATATATATTAAAAATGATTATATTACCGAGCCGGAAGCTTTTTTTAATAAAATAAAAATAGCAGTATTTATTATTTAGTTCTTCACGTGAGACACGACGCTATAGTGCAGCAAAAACAGCAAACGAAAAAGTTTTCGCTTATAGCGCGTACTTGTTTTCTTAAAAACTAAAATAAAAAAAAGTCGCAAACTATTTTATTTATTTTAACTAGCTTTTATTTTTAATTAAAGCTTAGCGCAATTATTAATTAATTTAATAAAATATTTAATAATATTATTATTAATATAATAATAAATTGCCGGCATTTATTAATTTAATAAAAAATATAACTATATTATTTTTTATATAACGCTAGCAATTTATTATTAATAATATATATATATTTTATAATATAAATAAAAAAAAAAACTATTTTAAAAATATATAAGCAGCAGTAAAAGTTAAGTATATAAAAGTTATTTAAATTTATATATTATTTATATCGAACGTTATTTTTTATAAGCTTTAATTTAATTTAAATTTAAAGCATAAAAAAATCGAAATTAAAATATTTATAAAAAAACGTCGATAAAAAAAACGGTTAATTATTTTAAAGATTTATAAGCAGCAGTAAAAGTATACACGTTTTAAACTATAAACTAAAAAATATTTACACTCGAAAAATAAAACGCTTTAAATTTTAATATAATATTAAAAAATTAATTCTTAAAGTAAAAAAGCTATTAAAAAATTATTTACTAGAAGTTTTTATAATAAAAAAATGTTTATTTATTTTATTTTTTTTTTTTTTATTTTAAAAAAATAATTTTTTACTTATATTTAAATATATAAAATTTATTTTATTTATTATTTTATAATTATTTCTGCTTGTTTTACTATAATATTTTATTTAATATTATAATAAAGTTTAAGTTATTATAAAATATAATTAAACAAAAATATTTTTAGCTGTTTTAAATATTATTAGCTGGTTAAGCAGTAATATATAAATAAAAAAAATAATTAATAAAAATATATTAATAAAAGCGAGAGTAAAAGCAGAAAAAATCGTGGCTATAAATGTTTATAAACGCGCTAAATATTAATATTATTTATACGTTTATATAATAGCTGCTGCGCGATTATAGCTAAAAAAACAAAAGTATATATATTTTATTATCGGCGCTTGAGTTAAATAATATTAACGCAGCATTAAAAAAAAAAAAAAAAGTAGTTAACGTAAAAATATTAAACTAGTTTTAACGCAGCTAAAAAAAAATAAAAAAAAACGCACTTTATATTACGTAAAAAAAAAATAAATTTACTGTTAAATATAAAAATATTAAAGTTAATAAAAAAGCTATAATATTAGCAAGCAATATTTAATAAAGCTATAAACGGTTAAAAAAAATTAAGTCGCGTATAATATAATTAAAAAAACATAAAGTATATAATTAATAATAAAGTAGTAAAAAAATAAAAAAAAAAAAGCAGTAATAATAAAAATAGTAAAAATAGCAAGAATAGCAAGAATAATAAAAACAGTAAAAATAGCAAAAATAGCAAAAATAATAAAAATAGCGAAAATAAAAAAAATAAAAAAAGCAGCAAGAGCAGCAGCAAAAGCAGTAATAAAAATAAAAATAAAAATAAAAACAAAAACAAAAAAAAAAACGCATGCGTAATAATATTAAATATTTAACGTATTAATAAAAGCTATTAATTAAGTTTAAACGTTTATATTTACGTGCGTATTAAATATATTTTTTAACTAAAATATATAAAACAATATTCTAGCTTTTATTTTTTTATACTTGTTTTAGTTTAACCAGGCTGCGCTTTTTAAACAAAAATACCGCGCGCAAAAATACTTGCTTTTATTTTTATTAGCTCGACATAAACTTAAAAAAAATACTATGCTTAAAAAACTAAGTAAATATATAATAAAACGCGCGCTATTTTTATTTATACTTTTTATTTTTATTGTTTTTACTTTTTTTTTTACGATAGCTTTTTTTTTTTTTTTGTTTTTATATTATATTTACTTTTTTATATTTTTTTATATTTTAAAACGTATTACTTAAACTATTACAATATAATAATCTTAAATAATTACCGGCTTTATTATAATAAAAAATAATAATAATATAATATACGACTTTATATATTTTAAGCGCGTAAACAATTAAACATGCAGCAAAACTTATTTTTTTTATTAAATAAAAAAATTTAATATTTTTATATAAAAAACTTTTTTTTATTTAATAAATAATAATTAAAGTATTAATATAAATATAAATAAACAAGATTATATAGCTAAATAAATATAATAAAAAGTTTTGCGCATTATTTATAATATT
This sequence comes from Xylaria sp. FL0933, assembly GCA_022578765.1. Classification (NCBI taxonomy): domain Eukaryota; kingdom Fungi; phylum Ascomycota; class Sordariomycetes; order Xylariales; family Xylariaceae; genus Xylaria; species Xylaria sp. FL0933. The sequence continues at coordinate 23,469 of MU389780.1, read as the reverse complement.
ATATATTAGCTAATTATATTATTTATTTAAAAAGCGCGCATAGTTTTGCTAGCCACGTAAAAATACAACTTACTTTAATATATTTAATATTTTATTTTTATTTTACGTTTTTTTATTAATTATTTAATTTTTAATAATATATTATCGAGCTTATATATATTATATTTTTATTTTTTAGCTAAAAAAAAAAATATTTTATTATATAATATAAGCGTTTATAAAAAATAATATATAATAATAAATAAATATTATTTATTATAATTAATTTTATATTTTATAAAATTTGCTTTATAAAATTTATTTATAAAATTTACTTATAAAACTTGTTTATAAAATTTATATTATAAAACTTGCTTATAAAACTTATTTATAAAATTTATATTATAAAACTTGCTTATAAAATTTATTTATAAAATTTATTTTATAGAATTTATTTATAAAATTTATTTATAAAATTTACTTTATAAAATTTATTTATAGAATTTACTTTATAAAATTTGCACTATAAAATTTATTTATAAAACTTGCTTATAAAACTTATTTATAAAACTTGCTTATAAAATTTACTTATAAAATTTGCTTGCAAGGCTTTCGATATATTAACGTATTATATATTAAGCGGCTGCGCTGTTTGCTAATTTAAGAAAATAAAACTTGGTTTAATGCGGTTTTTAAGTTTTTATTGCACGAGATATATTTTATTTCGAGGTTTTTTTAAACTTAAAAAATATAACGTTAAAAGCTAAAAATTAAAGCTTTAATTTATTTTTTAAACTTATTATTAATTATATTTTAACTTTATTAAATTTTTTAGCGCTAATAACGCTAGCACAAATAAACTTTTATTTTATTAAAACTTTTTAACGCTACGCGTAATTAAGATTTTATAATTTTAGCAAGTTTTTATTGTCGCAAAAATAATAAATATATATTAATTATTTTTTTAAAAATAGTGTAAAACTTAACTTTAGCTTAAGCGCAAGCTTTCGGTAATTAAATAAACTAGCGTTGCGGGCGCGTAAAAAATTAAAGATATTTTTATATATTATTTTTTATAAACTATATATTTAAGTTTATTTTATTAAAGCTTTTGTTTTATTTATATTATAATATTAAAACTTTAAGGCTTAAATTTTTTTTGCTTGCGAGGCCTAAACTTTTTTTATAAAAGTGGTTATTTTAATCGCGGTTTTAAAAAAAAAAATAGTATTAAAATATTATAATTAAATAATTTTTAAAAAAATGTTATTTATATTTATATAGCAAATATAAATTTTAATCGCGGCATGTTTTTTTTATTGTTTTATTAATAATTTATTTATATATACTTAGAAAAATAAAAAAAAAATACTTGCGCTTAATAATAAGCAATTAATTTTTGCTAAATCTTTATGCCCTAGGTTTTTTTAACTAGTAGTTAATTAAATAGCTAATAATTTATAAAAGAATATATATTTACGCGGTTTTTTTTGCCGCTTTTATTTTATATTTTTACTTTAAAAGCTTTATATTTTTATTTCGAGAGCTTTATATTTTTATTTTAAAAGTTTTATACTTTTATTTTAAAAGCTTTGCACTTTTATTTTAAAAGCTTTATACTTTTATTTTAAGAGCTTTAAATTTTTTTTTTAATAGCTTTAAATTTTTATTTTAAAAATTTTATATTTTTATTTTAAAAGCCTTAAATTCGCTTTTTAAAAGCCTTAAATTGTTATCGCGAAAACTTTATATTTTTATTTTAAAAACATTTTTTTTATAAAGCTTGAGAAAATAATCTGCGGTTAATTATTTAATAGCCGAAAAAAGCAGTTTTTATTTTATTTTAGTTTATCTCGCAAAAAAAAATAATAAATAACCTCTTTGTTTTTAAGAATAAATTGGCCGATAACTACGTAAAATATTTCGATTATTAACTTTTATTAGGTTTTATTTATATTTTATAAAAATAAATATAAATTATATCTGCGCACTTATATAAAATAAACTTTTATATATTATAATAAAAAGCGCCTAGCTGGCTAGGTAGTATAATAATATTTAAATGTTTTTTATTTTTAGTAGATAGCTAAAAAAAAATTAAGTATATTTTTAAAAAAAAAAAAAAGAAAAATTAACTTAAACCGGCTTATTAAAACTATATTTATTATATACTAGCTAATTAACGCGTAAATAAACTAAATAAATTATAAAGATTAAAATAAACTAATAATAATTATAAAAAACTTGCTATATAAATAAACTAAATAAATTATAAAAACTAAAATAAACTAATAATAATTATAAAAGCTTGCCGCGTTTAACGTTTTTTAGTAAATAAAATAAAGCTTGCGCAGTATAATTAACCTTAAGGTTTTATTGTGCGTTTAATAGCCGATTAATTATTTATTATTTATTTTTTATTTATTTTTTAGCTTATTTTAATTAATTCGATTGATTTATTAATTTTTTATAAAAAGGTAGCCGGCTAATAATAATTAAATAAAAATATATAATAGCGGCGACTTAAAAAAAAATTAATTTAAGCGGCTTAGCTTTTATAAAAAAATTATTTTTGTTGTTTTTATTATAGTACGCTAAATAAAGTAAAGCTTATTAATATTTACTTACTAAATAAGTTTACTACGTAAAAAACTTTATAAAGGTTTTAAAACTATTAAATTATTTAACTTTATATATTAATAAAACTTTATATATTAATAAAACTTTATATATTAATAAAATTTTATAATTTTAAACCTTTATTATATAAAAGTAATATATATAATTAACAAATAAAAAAAAGCTTATTTTTTTATAAATATTTTATTATTAAATAAAAAGTATTAATTAATTAATAAAACTATAATATATTAAACGATTATTTATAATAACAGCTTATATAAATTTTTTAAACAAGGGTAAACTAAAGCTAGTTTTTTTTATAATATATAAATATACCGCGTTTTTATTTAATATTAATAATAGCGCTATAATTAAGCGGCGTTATAATTTTATCGCTTAATTTAATATTTTCGATAAAGCTAAAATTATATAATATATTATAAAAGCTGCTCGGTTTATTTTTTATAAATTTAATTTGTTTTTAATATTTAGTTTTTTTAGCTTTATTAAATATAAAGGTTTTTTTAAATTTTAATAATTTTTTAAATATTAAATAAAAAAAAAGCTTATAAATATAAAGTAAAATAATTAGTTTAAATAAAAAAGCTTGCTTATTAATTTTAAGCGTTTTTTTTTTTTTGTTTTTTAGTAAAACTTACGCTTAATTAATAATAATAAAAAATTTTTACGTTTTTTTATATATAATGCTAAAAAATAATCTTATAGTTAAAATTATATGCTTAATTATATATAAAATTAATATTTATAATAATAGTTTTTTAAAAGTTTATAATATAATTAATAATATATTATTTAATAAAAACTATAAATAATTTATATATATATTTTATTTAAATATTAAAATAAGATTTAAACTTATTAAAAATAACGTGTTAGCGTTAATTATAATAATATTTATAATAATTAAAATATATTAACAAGATTTATAATTTAAAAAAATAGCTAGTAAATAAAATCGTTAATATTTAAGCGTAAATAATTTTAGCTTATAATAAATTTTTTTTTTTAAAAATTTTTTAGCTTAAAAAAGAATTTAAATTTAATTATTAATAATATAATTAAATTTTCCGCGATTATTTATTAAAAATATTTTCTATAAAATTTTATAAAAGTAAAACCTGCGATTAATTTTTAAAAATTTATATATATATTAATAATAAAAAATTAAATATACCGCGCGTATTATATTTATTTAATAAGTTTATAAGTTATTAAAAAAATATTAAAGCTAAAAATTAAGCTTAGGTTTATTTTTTTTTGTGCGCAAGAATTAATAACGTTAATAATAAAAAAAAAAACTGCGGGCTGCTATACTATATATAATAAAATATTACTGCTGTTAAAACATGTAGAAATAAAATAGCTATATATACTAAAATAAGCAGTAAAAAGTAAAACAGCTACTATTATTTTCTTTAACACATAAGAAAAAAAACCGTAGCTATTATTTTATAAAAAAAAAAACTATAATAGTTTATTTTAATATATATAAAAAAAAAACTGCTGCTGTTTGCACGCGTAAAAAAAAAAAAAAAATAATATTTACTTAAGTATTTTTTTTAATGCGTAAAAAAAAGTTTATAAAGTGCACGCGTTAGTAAATATAGCGTACTTTTTTGTTATAGCCTTTATATATAAAAGTAAAACAGCACGCTTATTAAAGCTATAAATGCTTTAGAAATAATTTTTAAAAGCGCGAAGTTTAACGTAAAAAAGTTCTTTTATTTAAGAACGTAAATTAAAAAAAAAGCAAAAAAAAAAAGCCTGCCGCGTTTTTAATAAATCTAGGTCGTTTTAAATAAATAAATTATATATATAAATTCGATTTATATTAAAATAAAGTATAATATTAAGCGTAATTGTTTTATTTTCTTTTATTATATTTTTTTTTTATATATTTAATTTTTATAAATTTTTCTTAAATCTTTTTTTTATTTATGTTTTATTATTATTATTTTTTTTTATTTTTAGGTTTTTTTTGTTTGTTTTTATATTATTATTAATAATAAACTGTTTATTTATTTTTTAATTTTTTATTAGCTTAATAATATTTTATAGCACGGCTATTAATAAATTAACTTTAAATTTATATTATAGTTAAGTTTTATTTATTTTTAACTACTAACTAGTTTTTATAAAAAATAATATTTATTTAGTTTAAATAAGTTATAGCTTTAGCTTTAATAAATAATTTTTAAGTTTTTTTAATTTTATTATTAATAATATTAATTTAAGTATATTAATATTTAATTTAAAGTATAATAAAAGTCGAGGTATATATTATAATATATTTTTTAAAACTTTAGCTTTTTTATGCCTTGCGGTAATAAATATATTTTTTTAAATTTAAACTTATATTATAAAAACAATAATTATTTTTGTTTTATATATATTAAAAATAAACTTTTTATAATTTAAAGTATTTATTTTAATTAATTAGCGCACATAATATATATATAATATTTTATATTTAATAAAGATAACTTTGTTTTAATTTATTTAAGTTAGTTTTAAATTCGAGTTTATTTAGCCTTGTTTTTTTACCGGCTGCCCGGGAAAATATATAAGCAGGTTTAAAGGGCTGCTTTACAGCAGGTTTTTTATTTTTTTTATTTAAAGTGGATTTAATAACACGGCCGCCGCGTATACCGTTAAACTTTTTCTTTAGTGTCGGCATGTTAAATTTAAATATAATATAAAGCAAGCGGAAGAAAAAAAAATAAAAGTAAAAGCAAAAAAAAATATTATATAATAAGTTAATAATTTAAATTCGAGGGTAATTTAAAGATAATTTAAAAATAATTTAAGGGTAATTTAATGCGTAGTTATTATTTATTAAAAAAATAATTATTAAAAAAAAAAAAAAAAAAGCTTTATTTAGCTAACAAAAATTATAAATATAGCTACTACTGCTTGTTTATTAAACCTTAAGCTAATTTTATTTTAATTAATATTGCTTTACTTGCTATATTTATTTTTTAATTTATTTTTCGACTTATTTTTTAATTTATTTTTATATTTAATTAGCTTTATATTTACTAGCTAAATTATTTATTACTTAAGCAATATATATAAATATATATATAAGCAGCTCTAGGTTAACTTTAAGCTTTTTTTTTTTTATACTCGAGTTTTTTTTGTTTTTTATTAAAAGTTTTGCTGTTAAATCTTTAACCGAAATTAGCTTATGTTTTTTTAATATAAATTATATATATATTATAAGTGTATATTTTAGTTTTTTCGTTAAACGTATATTAATATTAATAAGTTAAAGAATATATATATTAAATTATTAATAAAATCGATAAAAAAAAACGAAATAACGTAGTTTATTATTAATAATTATTAATATATTTATAACGTAATTTTTTAATTTTAAACTTGTTAAGGTTTTTTAAAAATAGTTTTACAGCCTCGACAATAGTTTTTTTAATAGTTTTTTTTAGTTTACGATTTATAGGCTATTTTTAAATTTAATAATAATTTTTTAAGGCATATAAGTTATACTGCTTATATAAACAAGTATAACTATTTTTTGTTTTTTTTATTTTAATATTTTTAAGTTGTTTTTTAGCTAGTATACGCTTTTATTAAATTAAATTATTAAACGCAAGTTTTATTTTTAAACGTATAATTATTTAAGCTTTTATAAAACCGGGGTTAAAATGCTTTAAGAGTAATTTTTTTAGTAGTTTTTTTAAGTTTATTATTTAAATATTATTTTTAAATTTAACGCAGTAATTTTTTAAAACATATAAATTACGTATACTCGAAATTTATATAAAATATTTTTGTAATTTATTAATAAAATATGCGCATAAAACAATATAAACAAAAAAAATAACTATTTTAAAAACTTATAAATAATAGCAGAAATTAAAAGTTAAATATATAAAGGTTATTTAAATTTACGCACGATTAAAAATAAACGCTGTTTTTTTTTAGCTTTAATTTAACTTAAATTTAAAGTATAATTAAAATAAAACTAAAAATAAAAAAAACTTTTACGTAAAATTACTTGTTTATACTAAAGTTTAATAAATAATTATGCTATTATATTAAAAAAACTAGTTGTTTTATTAGCTTTAAATAAGCTGTTTTATTTAAATGTTTTATAGCTATTTATATAAATAATTACTTTAACACTTGAATATATAAAAGCTTTACTATTAATAATAATAATATATTTTAATATTTAAGCTTTAATAGCTATAAAAACAAAAGCTTATAATAAATAGCTTTTATTAGTTAAAGCATTAAAACACTGCGTGCTTTATTAAAAACTTAAAATTTAGTTTAAGTTTTTTAATTTAAAGGCTTTTGCTGATTAATTAAAACATTAAAATATTATATACTTCGTTAAAAACTTAAAATTTAATCCGAGTTTTTTAATTTAAAGGCTTTTATTAATTAATTAAAGTATTAAAGCATTATATACTTCGTTAAAAACTTAAAATTTAATTTAAGTTCTTTAATTTAAAAGCTTTTATTAGTTAATTAAAGCATTAAAACATTATATATTTTATTAAAAACTTAAAATTTAGTTTAAGTTCTTTAATTTAAAGGTTTTTATTATAAAGTGCTAAAACATTATATATTTTATTAAAGATTTAAAATCTAGTTTAAGTTTTTTAATCTAAAGACTTTTATTATAAAGTGTTAAAATACTGCATGTTTTATTAAAAACTTAAAATTTAGTTTAAGTTTTTTAACCCGAAAGCTTTTTTAGCGATTATAATAAAAGCTTATATTTATTTTTATATAGTTTACGCTATAATAATCTTTATTATATTATGGCGTTTTAAAAATATTATAATTAATACGGTAATTTTTATAATTAGTTTAACTTATTATATTAAAATAAGTGCGCACTTTATATAATATTAAAAAAAAAAATAATTGTTTTAAAAACGTGCAAGCAATAATAAAAGTTAAGCATATAAAGGTTATTAAAATTTACGCACTATTAAAATTTTATGTTATTTTTTTTTAGCTTTAATTTAAGCTAAATTTAAAGTGTAACTAAAGCAAAATTAAAAATAAAAGAATTTTTTTTTATAAAATATATTATTTATATTAAGTTTATATATATAGTTATATTATATTTATTTTATTTGTTTACCCGGCTATTATATTTTTAAATAATTATTTTAATAAAATTTTTATTTTTTTTATTTTAATATTTTTATATATTTTTTTAGTTAATATACGCCTTTATTAAACTAAACTATTAAACGTAAATTTTTTTAGCAGTTTTTTTAAATTTATAATTTATAAGCTGTTATTAAATCTTGCGCAATAATTCTTTTAATAGTTTTTTTAAGTTTATAATTTATAAGCTGTTGTTAAATCTTGCGCAGTAATTTTTTTAATAGTTTTTTTAAGTCTGCGATTTATAAGCTATTATTAAATTTTACGCAGTAATTTTTTTAATAATTTTTTTAAGTTTATAATTTATAAACTATTGTTAAATTTTACGTAGTAATTTTTTTAGCAGTTTTTTTAAGCCTGCGATTTATATATTATTATTAAATTTAATATAATAATTTTTTAAAATATAATAATTTTATTATTTATATTAAGTTAAACTAAACGGTTATTTAACGTTTATTTTATTTACGTATTAACTTATTATTTTTTAAAAAAACTTTTTTATTATTAAGCTATTTTTAAACCTTAAAAACTTTTATAACCAATACTTAAATTAAAAAATATTAATAAGCTTATTATTTTTAATAAAAATTAAGCGCTTAATATATTAAGTTATTATATTTTTAAATAATTATTTCGGTAAAACTTTTACTTTTTTTATTTTATTATAAACGATTAAGCAGCATAAAAGTTTTTTAAAGAAAAATTTTAATAATAACTATAGTTTAATAAAACTAATAATATATAAAGCGCCGCAAAAATAAAAGTTATAAAAGTTATTTAAATTTATGTTTTATTTAATATAAACTTTATTTTTTTTCGGCTTAAATTCGACTTATATTTAAAGTATAAAATAAGCAAACAAGCTAAAATTAAAAATAAAAAAATTTTTTTATATAAAATTAATTAAACGTAAAAATAATAATGTTTTTAATATTTATATTAAAGTTATTAACACCTGGGTTTTTAAAGGCTATTTTTTTAGCTTTATAGTTATTATCGATAAAATATAAGCAAATATTAAGCGCTGTTTAAAGAAAAAAATTAAAAAAAAGCTATAAAAATAAAATATAAATTATTATATAGCTAAACTTTTATAATAAATATAAACAATATATAATTTTACACTTTATATTTTCGAAAATTATATATATTTAAGTTTTTTTTTTTTTATAACTTAGTTTATATTTTTTTTTTATTAAACTTTTAAAAAAAAATCTTAAAGCTTATATATAATTATATTCTCTAGCTTATATAATTTATATATTTAATATTAACAGCTAAACTATTTTTTAGTGCTATAAGCTTTTATTTTTTAAACGAGCTTAAAAACTAGTATTTTTTTTTTTGCTTTAAGTTTTAATATTTTTTACACGAGGCTATTAATTTTTAAAACCTTTACACGCAATTTTTGCTTAGTTTTTTAAACTTTATTTAATTATAGTTTTATTTTTCGCCGAGCTATTATATAATCTACGTTTTATATATATATATAAAAAATCTACTAATTTAAAAAATAATGTTTTTTTTTTAATAGTAAAATTTATTTTAAAGTAAATAATATAAGCACGCCGAACGCTTACACGTTATTAACTTTTTTTTTATATTTTAACGTTAAAAACTTTAAGAAAATATATTAAAAAAACTTGTTTATTTAATACGTAATATTATCGCAAGTAAATAAGTTAAAGTCGATTAAAATAACTTTATAATAAAGGCTAAATAAAATATTAGCCGTTTTAACGTTTATATAAACTAGATTTTTTTTATAAATATAATTTAAAGCGGTAAATATATCGGCAAAAACTTATTTTATATTTATTTTTATAAAGTTATAATAAAAAAAGTTTAATTATAATATAGTTTACTTTACTAAAAATTATATATCGATATATTTTATATAAATATATAAAAACCAGGCGTCGGCGCTTATAAATTTAATAATATAAAACTATAAAAATTAATTATTTTTTATTTTTGTTTATATAATAAAAAAAATTAAAAGGCCTTTATATATTATTTTATTTTAGCGTGATTTTAAACTTTTTTAAGCTAATTTTTTGCCGTATTAATAATTACTAAAAAATTATTAACGTTTTTATTAATATAAATAATTTAAACAACTTTTATAACTATTATTTTATTAAAAAAATAAAAGTAATAAACGTAAAATATTATTAAATTTTAATTTATTATTATGTTTTCGCTATATATTATAGTATACGCTACACTTTAAGCGTTAGTTACTTTAGCAACTTTATTATTATTTAGCTGTTTAAATAAATAAAAAGCAAAAAAAAAAAAAAAAAATAGCATTAATAAAAGCGCAGCTTTTTTTATAGCTATAATAGGTCGATTTTCTTTAAAATAAACGGCCGCTTAAAAAATAATTAATAAGCTTTTTATATTATTTATTTTTTTTATTTTCGCCTTTAAATTATTACTTTATAATAATGCAAAAAGCTTTTTTATTAAAAATAGCGCGCTAGCTTAACTTATACTTTATTTTTCGGTATTATAATTTATATTTACTATAAATTTATAGCAAAAAAAAATAAAAAAGTCTAAAATATAAAGCCGAGCGTTAATAAAAAAAAACTAGTATTTTAAGCTTAACGTTTTAAAAAAATAATACTTTACTTAAAGCTTTTATAGTAGCTGCGAAAAAAAAATAATATATTTATTATTACGCTGCTATAATATAATTATTTTCGGCAAGTTATTTTAAAAAGCTATAATATCGTTAGTCGTATTAAAATATAAATTACACCTCGTTTTTTTTTTGCGATTAATTTTTTAAAGCTTAATAAACATAAGTTTAATATTATACTTTATTATATTATTAATTTAGTTAAGATTTAATTTTTTTATATAATTAATAGCCTTTGGCTAAACGTTTAAGTTTAAATAAAAAGTTTGTTTTTTTTATTTTTTAAGTTAATTTTTAAAAAAGTTTAATAGCGTTAAAGTTAGCGTTATAAAATTTAAAGCGGCTTTTAAAATAATTTGCTTATGTTTTAACTTAAAGATTAAATTTAGTATATTTTTGCTAGTAAAAAATATAAAAAATACATTAATTTATTGTAAACTTTTTTAAAGCTTATTTAACGTAAATTTATTTATATTATTAAAACTAAAACATAAATTATAATTTTTTTTTATTATTAAAAGCTAGAGTAAATTATCGAGGTTTTTATAAAGTAAATTTACGTTATATTTATTAGTTTATTTTTTAAATCGATATAATAATTTATATTTTAAAAAAAAAAAAAAAAAAAATCAATAAATAAAAAAAAATTTATATAAAATATATATATTAATACGTAAGTAATTATAATAAATTTAATAAAACGCAAGCAAAAAAAAAAAATAAAAAAAATATAAATTATATTTAATACTGCTTTTTTATTAATAAAAAATAATAATCACGCAGTAAAAAATAAATAAATAAGTTTTAAGTGTATAAAAAGTATATTAAATATAATAAGTTGTTTATATATTATTACCACGGTGTTTTAAATAAATAAAAACTACTTTAAAAATAATATTTTATAATTTTATTAATTAAAACAATAATAATTATATTTATTACTAAAATATATTATTAAGTTTTATATAATATTTACTGTTTTTATATGTTTTTAAAAATATTAAAATTATTTTTATATTAAATTATTATTTATTATTAAATTAATCGTATTTTATATATTAAATAATTAAAAATTATTATTTTATAATTTTATAAAACGCGCTATTTATTTATTATAAGCTGTTTAAAAGTTATAAAAAAGTGCTTATAAAAAACTTTTTTAGCATGTTATTATAATAATATAAAAAACAAAATATTAATATTTTATACTTTATACTTAAATATAAAATAAAAAATATTTATTTATAAAAAACACTTTTTCGTTTATTATCGAGAAAATAAAACTATAATATTATAGCTTAATAAATAAAAATCAAGTAAGAATTTAGCCGTAGTTTTATAGTTTAAAAGCATGCAAGTAAATTAGCTAATAAATAAGCCGAAAAAATAAAAAATTTATATATATAGTTTTTATAACGGTGGTATATTTAAAAAACCTTTTTTTAAATAAATTACTTGTTTTTTTATATCGCAAGCTTATTATAATATAATAAATATAATTTAATTTTATATTATTTGCTTATTTTAATTTAAAACTATTATTAATAAATAATAAATAGCAGGTTATTTTTTTTTATTATTGTTTTTATATTTTTAATTAAGCGCGCGTTTGCTTGTTTGTTTTACTTTATTAAAATCCCTTAAATAATATTTATTTATATTATTAATATAATCGAAAATAATTTTTATTAATTAATTTTACTTTAAAATAATATTATATATAAAAATAATATATTTTTTTTTTTAATATTGCGCTTGCTGTTGTTATAAAGTTATTTTTATTTAATTTTTGTTTTTTTATTTCTTGCGTTATAAATTTAAAGCGTTTTTATTTTAATTTTTTTGCTGATTTTAATTAATATTAGCTTTAATAAAAGTTTGCGCTTAAATTTAATGTTTTTTTTATAATATTATATATATAGTTTAATTAAATAAACCTTGCGATTTAAGATTTTAAAGCTTTTTTTTTAAACGTTTATAAAATTATTAACTATAATAAAACGATTAAAAAATTATATTTAAGGCTTATTAAGCGTTATTTATACCGCGTTTATAAATTATATATAGTTTAAGCTAGCGCAGCTTAATATATTACTGCTTATTTAAATATTTTTAAATATTAATACGTATATAAAAAAAAAAATAAAGATAATATTTCCGGCGAAACTTATTAAAATAATTTTATTATAATAGCGTAATTTTTATTTTTTAATTTTATAGTACGTTTTTTTAACAAGTAGGTTTATATTTAGCGTAAAAAAAATAATCGAACCCGCAAGATAATTTAAAAAATAAATAGTAAAAAACGTAAAAAAAGCTACTGCGCGGTAAAAAAAAATAATAAAAATAATTAATTGCTACGCTTATTAAATATCCTACGTTTTAATTTCTGCGGAAATATATAATAAAAAAAAAAAAAATATTATTTGCTAAGATTATTAAGCACGATTTAAAAAAATAAAAGTAATAAATTATAAAAATAATATTAATAATTAATCGCGTTATATAATTTAAAAGTTTATAATAACTACTGTTTATAATAAAGTTTACGCAAAAATAATTTTTTTCGAGTATATATTAATTTATAAATATTATCCGAGTATTTTATTTTATATATAAAAATTTTATTTAGCGTTAAAAATTATAGCAAGCTTTATAATAAAAGCTAAAAATTTAATTATAATAGTTTTTTATACTTTTTTATAAATAATATTATTTAATAACTTAAGGATAAATACGTTAATATATAAATATATTATAAAAAAAAAAAACTTTTATTGCTTATGCTACTTGTTTTATAAAATATAAACCGGTGATAGTTTATTATAGCTAGCGTTTAACACTTAAGCTATATTATATAAAATAAAATTATTAAATTAAATAACGTTAAAGCTTTTTTTTTTTTTATATATTGCGCTATATAAATAAACGTTAATATTTTTTATATATTTTTTAATAGCAACACTATATTTATATTAATATTAAGTATATTTATTTTAATATAAATAAAATAGCTTTATAATCGCGTTAAAATAAGTTAAAAAAAGTTAGTAGCTATAAAAGTGTATTAATTAATAAGCCCCTGGCTTTTTTTACTAGTAGCTAAAAAGGTTAAAAAAATTAAAGAAAAAAAAAAATAATTTATATATAAAAACAAAGCTTATTAAATATATATTTATACTTTATTTAATATAAACATTATTTTTTATAAGCTTTAATTTAATTTAAATTTAAAGCATAAAAGGTTTATAATTAAAAACAAAAGAAACTTTTTTTATAAAATTCTTTATATTTTAGTTTTTTGTTAAAGTTATACTATGTATTTTTAACTTGTTTACTAAGCTATTATATTTTTTAATATTAATTTTAATAAAACTTTTATTATTAAACTTAATATACGCGTTATATATTATTAATAAAGTAAACGATTGTTTTAAAAACCTATAAGTAATAATAAACGTTAAATATATAAAAATTATTTAAACTCGTATATTATATATATTTTACGCTATTTTTTTTTAGCTTAAATTTAACCTTTATTTAAAATATAAAAAAAATATAATCGAGAACAAAAAAATTTTTTTTGCAAAATTTATTATTTTTATTAAAGTTTTTTATATAGTTATATTATATTTACTTAACTTATTTATTAAGCTATTATATTTTTTAAAGGTTTAAAGACTTTTAAAAATATAAACTATTAAATATTATAACGTTTATATTTATTAAGTTTTTTTACGATATAATTATTATTATTTTATTTTCACAGCTTTTATTAATTTTAAATAAGTTATTTTATTTAAGTGCTTTATTATTATTTATATAAATAGTTATTTTAACGCCGGGTATATTTTAAATAATAGCTATAGCAAGAGCTAGGCTTTAAAATATAAATAAAAACTAAAACTTTAAAAATATTACGGTTGCGCTAAAATAGTGCTAGAAAATATATTATTAAAAAAAAAAGTAATAAGTTAATAATTTTAAAGTATTAGTTTGTTTACTTTTTAAATTCGTATATTATTTAAAACTTACGCTGTTTTTTTTAAGCTTTAATTTAACTTAAATTTAAAGCGTAAAAAAAACGAAATCGAAAACGCGAGAAACTTTTTATATAAAATTTTTTGTTTATATATAATTAAAATAAATAATTATATTGCGTTTATTTTACTTGTTTACCCGGCTATTATATTTTTAAATAATTATTTCGATAAAATTTTTATTTTTTTTATTCTAGTATTTTTATATGTTTTTTTAATTAATATACGCTTTTATTAAACTAATACTTTTTTTATTTTAATATTTTTATGTGTTTTTTTAGTTAGTACGCGCTTTAGTTAAACTAGGCTATAAAATATAAGTTTTTTTAATAGTTTTTTTAAGCCTGCAATTTATATATTATTGCTAGATTTAACGCGGCGGTTTTTTAAAATATAATAATTTTATTATTTATATTAAATTAAGCTAGACGGTTATTTAGCGTTTATTTTATTTGCGTACTAACTTATTACTCGAGAAAACTTTTTTATTATTAAGCTATTTTTAAACCTTAAAAACTTTTATAATTAATATTTAAATTAAAAAATATTAATAAGTTTATTATTTTTAATAAAAATTAAGCGCTTAATATATTAAGCTATTATATTTTTAAATAGTTATTTTAATAAAACTTTTATTTTTTTTATTTTGCTATAAATAATTAAGCAGCGTAAAAGTTTTTTAAAAAAAAATTTTAATAGCAGCTATAATTTAATAAAATTAATAACGTATAAAGCGCTATAAAAGTAAGAGTTATAAAAGTTATTTAAATTTGCGCTTTATTTAATATAAACTTTATTTTTTTTTAGCTTAAATTTAATTTAAATTTAAGGCGTAAAAAAAACGAAATTAAAAATAAAAGAAATTTTTTATATAAAATTCTTTATTTATATACGGTTAAAATAAATGGTTATATTATATTTATTTTATTTGTTTACTTAGCTATTATATCTTTAAATAGTTATTTTAATAAAACTTTCACTTTTTTTATTTTAATATTTTTATATATTTTTTTAGTTAATATACGCTTTAGTTAAACTAAGCTATTAAATATAAGTTTTTTTAGTAGTTTTTTTAAGTTTATAATTTATAAGCTATTATTAAATCTCGTGTAATAATTTTTTTAATAGTTTTTTTAAGCTTGCGATTTATATATTATTGCTAAATTTAATATAGTAATTTTTTAAGATATAATAATTTTATTGTTTATATTAAAGTAAAATAAATAATTATTTAGCGTTTATTTCACTTATGTATTATTATAATTTATCGGCTTAAATCTTGTTTAATAATAGCTATTTAAGTTTATAATATTTTTAAACCTTAAAAACTTTTATAATTAATACTTAAATTAAAAAATATCGATAAATTTATTATTTTTAATAAAAATTAAGCGCTTAATATATTTTAGCTTTATAATAGTTTTTTTAAGCTTGCGATTTATATATTATTAAATTTTATGCAGTAATTTTCTAAGGTATAATAATTATATTATTTATATTAAAATTAAGTGAATAATTATTCGGTGTTTATTTTATTTATAACGTTAACTTTAGTGTACGCATTATAAAACGTTAATAAAAAAAACGCTTGTTTTTTAGCAGCAGCAAAAGTTAAATATATAAAGGTTATTAAAACTTGCGCTTTTTTTAAAACGAACGCTTTTTTTTTTAAGCTTAAATTTAACCCGAATTTAAGGTGAAATAAAGGCGGAATTAAAAAAAAAAAAAATAATTTATAGCTTTATTACGTATAAAAAAAAAAATTGCGCCTGCGTTTAAAATACCTTTAATAAAAAAAACCTTCGAGTTAATAAATTAATTATTAACTTTGCGTTAAATATTTATAAAAACAGTTTTAAAGACTTTACCGGCTTGCTGCAGTTTATTTATAATAAACTTTTACGAAATATAAATAATTTTTTTATATTTTTTTAAGCTAGACTATTTAAAACTATATTAGCAAATATTAAAATTTATAAAGTTTTATTTTTTAAAGCAGCTGCTTTAATATATAAAATATTATTGTTTAATTAAATTAAGCTTTAATAATAAAAATAATATTATTGCTCCTTAAATACTTAATGTTTTTTTATAAATAATAAAACGAAGTAAACTTATATTTACGTTTAATGTTGTTTTTTTTTAACTTAGATTTAACTTGAATTTAAAGTATAAAAAAAGCTAAAATAAAAATAAAAAAACTTTTTTTTATAGAACGTACTGTTTATATTATAGTTATATATATAATTATATTGTGTTTATTTAACTTAATTTAATAAATTTTGCTGCCGCGCTTTTTCGGGATTAAATTATTACTTTAAGTTTTTTTTTTTTTATAATTAAGATTTAAAATAGCGTTAAAATTAAATTTGCTATTAAAAAATAGCTTTTTAAATATATTATTAATAACTGCTTTAGCTTGTTTATTTATAATTTTAAAGCGATATATTTTTATTTTTTTTATGCGTGGATTTTTTCTGCGTAGATTTTTTTTACGTAAGCTAATCTCGGTATTATTATAATTTATTAGCTTAAATTATACTTTTTATCGGCTTTAATTCGAGGTAAATTTAAGGTATAAAAAAAGTAAAATTAAAAATAAAAATATTTTTTAATGTATAATTTATTATTTATATTAAGTTTATAAAAAAAGTTATGCCGCGTTTATTTAACTTGATTTAATAAATTTTACTGCTGCGCTTTTTTAAAATTAAACTGCTGCTTTAAGTTTTTTTTTTTTTATAATTAAAATTAAAATAGCGTTAAAATTAAATTTACTATTAAAAAATAGCTTTTTAAATATATTATTAACAATTATTTTAGCTTATTTATTTATAATTTTAAGGCGACGTGTTTTTATTTATTTATTGCGTGGATTTTTTTTACGTGGGTTAATTTCGGCATTATTATAACTTATTAGTTTAAATTATGCTTTTTTTTAGTTTTAATTCGAGGCGAATTTAAAGCGTATAAAAAATAAA
This sequence comes from Xylaria sp. FL0933, assembly GCA_022578765.1. Taxonomy (NCBI): domain Eukaryota; kingdom Fungi; phylum Ascomycota; class Sordariomycetes; order Xylariales; family Xylariaceae; genus Xylaria; species Xylaria sp. FL0933. The sequence goes on along the minus strand of MU389780.1, from coordinate 6,025 downwards.
TTAAAAATAAAAAAAACTTATTTTTTAAAATTTATTATTTATATTAAGTTTATTTATTTATTTATACTACGTTTATTTTATTTATAATTTTATATTAAATATATATATTTTAAAACGTTAATAAAAAAAACAATTGTTTTTAAGCAGCAGCAAAAGTTAAATATATAAAGGTTATTTAAACTCGCATATAATTTAAAACTAATATTATTTTTTTTAAAGTTTAATTCGACTTAAATTTAAAGTAAAATATAAGCGAAATCAAGAATAAAAGAAAACTTTTCTGCAGAATATATTGTTTTTATTAAAATAGTGCTAAAAAATATATTGTTAAAAAAAAAAGTGCTAATTTAGTGGTTTTAAAGCAATAATTTTTTATATAAAATTAACGCTGCTTTTTTTAAGCACCGGGAGTTTAGTTAATTATTATTGCTTAAACATATAAAGGTTTTATTACCGATAATAGCAATATATTTTATTATATAAGCTTTAATTGCTACAATAATAAAAATTTATAATAAGCGGCTTTTATTAGTTAAAGCATTAAAGTACTATATACTTTATTAAAAACCTAGAATTTAATTTAAGTTTTTCGATATAAAGGCTTTTTTAGCGATCGTAATAAAAGCTTATATTTATTTTCGTGCGGTTTATACTATAATAGTTTTTATAATATTGTGGCGTTTTAAAAATACTATAATTAATACGGTGGCCTTTATAATTAATTTATAATATAAACTAAATTAAAAACGACTGTTTTAAAAATATATAAGCAGCAGCAAAAGTTAAGCATATAAAAATTATTTAAATTTGCGCACTATTTAAAACTAATATTATTTTTTTTAAAGGTAAATTTAACTTAAATTCGAGGCATAAAAAACATAAAATCGAGAACAAGTGAATTTTTTTTTATAAAACACGTAGTATATACTAAGTTTACGTATATAATTATACCGCGTTTATTTAACTTAATAACTAATATTATATTTTTACGCTTTTTTAATATAAATATTAAATAAATTATTATTTTCGCATTTAATATATTTTATTATTATATTAAAAAAATAAAACGTTTTATCGGTTTTAAACAAGTTGTTTTACTTAAATACTTTAAAACTATTTATATAAATAGCCACTTTAACGCTAAATAAAGTTTAAATAATAGCTATAACAAGAACTTAATTTTAAAATAAATATAAAAACTTAAGGTTAAAAAAAATAATAATAAATATAGTTAATATAGTGCTAAAAAATATTTTTATAAAAAAAAAAATAATAATTTAATTATTTTAAAGTTTTAGTTTTTTTTGCGCTTTAAATTTATTTATTATTTATAATAAACGCTGCTTTTTTTTAGCTCGAATTTAACTTAAATTTAAAGCATAAAAAAAATAAAATTAAAAATAAAAAAAATTTTTTTTATAAAACGTATTATTTATACTAAAGTTATATATATAATTATACTACGTTTATTTAACTCGATTTAATAAATTTTACTGCTGTAGCTTTTTAAAACTAAACTGCTGCTTTAAGTTTTTTTTTCTTTATAATTAAAATTTAAAATAGCGTTAAAATTAAATTTATTATTAAAATTTAAAATAATATTAAAATTAAATTTGCTATTAAAATTTAAAGTAACGTTAAAATTAAGTTTATTATTAAAAAATAATTTTTTAAATATATTGTTGATAATTATTTTAGCTTGTTTATTTATAATTTTAAAGCAACATGTTTTTATTTATTTTTGCGTGGATTTTTTTTGCGTGGATTTTTTTTACGTAAAGGTTGATTTTAGCACTATTACGACTTATCGGCTTGAATTATACTTTTTTTCGGCGTAAATTTAACGCGAATTTAAAGCGTATATAAAGTAAATTAAAAATAAAAAAAACTTATTTTTTAAAATTTATTGTTTATACTAAGTTTATTTATTTATTTATACTGCGTTTATTTTATTTATAACTTTATATTAAATATATATATTTTAAAACGTTAATAAAAAAAATAATTATTTTTAAGCAGCAGCAAAAGTTAAATATATAAAGGTTATTTAAACTTGCGCATTATTAAAGTTTTATGCTGCTTTTATTTAACGCAGATTTAGCGCAAATTTAAAGCGTATAAAAAACGCAATTAAAACTAAAAAAACTTTTTTATATAAAATTCATTGTTTATATTAAGTTTATATATATAATTATTTTATATTTATTTAACTTGTTTATTATGCTGTTATTTTTTTAAAAAGCTCGATAATTTTTAAAAATATAAACTATTAAATAATATAACGTTTATTTTTTTTAAGGTTTTTAACAATATAATAATTAATATTTTATTTTTATAGCTTTTTTTTTATTTTTAATTAACGCTTAGCTTTATTTACTTTTTATTATTTTTAATAAATAAGAATTTTTTTATTAAATATTGTTATTTTTTTATTAGCGTGCGCTAAATTATTATTTTTGTTTATTAAACGGTATTTTTTAAAAAAACTTATTTTTTCGTTAAATATTACCACTTTTTTACTAACATGTATTAAATTATTATTTTTATTTACCGAGCAATGTTTTTTAAAAAAATTTATAATTAAAATATTTAAAAAATTAAGTGGTTTTTTTTTTGCAGAAAAGCGCGGTTAGCACTTATTATTTAAACCTATGCTTTATTTAAAACAAACGCTGTTTTTTTTTAAGTTTAATTTAAAGCAAATTTAAAGTAAATTTAAGTTATAAAAAAAATAAAATTAAACTTAAAAAAAATATATTATATAAAATTTATTGTTTATATTAGGTTTTCGTATATAATTATACCGCGTTATAATATATTTTGCGGTATAAAAAATATATTTTATAGCGCTTAAAAAACAAGCTTTTTAATTAAAGTCGCTTGTGATTATTATGCTAGAGCTTATAATATTTATATAAAAGTTTATTTTAAAGCCTAGCTATATAAAATAAATATATTTAAATTTATTATATATAAAAACCGAAAAATTTAAGTTAACGTTTTTAATTTATTTTTTCTTTGTTTATTTTAATTATTAATATATATAGTAGTAAATGTTAACAATAATAACCTTAGTTATTAAGTTTATATATTAATAAACGCTGTTTTTTTTAAGCTTTTATTTAACTTAAATTCGATTTTAATTCGATAATAAAAAAAAAAAAATTATAAATAAAACAAACTTTATATACGAAATTTAAAGTTTATATTATTATTTTATATATAATTATTTTATATATATTTTATTTCTTTAACTTAAAATTTACTACGCTGCTAAAGGTTTTTTTTATTTTTAGTTTTATTTTTTATTTTTTATAATAAAGATTTTTAAAGTATAACACTTTATAAATTATATAATAATTAAGCTGCTTTTTTATTTATGTTCACTTTAATTATATTAAATTGCTTTAGTTTTTTTTTATTAAAGCGGCGCTGCGAAAATAATTATTTTAATAATATACTAGCAGCAGCAAAAGTTAAAATTATATAGGTTATTTAAACTTATATTTTATTAAACACGAACGCTGTTTTTTTTAAGCTTTATTTTAACCCGAATTTAACTTAAATTCGAGGGTTATTAAAAAAAAAAATTAAAAAAAAAAAAAATTTTTTTTACGAAATTTATTATTTATATTATAATTAAATATAGCGTTATTTTATGTTTATTTTATTTTTTAAACTTGAAACTTATTGTGCTAGCAGAGGTTTTTTTAGTTTTTAGTTTTATCGCTTGTTTTTTACGATAAAGATTTTTAAAGTATAGCGCTTTAAAAATTATATAATAACTAGGCTGCTTTTTAGTTTTTATTAAAATATATGCTAAAAATTTTTATTTTTTTTATTTAAACTTTTATTTATTATAAAAAAAAAAAAAAAAAAACTTAAATTATTTTTTTTAAAATTTAAACCTAGTATTATTAACTTTTAAGTTATAAATATATTTATTATATTAAAAAACTTTATATTATTAATTATAATTATTTATTATAAAAAAAGTCAAGAATTATTTATATAATTATTTTATTTTTATAATAAAGCGCCGAGTTTTTTATATATTTATTTAGCTAAAAATTATTATATTAGCTTAGGTTTTATTAAAATAAATAAAAAAAAAAAAAAAAAAAAAAACTAAAAATATATATAAACGTTTTTCCTTGGTTTTTATATTATAAAAACTTATATTATATAAAAAAAAACCTTTTTTTTTATTTTTTTTAAAAGTCGAACTTAGCGTTTTAAACTTTTTAATTATAAATATATTTATTATATTAAAAAACTTAATATATTATTAATAATAATTATTTATAGTAAAAAAAATTAAAAATTATTTATATAATTATTTTATTTTTATAATAAAACGCCGAGTTTTTTATATATTTATTTAATTAAAAGTTATTATATTAGCTTAGGTTTTATTAAAATATATAAAAAAAAAAAAAAACTAAAAATATATTAAAGTAATATAAATGGTTTATATAAAATATAGTTAGCTAAAAAAAATAAGCTTAATTATTTAGTAAAAATAATATAAAAAAAAAGTTATAAATAATTTTACCGTAGATTTAAAAAAATAAACAAATGAATTTTATTATAATTTTTATAAATAAAGCGTTTTATTTTATATTAATTACCGAGTTTTTATTTTTTATAAATAAATATAAAAAAAACAAAGGGTTTAAAAAATATAAAGTATTTTTTATTATAACCACTACTTTTTTTATAAATAAAACTATTTTTATAAAAATTATTTTTATTATTTTATAAACGTTTTTTTTTGTTTTTTATAATATAAAAGCTCATTTATTATAAAAAAAAACGCTTTTTTGTTTTTTTTAAAAGTCGAACCTAGCGTTTTAAATTTTTTAGTCGCAAGCGTATTTATTATATTAAAAAACTTTAGTGATTTTATATATTTTCGGTATATAAAAAAAAGTTAAAAATATATATATAGCTGTTTTATTTTTATAATAAAGCGCCGAGTTTTTTATACGTTTATTTAATTAAAAGTTATTATATTTGCTTAGGTTTTATTAAAATAAATAAAAAAAAAAAAAAACTAAAAGTATATTAAAATAATATAAATAATTTAAATAAAACGTAGTTAATTAAAAAAAATAAGTTTATAAATGTTTTTTTTTATTTTTTTTAATATAAAAGCTTATTTATTATAAAAAAAAAACTTTTTTTTGTTTTTTTTAAAAGTCGAACTTAGCGTTTTAAACTTTTCGGTTATAAATATATTTATTATATTAAAAAACTTATTCTTAAGCTTAACTAAATAGTGGGCTAAATTTAATTTAAATTATATAAAGATTTAATATATTAAAGTAAACGAAATCTTTAGTTTAGTTTTATTGTTTAATAATAGTTTTAAATAAGTAATTTTACGAAAAATTAACGCAATAATGCTTTTAGTTCGGTTTTATCGGTCGCATATAAAAAAATATAAAATAAATATATCGGTATAGCTTATTATTACGGTTATTATAGTTGTCGCGGTTTATATTTATTAAGCGCTATTATTTTTGTTTTTTTTTTTTTTTATAAACTGCTTAGCTTATTATAAATAATAAAAATAATAAAAATAATAAAAATAATAAAAATAAAAATAATAATAAAATAAATTATATATAATATAATTTAATTAAAATATATATATTTTTAAGAAAATTATATATAATTATTTATATATATATATATAATTAAGTTTTTTTTTTTTTTAATATTTTTATAGGTTTTATATAACTATAATTAACAAGGCTTTTATTTTTTTTAGCGTTTTATTTTAAAAAACTTTAGCTTTATTATTATTTTTGTTTTTTTTTATAATATTTATTTTTATATTAAGATTTTATAACTTATATATATTTTTTTTTTATAGTAAATAATTTCTATAAAAAAAATCATGCGTTAGTATAAGTTATAAGTTATGTTAGGGTTAGGGTTAGGGTTAGGGTTAGGGTTAGGGTTAGGGTTAGGGTTAGGGTTAGGGTTAGGGTTAGGGTTAGGGTTAGGGTTAGGGTTA
>MU389779.1:0-243281 GCA_022578765.1 Xylaria sp. FL0933 | reverse complement strand
AATTAATTAAAAAATTAAAAATTATTTTAAATAATTAATAAATTTAAATTTAATATAATAATTAATAAATAATTAAATTAATTATAAAAAATATTATTATATTATAAATAAAATTATATTATATTAATATTTATAATTATTAGTTATAATAAAAAATTTTTAATAAAACTTTATTTTTTATTATTAAATAATTTATTATGCTGCTATAAAACAGCGCGGTTTTTTTATATATATATATTTATAAATAAAACTATATAAAAATTAAATAAAAACTTTATATTATGTATTATTTATTATTTAAATGTTTTTTATTTTTATAAAAACTAGTTTTTATTGTTTAGTTAATTAATAAAAAATAAAACAAGGTTAAAATAAAAAAAACTTTTTTTAAAGGTTTTTATAGCTTTTATTTTTAAAAAAATCGCAGCAAGTTTACTATTTTATTTAAGTATACTTTTAGTAAAATTTTTTTAACTTTACTATAATATTTTTTTTTTTTTTTTTTTATTTTTTTTTTAGTTTTTTTTTTTTTTGCTGCTTTATTATATATAATTATTTTATTAGTATTTATTAGCTACTTTATAATAAAGCCCGCGGTTTTAAAGTTTTTTATAATAATTTTTAAGTTTTTATTATTTAGCAGCAAAATATTTATTAAATTTTTAATTAAAATATTTTTTTTTTTTAAAAGTTTATATTTAAAAATAATATATTAAAGTATTTTTTTTTTTTTTATATATTTATAAAGTAAAATTAAAAACTTAAAAACTTTTTTTTTATATAAAAATATTTTTAATTTTATTTTTTTAATATAAATTTAAATAATTAACGTTGTTTTATATTTTAATAAACTTTTATATTTTTTAAATATATTATTTTTATTAAACTTTTATTTAATTAAAGTTAAATAATTATATTTTATTTTAATATAGCGCTAATAATTTTTTTATTTTTTTTAAAATATTTTTTTAAGCTTTTATTTTTTTAATTATTTTTTTTATTAATAATCCGGTTTTATAAAGTTACTATTAATAAAAATTATTTTTTTTTAAAAAGTTTATTTTTAATTTAAGCTTTAATTTTTTTTTTTTTTATTGTTTGCAATATTATTTTTATTTTATTAATAATTTTATTAATAGTTTTATTATAAACTATATTATATAATTAATTTTTATTTATTGCGGCTTTATTATTAAAATATAAGTTTATTAATAAAACTTTTAGCTTAGTTTTTAAATATTTTATAAAAATAGCCTTAAAAACACTAGTTATTTATTTAAAATATTTATTTTAAATAATTGCTAAAGCGCTAATAATATTTTATATTTTATTTTTTTTAAAAAACTTATATTATATTATTACATTATATATTAACGTGCTATAAATTACCGCTAAATAAATTTATTTTATTTTAGCTATATTATTATTTTATATTAAATTTTATAATTTAATTATTATATATATTTAAATATTAAGTTTTTTTTTAAGTTTAATTAAATATTTTTTTTATTTTATATTTTTATTAAATTATATATTTAAAAACTTTATATTATTAACTAGTTTAATTATAATATTAAAAAAATAAATTATTTATATAAGCGCTGTTTTACTATTAAAAAAATATATTAGTTTATTTTTTTAAAGTATAAACTTTATATTATGTTTTTTAGTTTAATTTTCGTATATTTTTTACGCTATTTTTAATACTTTATAATTTTAATTAATATTTAAATTTATTGTTAAAAAATTAATATTATTAGCGAAGCTAATAATAACTAGTTTTTTATACGCAGTTAAGTTTTTATAAAACATTAAAATATATAAAAAAAAAAATAAAAATAAAAAAAAAAACTTTTAAAATATTTTTGCTTTTAAAGCTATTAATTATAACGTTTTTTTATCGAAGCAAAATTATACTAACTTATTTAAAATAAACAAGTAAACTTATGCTATAATTTATAAAAAAAAACTTTTTTACTAAAAAATATAAATTATTTATTTTTTATTAATTATATTAAAAGTTTTTATAATATTTAATTATAATAAAAATATAATATTTTTTTTATTTATAGCTGTTTTAACTATTTTAATTATTAATTTTATAATTATATTTATAAATTTATACTTTTTATTATTTATTTAATTATTTAATAATAAACTTTTATTTTTAATTATTTTTATTATATAGTAATATAGTTTTTTTTTAAAAATTTTATTTATTATATTAATAAGCGCGATTAATTTTTATTTCCTGGTTATTTTTTTAATTTTTTTTAGCTTGCCCGGTTTAAAAATTATTATTATTTTTACTTTTTTAAACCTCGCTAAATAATATTTTAATAAAAAACTAGCTATATATAATATAGTTATTTTTTTTGCTAAAATAAGTTTATAAGCTTTAAAAAATCTATTAAATAATAAATTTTTTTTTAACGTTTTTTAAAAAGCTAGCGTTTAAATTAATATTATTATATTTTTCTCGTTTATAAATATATTTATTTTAAATTTTTAATAATTATTATATATTAATTCTTTAGTTAATATATTAATTAAATCTATAAATAATATTAAAAAAAAATATTTTATTAATAAAATTGTTTTATTTTTAAAAATAATTACGCTTGCTAGTTTATTTTTTATTTTATTTAATAATAAAATTGCTGCTATTTTAAAAGCTGGTTTATATATTAATTTAGCTTATTTAGCTAAACTTTAAAATATTTTTAAATTTTTTAAAGTTTTTATAAATATTTTTTTTTAGTTATATTTTTAAGCTTTAATTATTTTATTAATAAACGCTTGTTTTTTTTTTTTAAATTTAAGTTATATTATTATAGTTTTTTCGGTTTAAAATTTTTTATAAGCTTATTTCGCTTTTTTTTCTGCTTTTTTAACCTTTATAAACTATTAAATAAGTGTTTAATAATTTTTACTTAATGTTTTTTTAAGCGCTGCTTTATTTATTACTTTTATAAGCTGCTTAATTAATTAATTAAAAATTATATTTAATTTACCGATTATATATAAAATATTTATATTTATAATAATTATTATTATTTTAACTATTGTTTTTTTTTTATTTAACTTTAGCTAATTTTATTTTTTTATTTTATAGTTATAACTTTTTAAATTAATATTTATATTAATAATTATTTAAATAATTTTATAATTAAAGCTTAATTATTTAAAATTTTTTTAATATATTACTGCTAAATTATTAATAGTTTATATTAAATTTATTATTAAATTTTTTTACTTTTAATAAGTTTTAGTTATTTTATTTTATAGAGTAGTTAACGTTAAATTTTAGTTCGCCGTAAATTTTAAAAATTTTTCGGCTTTTTAGTTTTTATATTTTTTTAAGTTTTATAAAAAATAATATAAGTTAAAATCTTTTATAAATATATATTATTTAGCTAACTAGTTTTTATTTTTAATAATTTAAATAAAGCTTTATTATTTTTTTTTTTTTTAGTTTAATAAATAAATTAATTATATAATTACTGCTTAATTTTTGCTGCTTATTATTATTTTTGCTTAGTTTTTTTTATATTTTTTATTTAATAATTCTGCTATTATTTTTTTATTTATATATAAAACGGTTTTTTTTTTATTTAAATTATTTAATATTTATATTTTTTTAAACAGTAAATATTATTATATTTATTAATTAAAAATTCTTAAATCGCTAAATAATTAAAGCTATTGTTTAATAATATTTTTATTATATTATTTTTAAAGCTTATTATATTTTAAAAAATAATATTATATTTTATTATATAAATAAAAAAATAACTTTATTAAAACTATTTATATATTATTTTTTCGCCGGTAATTTAATATTATTTAATTTAATAAAAATTAAAACTAATAATATTTAAATTTTATTATTTATAATTATTTTATTAATTATTATTAATTTTTTTATGTTTTAAAAACTCTTAGGTCGTAAAGTATATATTATTTTTGCTTTTTTTTTTTATTTTATTTTTTTTTTATATAATTTATTTTACGCAGTATAATTATTATTATAATTAATATATTTTTTTTTAACCTTTATTTTTTTAATTAAATATTTATTTTTTTTATTTTTATACTTTAAAGCTGCGTAATAGTTATACTTAATATTTTTTAAGTAAAATTTAATTATATATTTATATTTATAGCAGTTAAAATATTAAATAATTTTAAATTTTTTTATAAAAAATTTATAATTAAATAATTAAGTTTTTTATATAAAGTTATTATTATATATTATTTTAACCGTTTATATATTACTAATATAAACCGTAATAGCTATAAATTTTATTTTTTTATTTTTAAATATTATTTTTTTATATCGCGTAATTTTAAAATATTCGCTGCGTAATATTTTTAATAAGTTTTCGTTTATATATATCTCGCGTATTTATTTTATTAAAACGCTTTTTATAATAACTGCTATATTTTTGCTTTATAGTTTTATTTTATTATTAAACGCTTTAATAATTTATTTTTTATTATTTATATTTTTTAAAACCGCGTTTTTAAATATAATAATAATATCGCTATTATTAAGCTTTTTAGCCGCAATTATATTACTGCTTATTAAAGCCGTATTTATAGCTTTAATAATATTTATTAATATTTTTTTTTTAAATTTTTTAATTATTTTTTTATTTTAATTAAAAATTTTTTAGTTTTTTTTGCAGATATTATTTTATTAATATAATTTAATTATATAGCCGCAGTTATTTAAACTTAATTTTTTGTTAAATTTATTATTATATTTATAGTTAAAGTTTATTTAATTATTTTTTATATAATTTTGTCGAGATCGCGGTATATAATTAGCTTATTTAGGTTTATTTATTTTGCCGCTTTATTAATTATATTGATTTATTTTTTTAAAAAGCGCACTAACTGTTTTTTTTTTACGTTTTTTTAAAAAAAAAGTTTTTTTTTTACTTTATTATTTATTAATAGCTATAATATAAGTTTAATTAATTTATCGATTATTTTAAATAAACTTTTATATTTATTAGCTATATATTCTTTATTAAAGCGCAGCTAAATCGTAATAATATTAATAATAAGTTATAATTAATTTTATGTTATATTTTTTATAAATAAATCGTTAATTATTATTTATATATTATTTACCTCGTTTATTATTTATAGCATTAATATAACTTTTTTACTAAGTATAAATAATTCTCTTAAATTTAATAGTCGTAATTATTTAATAATAGCACTTAAATCTATAAAATTATAATTAAATTTTTCTTTAAAATTCTATAATTTTAATTTTATTATATATAAGTTTAATAGCGTTAAATTAAACCTTTAATATATTAATTATAACGCTGTTTTAAAACGCTAAAAAAAATTAAATTAAAAAGCTAGAGCTTATATAATAAATAAACAAGCATATAAAATATAATAATATTATTAATTATATAATAATTTTTAAATTTTATTAAATAATAGCTTTTATAATTATTTAAAATTAAAAAACGATAAATATTTTTAGTTCGGCTTTAAATATAATTATTAAAATATTTTGCTTAGCTAACGCTTATATTATTATTAATTTAGCTATTATTTAAAAAGTTTATAATTTAATCTAGCAATAAAATAATGTCGCAATATTAAAATATAAAATAAATTTTGCTTGCAAAAATAATATACGGCAATATTATTTAACTTTAAAAATTAGCAGCTTAATTTATAATAATTTATTTTTTATTTTTAGGTTTAGCTTACTTAAAACGTTTATATTTTTTAAAGCTTATAATAATTATTTTAATAATTATTTTATTTATTAAAAACTTTATTTTATTAAAGTTATAAATATTTTTATTTAATATATTAAATTTTTTAATTATATTTTTTATAAGCTTAAATTATTTATAATAACTTATAAAATTTTTATTAAAAGTTCGTTAATAATTAATTTAATAGCTATAATATATTCGAAGATTAAGTTATTATTATATAAAGGTTAAAGCTTAATTAACGTTAATTTTTAACACGTCGTGTTTATATAAAAAAATATTAACTATTTTTTTAATATAATAAAGCTAAAGTAAAAACGCTCGTATATTTAGCTTAAAAATATATTTAGTAATAATATTTTTTTTAAATATTATTAATTTTTGTTTTATTATATTTATAATATAATAAAGTATATTATTATTAATTTTTCGCTTAAAAATATAAGCGTAAATATTATAAATATAAGCAAGCTTATAAAAAAAAAGTTTAAGGTCGCGTTTTTTAGCTTAAATCGCTAGCTATAAATTAGTTTTTTTAGATTTTTTAATTATTATATTATAATAAAATAATATATAAATAAAATAAAAAATTAAAAAATTAATAAAAAATATAATATTAACTTATATGCGATATTAACTCGTATATAACATTATTAATAATTTAAAAAAATATTAAAAAAAAAAATAAAAAATATTTAAAAATTTATTAAAAAAAAAAAGTTTAATATATAAATTATAAAATAACTATAAAAATATTTTTATTTAAAAAAAATATTTAAAGTTTATATAAAAAAATATTTTTAAAAATTATTTTTTAAAAAGTGCTTTTTAAAAAAATATATTAAATATAAAAAATTATATTTTAAGCTAGAATATCTGCTAACCGGGTATTTAAGGGTAAACCTATGTTAAAGAGACAGGGGCCCTTATACAAATTCTGCGTAGCCTACTAGTCGCGTCTACTTAATAGAAACAACACAGATGATCAATACAATCAATCAACCCAATATTACATGCCATCACTTATATCTGACATCTGTATGTCTACAAGCATCTCTCTTTGCGGCATTTTGCAGGGCCATCTAGATGTGGCTTGATTCTCCATGGTGAGGTCTCGGCTGCTGGGAGTCGCTTGATTGCCTCTTTGGGACAGAACCTGGCCCTCTACCTCCGCAGCAGCAGCCCCGTATTTCCTACGGTATTTTCCTTATTTCCTCCTAGCGTAAGCTGGGTAAGGGTCAGAGGGAGCGAGGGAGGGACCCTTTCTTGACAGTATAGCTGTACACTATATCGTACACGTATGGCCTGCCCCGCGGCAGCTACTTGTAACCCATCTCAGCTCCTTGGAGCTATCCTGGATAGTGTCTTGTAGCGTATTGTCCTAGCTCGACTGCGGCTCGCCTGGCTAGTAAGGTTTTACGACAGTGTTGTTATTCTTTATTGCAGTAGAAGAGAGGAGGCCCTGGGACAGGCTGGGCGTGGCTAGTGCAGTAGCAAACCCGGGACCCGGCTTGCTTGCGTGCTTGCGTGCCTGCGTGCAGCACGTCTTTTCCCTGTTCTGGCTTGCCCAAGCCTGCTTTTGCTTGTCAGCTGCAGTTGCAGCAAAAGTGCTGTCTGTACGTACATATAGTGACTGTACCCAGATATGGTAATACCCGCATGCAGGAGGAGAGCGGACCTGATGCGGGCCAACTCCAGATTCCGCCTGGGACCGCAACCATACCAGGCGAGAGGATAAGTAGAGTGGGCCCGCCAGTAATACCTTGATATCTGGTAAGTACTGGTAGAACGCCGCTACTGAATAATACATGCAGATATGGAGCTACTATTTTCAGTAGATCTGGTACTAATAGGAAACTTGATTGAACTATAAAGTGTCTATTACAGCAGTGTACGTGTAGGTAGACAATCTTGGAGCATTAGGTGACCTTCTACTGTAGGTACCTACGTACTTGTAAGGATACTCTATACTTGGAGTTAGCGCGGGACCGCTGCCTCTTTCTAGTGTAGAATCCTAGCGGGGCGTGCTAACGTAAATGTGGCTAATGCTTTAGTATAAGAGGCTAGCTACTTACAAACTAACAGTAGCTAGTGCAGCTTTATTATTCCTGGCGATAACTCTAGGTAGTCTATTGCCTCTGCTGAGTTTGACATACTGCCAGATGCACTACGAAGTACATTAGTCTCTCTTCTCATGGAGGGGCAGCGGCAAGAGGAGGGTAGTACCTGGGCAGAATTGCCACGGGCACATTGGGACTGTTGAATCTCATGTCATGTAAGTGTTTAAGGTATGTGAAATGGGCCGCGCATAGGGGCAGAAGGATTAGGTACTGGTATGTAATGAAGTTCAAGGTACCTAGGTAGTAATAGTCCATGATAGTACTGACAATGGTAGCATAGTACGTAGGTAGTATTGTGACGGTTGGTTATTGATATAGTACGCATATAACGCGCCGACATACCTGGGTTAGGTAGTATGTAATCTCATGATGCAGCCCAACAGCAACAAAGCCCAATTCTTCCAACATTCGGAGATCCACCCTGGATATTGTTTGTTGCAACCCACCCTCCGAGTCGTCTGCACAGTACCAGTAGATGCATAGATGTAAGCTGCATCTGCACAACACCTCGGCATGACAGCGCTTGGCACATCATTGATCCCGTTCCCTGGGTATTCGCCTAGGCAGGTAGCATAGGTGCTGGGCTAATAGAGTAGGTCGGCTTGAGGCTTTCAAATCAGCTACATAGTACCTAGGTAGTAGTGTAGTAGTAGTAGTAGACAAGGTTGAGACTAGTAGCTGTTATTGATACAAGTTGATGGCAGAGTCGCTGGTGCCGGAGTGTCTCTTCTTGACGGGTGCTCAGTACATACCTGTAGTTGTCAGATATAAGTAATAGCATGTAATATTAGGTTAATTGATTATATTAATTATATGTGTTTTCTCTGTTAAGTAAACGCGACTAGTAGGCTACGCAGAATTTATATAAAAACCTTTTGTTTTTTTAATATAGGTTTACTTTTAAATACCTAGTTAGTAAATATTTTAGCTTAAAATATAATTTTTTATATTTAATATATTTTTTTAAAAAACATTTTTTAAAAAATAGTTTTTATAAATACTTTTTTATATAAACTTTAAATATTTTTTTTAAATAAAAATATTTTTATAATTATTTTATTATTTATATATTAAACTTTTTTTTTTTAACGAGTTTTTAAATATTTTTTATTTTTTTTCTAGTATTTTCTTAAGTTATTAATATTTTTAAATATTTTTAATATTTATAA
Source organism: Xylaria sp. FL0933 (assembly GCA_022578765.1). Lineage (NCBI taxonomy): Eukaryota > Fungi > Ascomycota > Sordariomycetes > Xylariales > Xylariaceae > Xylaria > Xylaria sp. FL0933. Next base: position 234,236 of record MU389779.1, on the reverse strand, counting down.
AGTTAAGCTAGTTTAAAAAAATATTTTACTTGTTTTTAAAAAATATTTTTATTAATTTATTAATAATTATATTAGTAATAAAAATATATTCGACTTATAAAATTTTATTAAAAACTTTTTATTATAGTTAATAATTATAAATATTAATATAGCATAGCTTTATTTATAATATAATAATATTTTTTATAATTAGTTTAATTATTTATTAATTATTATATTAAATTTAAATTTATTAATTATTTAAAATAACTTTTAATTTTTTAATTAACCGGTTAATAAATATTATTTTTTTAAAAGCTTAAGCTAATACTAAAAATTTAGCCTCGGTTATAAAAGTTATTATAATATTTTATTTATTAATTTTTTATTTAATAATTTTTTTAAATAGCTTTATTATATATGCTTGTAAACTTTTATAGTCGAAAATATTATCGGCAAATAAAAAATCGCTTATAATAATAAATTTATTTTTGTTTTTAAATTATAGCGCGTAGTATTAAATAATTTTAAAATAAAATAATAATTAATTAGCAAAATTATAATGTTTTAATTTTAAATTTAAGTTAAATCGTAATAATTAAAATATTTTAAAAATAATATTAAATTAAATAATTATAGCCTCGTATATAATTAAACTTATTTTTTTTTAATAATAATAAATTTTTTATCGCGTGGTTAATTTATTATAAAAACTAAGTTTTTTTGCTTTTATTAAAATATATATTTTAAAAATAAATTTATTTTTAAGTTTAATAATTTTTTTAATATATAAAAACTATAATAGCTAAATTAAGTTTTTCTTGCGATTTTAAATTATTTTTACGCCGAAAAACTATAAAAAATTATTTTTATTAATTATTTAATAGCAGCGTTTTAATTTAATAATTATTTATTAAGTAATAGTTTTTTTAAATTATTAATAAACTAAAATAATATTATTTATATATATAAAAATAAAAACTTTTTGTTTAATATAATAATATAATTTATAAAAAATTATTTAATAGTTTATTAATTTTAAAAATTTAATTAATTTTTGCTATTAAAAAAACGAAAACTCTTAAAGGTTATATAGCGCTTAAAAAAATCTAAAAAAAATTTAAAATTTATAATAACTTAAAAATATATATATATAAATTTTTTTATTAAATTTTATATTAATAAAAGCATTTATAATATTATATTATTTTAGTTTTAAGTTAAACTTAATTATAATAGCTATAAAAATTTAAAATAATTTATTTATAAAAATAAATACGTATATATTTTTTTTTTATTAATTAATTATTAGTTTTTTTAAATAATAAGTTTAGTTTTATATTTTTAATAAAAGTTATACTTATTAAACTTATAAATATATATTTATATATAATTTAAAGTTAATTTTTTATAAATAATATATATATTAATTTTTTTTTAAATATTTATATTTTTATAGCTTTAAAAATATAATTCTTTAGCTTATTTAAAATATTTACTTATAAAATAAATATTAAAATTTTTATATTATTTAAAAAGTAAAAAAAAGTTTTAGCAATAAATTTTAAATTTAGTTTAAAACAGCTTTATTAAGTTTAATTTTTAAAGTGTTAAAATATTTTTTAAAATAAATTTAAGTAAAAGCGTTTAAAGCTGCATTTTTAAAATAAATTTAAATAAAAACGCTTAAAGCTATATTTTTAAAATAAATTTATATAAAAGCGCTTTAAGCTATATTTTTATAAAAAATATAAGTTTTTTATTTTAAATAAATTTAATAATATTATTAAAATAATTTAAAATTTTTTTTAAAAATCTAGTTTTATTAATTTTATTTATTAATATACTGTGCTATAACTTTATAATTATTAAGCGTTTTATATTAAACGTGGTTTTTTAGTAATTTTTATATATTATAACTTTAGAAAAAATTATTTAAAAATTTTTTTTAAACTTTAAAATAAAATTAAACAATTTAATAATTTTATTAAGATTTTTTTTTTAGCTAACTTTTTTAATTATAGCGCTAAAAAAAGCACAATAAGTAAAAAATTTAAAAAAAATAAAATATAAAATAAAAATTGCCTTAGTATATAATTAATTAAATTATAACAGCAAGTTTTTATTTTAATTTATATTTTTATTAATATTTTTATTTTTTGTTTTTTTAGCAGAATTAATTAGTGCGTATATTTTTTAGTTTTTATATAAATTAATAAAGTTTTATTAAATAGTTTTTAAATAAAATTAATAAATAATTTTAGCTAATAAAACTTTAAACTTTTTATTAATAATTTTTAAAAAATTATTTTTTAAAAAATTAATATTTTTTAAAAAAACTATATTTTTATTAAATATAATATTTTTAGTTATAATAACTTTATTAGCTTTTAATAATTAAATATAATAAGTAATAAATAATTAATATTTAATTAAATATTTAATTTAAGTTTTTAAATTAAGCTTTTTTTTTTTTTTAATTATATTATTAATATTATAATAAAAGCTTTATATTTATAAACCTTTAAATATAATAATATAAATATTTTATTTTTTTTTAATAATATTATTTTATATTTAAAAATAAATATAAACTTTTTTATATAAAGTTTTTTAATTATAAATATATTTAAAAATATAATTATAAAAATATATAGCAGCTTTAATAATTTTTATTTAAAAATAAATTAGCAATTTTAATTTATTTTTTATAAATTATATTTTTTTTTAATTATACTTTTTAATTTTTTAGTTTTTTTATTAAATGTTTAAATATTAAAAAAAAACACTTTAAAAATAATTTTTTTTATTATTTAAAAATATTAAACAAGTTTAAAAATACTTTTTATATTTATTATTATTTTATTATTATATTTTATTATTAATATTTTAATTTTATAATAATTTTTTATATATTTTATTAAATATATAAATATAATTTTAATAAATAAATATATTCGGTTATATAAATAATAATTAAAAATAAAGCTAAAATATTAATTAATAATAAATATTATATATTATTTTTTATTTTTTATTTTTTAAGGTTTTTATAATTATAAAAATTAATTACTAGTTATATATTAGCCGCTATTAATTTTTTTTATAATTATTTATTAATTTAACGTTTAATTTTTAATATTTTATATATATTATATTAAATAGTTTTTATTTTATTATTTTTATTAAAAGCTTAATAAATTTTTATTTTTTAAAATAAAATTATTAAATATTATATTATTTTAAGTTTTAAATAATTTATTTAAAAATATTATTTAAATAAATTTTTTTATAAAATTAGTTTTTTTATATATAAATTAAGTTTATTTTGCCGTATATAAAAAACGGATTTTTAAAACAAAAATAAAAAATATTTTAAAATAAATTAATTAAATTAATTTTATAAACAATATAATATTAAATTATTTTTTCGTCGTAAAAAATTTATAAATAGCTTATTATTTTATTAATATTTTAATTAATTAAAAACTTAAAGTAATATTAAATTAATAATTATTATAAAATAAAATATTATATTATATAATTAAAAAACTTTTAATTTTTTAAGTTTTTAAATTTAAACGTTAATTTTTTCGAAACTTTTAATTAAAATAACTTTATTTTTTACGTATATTATATTATTTAAGTTAACTTTTTTAAAATTTAAAAACTTGCTAATTTTATTAAATATATATATTATAGTACTTAAGTTTAAAATTATAAAATTTTTTAATTTATAAATTATTTTAGTTTTATTTTTAGCTATAAATATTATTTAAACTAGCTTTTTTAATAATTAATTAACATTAAGTTCGGCTTTTTTTTACTTTATTTTTTTTTTAAATTTATTTAATTTTTTTTAAAAGTTTTAAATTAAACTTTAATAATTATAAAACTATTTTTTAAACTATTTTATTTAAAATAAAATCTTTGCTTATTAATTTTAAAAAAATATATTAATATTTATTTAATAAATAATTTTAAATATATAACTTATAATTTATATTTTTATTATTAATATTTGCTCGAAAACGCTTAGCTTTTATATTTTCATTATATTTTTATAATTTTTTGCTATAATTACTGCTTTTACTTTTATTTATTAATTTTAAATATTTTAAAGCTTTTTTTACTTTAATTATATTATTTACTTTTTTAATATTTTTAAAGTTATAAAAGCTTTTTTTATAAAGTTTTTTTTTAAATAATTTATTTTAAATTAATAGCTTAATATTTATTTTATTATATAAATTTACTATAATTATAATATAGTTTAAAGTTTTATTTTTAATTTTTTATTAATTAAATTATCGAAAAATTATTATTTATTTATTTTTAATAATTTTTTTAAAGCTTTTTTTAAATTAATAATAATATTATATAACTTTAAAAAATTTATTACTTTATATTTTATTATTAAAGCTAGCTTTTTTTTTTATTTAATTATTTAAATTTTTAAGTTTTTTAATAATTATTTTATATTATTATTAATAAATAATTTATAGTTTAACCTTGTTTAATATATTAAGTTTTTTTTTAAATATATTTTAATAATATAAAATTTATTATATTATATATTAAATATATTTATAAGTTTTAATAATATATTTTTATAGCTTTAAAATATTATTTTAAAAATTTAATTTTTTAATTAATTAATAATTTTAATTTAATTAATATATTCGCGTATTTTTATATTATAATTATTTAAGTTTATATTATACGCGGTTTATTTAAAAATTATTATTTTAGTTATATTTTATAAAAGTTTTAAGTTTATTATTTTATAATTTATTATTAAAAAAAATCTTATAAATAATATTAATATATTTATTACTTTTAAATAATTTTTAATTTTAAATATTATAAGTCGTTTTAATTATAATATTTTTATATTTAAATTTAAAATAATATAATTTTATAAGTTTAAGCTAACTATTTTATTTTTAAATTTTTTATTTTATAAATAAAAATTATTTAAATATTTTAACGCGATTTTCGCGTTTTAATTAATTAATTTTTATATATTAATTATTTAATTAAACTAATAATTTATTTAATAATAACTAAAAATAATAATAAAACTTTTAATTATTAAATATAAATAATAATATATAACGTTAAATTAATTAATTATATTAATTAAACGTATTATTTTTATTAAATAAACGCGATTAATAAGCTACGCAAAATTTATATAAAAGCTCTTGTTTTTTTTATATAAGTTTACCCTTAAATACCCGGTTAGCAAATATTTTAGCTTAAGATATAACTTTTTATATTTAATAACCACTGCCGTCACTACCCCCCCCTCTTATAAAAGGCTTGTCCTTAAGCCCTACCCCTTCTACCCTCTTCACTTGAGGTAGGTTTTCGTTGGTAGTAGGTCGACGTAGCCAGGGCCTTTAATCAAGTAGAGGTATATATAAAGCATTTAAAAAAAAGCGAACCTTTTACTTAATCTGCAGGTCGAACTGTAGACCTTATATACCTTGACTATTATCACGGTTAAGACTATTCTCCACTACTAAGTAGGCTAACCTTCCCAAAAAGGATGTAGAATAGTTAAGGTGGAGGCTTAACTACCTAAAGTGGACTATATAGTGGGCTCCGCCACAGTGGCTGCAGGTCTACCACTGCTGTCACTTTAGCTCGTTATAAAAAGTGGAAAAAAAGCAGTAAAGTTTATATTTTAGTAGTATATATTTTATTGTTTTTTTTATAAAGTATTAGCTAAAATATAAGTTTTTGATTTATAGTCGCACTTTAAAAAATAATAAACGTTTAATATTTTAAGTTTTATTAAAAATATTAATATAAAAAAAATAAAGATTTTCGATTAATATAAATTAATATAATTTATTTATATTAAAACTTTAAGAAAAAATAAAACTAATTAATTTAATAAAAATAAAAGTTTATATTTTAGTTATATATATATAATAATATTAAAAAAAAGCTACGTAAAAATAAAAAATTAAAATTTACGCAATTTAAATATATATAATTAAGCCTTTAAAAACCACTTATTATTTTAAAATACTTTTATAATAAAAAAGCTATATTTTAACTTTATCGCAATATAATATATTATTAATATACGTAAATTATATATAATATAATAATATTAATAATTATAAAATTTTATATTTACCTCGTTTATTTTAAAACTTAAAAAAATATATTATTAATTAATTTTTTTAATAATATAAAATAATATAAAATATATAGCGATTTTATATTTTATAAATAATTATTATAAGTTATAAAAATAATTTATAAGTTTTTTCGGCAAAAAATTCTTAAGTTTTATTAATAATTTAATAGTTTTTAATAATTTAAATAAAATTATTAAAAAAAAACTAAGCATTAATAATAAATTATTAATATATATTATTAAAATTATATTAATAATATTTTAAATAATAATAAATTTTTAAACAATAAATTATAATATTATAATTAAACATGTTTAGTTTTAAATAATAATTTTTTTAATTTTAATAAAAATAATAAAAATAATAATAACGAAAATAAAAATAATAATAATAAAAAAAGCTTGTTTAATAAAAATAAAAATAATAATAATAAAAAAAGCTCGTTTAATAAAAAAAAAACCGAAAATAAAAACAAAAACAAAAAAAATAAAAATAAAAATATTAAGAAAAATTAAAATAATAAAGCGCTATAAAAAAAGTTTAAAAATTAAATGCGTACGTTATATTTATATAATATATTAAAAAAAAAAAAAAAATTTAAATTATTTTTTAATAATTAAATATTTTTTTATATAATAAATATAAAGTTTATATTATAATAATTTATAAATATTTAATTTAATATAATAAATATAACGTTTATAATATAATAATTTATAAGCTTAAAAACTTATATATTAATTTTATTTTTATAGTTAACTTTATATAAAAATTTAATATTAGCTAATATAAAATATAATAAATTTTTTTTTTTAGTAAATAATTTTTATAAATAGTTATATAACCAGTATATAACTATTTATAAATCTTAACTAGTTATTAAGCAGTGCTTAGCAGCTAGTATTTTAAAAATAAAAATATACTAGCCCAAAATGTTTATTATAACCGGTTGCGACCTATAGTGCGCCGTATTCTAATTCAAGTTAACTGCTTCATTTTATCTCGTCCTTTTAAGCGCACATCGATTTGGTATAACCGACATGTCTCTTTCCGGCAAGCCTCGATCTGAAAAGCTACCTGGAACAACGACGTCACATAGGAAATTGCCTGAGTGTCTACTCGCCGACTGGTTCAGCAATACTCTCCCTTATCATCTTCGCAATCGCAAAGTTGCGCCAACGTTCCGCAGCTCTAGCGGCATCCTCATATGGTTCCCTTCCACATTTGGTATTCCCCGCGAGCTTTTTAAGCATCATATCAGCCATGGCTCGGCTACCCTGCTCAGCTGCTGTACCTAAAGCACTTGATTTCACTGTCGAATATTCTACCGTGCCAAAGATGTAGGCACCTGCATCTAGCAGAAGGCAGACAGCACCCATCGACCCTGCCTCGACGGCGCGTTGAAGAGCGGTTAGTCCAGGCGCGTTGATATCCGCGCCGTTGACATCCGCGCCGTTGTTGAGAAGGAATTGGATAAACTGGACGTCAATCTCGACGCCGAGTGCTGGATAGCAGGCAGCCTGAAGCGCTGTGCAGCCAGAATTACCGTGTGCAGGAGCATTGATGTCGGCACCTCTAGCAATTAGCTGGCGAGCAACATCTAGACGGTCCAGCTTAATCGCATACTGCAAGGGCGTATACCAGAGTTCCCAGCTGTTGGGCTTGCCCGGTGAATCGATATCTGCTCCTGCCTGTATTGTCTGAAGTATAAGCTCGTCCGACGCGTCAACAGTGAGAAGTCGCGTCACAACAGGAGCCCAGTCGCGTGCTTCCAATAATCGTTCTGCAGGGCCATTCAGTTGGGCTCCATGCTCAAGAAGGAAAGAAAACAGCCGTACGCTTGAGGCTCTCCTCCTAATGTCGTCGATAGATAAAGCCGATTCGAGGATAGTATGTCCGCCATACTCTGCCCCGCAATCAGCTCCACCCCGTAGTAGAAGCTCTACTATCTCCTGGCGATCGAAGGAGTCAGATGCAGCGGCGCTGTGAAGCATAGTCTTCTCATCTCGAAGGCATGGACGAGAGTGAATTTCTGCGCCACGAGAGACGAGAATCTCAACGGTTCTCAGATTGCAGCTGCTGTCAATAGCATAATGCAGCAAATCCTTTTTCTCCACCTTTATGTCACTAAGCGCTACGCCTGCCTCGAGGAGCATGTCGATTCCTCCTTCGTCAGGCTCGAAATGGTACATACTCCACCCGGATTTGGTCTTCCGAATGTAGGATGGAATTACTGCTTGGAGCACTGCGTCGCGTCCGTACGCACTAGCGAGGTTTTGGCCGAGGAAATACTTCACAGTCTCGAGGTGTTCCTTCCGCTTCACATCCGGCAGTTGCTTCCACGCCCAGATCACCGTGGGGAGAGGATTGAAGATCCTAGTTTCAGAATTCATTTCACACCCCATTCCGATGAGGAACCGGACCACATCCACGTGCTTTTTCTTCGCTGCCCGTAGTACCGGATGGAAATCCGGCCAACGGTATACTCTGATCTCCGATAAAAGCGTGCGAGCATTTGGGTCCACTTTTGCTTCGCCCATAGCCCGTATGGCAGCAACGTCACCCAATCCTGCTGCTAGTGAGAATGCTGTCTCCAGCAGAATCACGGGATATACCCAGGTCTCGGCCGCTATCGAGTCGAAATATAGTAGCAGCTGTTCCGTTCCGCTACGAGCAGCGACGATCAATCCCGCTATCATGATTTCAGTCTCGTCCTGGTGAAAAATGGTTTTGTACGTATAGGATTCGTAGTCTAACCATGCGCCGTCCAAATCTTTGAGATGATAAGTGACATCACTCTGTAGACCACTCATCGTCATGTTAGGCGATGAAGGCGTTGTTCTCAACGAAACATTCTCCGGGCATTCGGGCGTGGTTCCTTTTCTAAACTTTAGCGCGCTACCACCTAGTATCAATGCAGTGGGTGTTTGGACAAGAACCGATGTCGAATATACTCACCCCTGCCTGTCTGATCCTGCAGATATCTCCTCCGTTTGTTTCTAGAGATAATTCTAGTGATCTTGTCCGGACGCTGCAAAATTCCGCTCAAGAAAACTTCTGTCTCTTTGCCCTCCCTTTCCTTTCTTTTCTTGACAAGAATATCGACTTGGATCCATTGTTCGATGCTTAACTTTTTAACGAATCCCAAATGGCGCAGGCCATACTCGTATATCTTAGCACTGTACTGAAGTAATTAATAAGCACCCTTAACTACGATGGTGATGCTCAGACCTATTCTCACTTACTCGACTCTAGGGAATCCATGGGATTTTTCCATTTCTTCTTTGACTTGTTTCAAGCTTTTGTCCTCCTCCAAGTACAGCCGTCGAAGCTCCACGCGGTGCTGCTTAAAGAGGGAGAAGTCTCGCTGGGTATGTGCAATTCCAGCAATCGGGTCTAGTTGTGCTGGCATCTTAGCGCGCTGTCTTACTCTCGTGTAGGGTGGAATGGGCAGCGCGGCTAATATCGAAACAGTTAACTAAACGATGGGAGAAGGCTCTAAAAGACCAGCCCTCGAGCCAAACAAAGTAAAGCTTTTGTTAATAAGCCGTAACAGAGGGAAGCAACTATACTGTGAGCATGAAACTCGGCGGATAAATGAAGAAAAGGGCATTGTAAAATTGGGGAGCGCTCGGAGCGGCTTGTGTAGACAAAAAGGAGGTGGGGTTAAGCAGAAAATGCATCTTCAATAGATGCATCGAGTCTCATGGTTACGGCGGGTAAGCGGGCGAAGTATGCCGCATGTTCAGCATGCAGATCCAGCTGAACTTTCCGGCTACGATACCAATTTCCAGCAAATTATATCGCAGGGATTTGCATGGAATACACCGAAACGGACCCTCGCCCACTTGAAGCCTGACGTGGCCGCACATGTGCCATTAACAACTGCGAAGCCAATTTCCAGCCAAGAATATTGTCAAACCTGTCAGGGAAGAAATATGCAGGGTCACGACGTCTTTTGCAGAGAATCGGGCTGCAGTGAAGCTACTTACCAATTTCCAGCCAATCACGACGCTGCTCAAAAGATGGAGGAAATAATGGAAGACGCTGAAGATCCCACCACGAGGCAAGGCGACGTGAACGATTCATCTTCATCTTCATCATCCAATTTCCAGCCAATTGGGATACAGCAACAGGGCGTATGTATTGTTCCTGGATTTATATTCACATACGATGCCAATTTCCAGCCACTTACAACGCTGCTGATGACATCGACGACACTCTGGAATATCCTACTGACTTTGCCAAAAGGCAACGCGACATAAACGTCCCATCATTTAGTTTCCTGCCAATTGAAGTATAGTAACAAAGCAAACGCATCGCACCTTAGATCTATCTTTGCATACAATGCCAATTTCCAGCCAACTGCGGTGTAGCTGTAGAGCGGAAGATGCATTTTTGCATGCGACGCCAATATCCGGCCACTTGAGTTGCGAAGAAATGTATCAGGTCATCTTCTTGGTTCTGGCTTGAACAAAAAGGTGCCCTGCCCAGCGGTGTAGAGAGAGCAGCATGAGTATCATTGTCTAGGCTAGGATGAATATAAAATCAACGCCTTTTCCTGCGATGACTGTGATATTTTGAATCCTCTATTCATCAGACATGCCAACATCACCGTGTTAACATATCATCTCGCCTGACACTCTTACAAACACTTTTATCCAATCCGTACCGCAATATCGATCCATTGAGCCCGTGAGGCAAAATGTAAGTATGTCAACTGATAGGTGAAACGGTTCTAATAGTTCACAGGCCTTCAAATGTTCCGCCCGTTCCTCGTCGCAATCGGTCCACCCGTGGGGCATCGACCTCGGGACAAGGCACAACGAACCCTTCCACTGCCAGGACCACATCGCGTGAGAGAGAGAAGAAACAAGGCGATGATCTCGCTGCGGTTGGGTCGCAGTTTTGGGGGTGCGCATCATGTACTTATAAACTCCGTCCTTCAACCTGAGTGCTAATATCACCGGAATTTGCAGCGTTCAGGATAATGACTACGGCTATCCAATGGAGCTATCCATTGACGATACGGATGCTTCCAAGTCCAAGTAACTGGATTGTGCTACAACTATTACATAGCTGTCGACGACAGAAGGATCCTAGTGCTTGATAGACGTCGAATTTTGACTTCACATAACTTCGATTTGATCATCACTTCATAGCACCATGTTCAATCACCACATTCATAACTAGTACACGACGGTAAGAGTAGCTTCACAACCCACACATCCTTTCGGAGGAGCCACGGAGATTTTGGCTTCGGTCTGCTAATCGAGGTATGTTCGCGTGCTCGTGCTAGCCATTAGATATAATAAAAACAAGAATGTGTTCGGGTCCTTACATCGATGCTATTAGGAGACTTGGGGATAGGGCATGGACCCAACTTCCAATCATGACAGTTCCGACTATGAAGTAACTAAGCTATTAGCATCTAGATCAGGTATTAGCGGCGGTCGCCGCGTTGAGTCTAAGAATATGTGTATAAAGAATGCTTCGGTGGAGCAATGAGCATGCACCCATTTTGCACTTAAACTATCAGTTAGCTAGACTATATCTCTACGTCTTGGTTGGGGGCAAGTGTTTCTTGAAAGTTGTTGAATGAATTCTCATAACATGAGCGCTTGTAGATGTCAGATATTATAAAGGTGCCCACGTGCCCCTGACATACCTAGTGCACGTAATATAGATGAGGCTGAGGGAACATTCGCAAAAAAGGGGTAACCGATTTTACAAAAGCAATGAAAGGGTACGGACAACTCACTTTATGAGTATTCTTTATGAAACAAACTGCTTTCAATTTTTTCTTCTATCATGTAGTGCCCCATCGAGTTAGATAGGTGTTGAGACTCAGGCGGCCGCGAAGCCGATGGAACCCACTTCACTAATCGCAGTATGCCGATGAGAGGGGCAATTGAATGATATCGCAGCCCTGAAGAGGGCGGTTCCCAGACGCGCATCGCCATAATGTTCCGCCTGTTCTTTCTATCCAGAAACTCCAATTCCGCAGCTAAAACGGCCAGATTAAGTCCAGGGAAAGGGACTGCTTCGAATTTCCCTATAAGTTTGCCGCAGGGAAAGCCACTTTGCGGCCATTCCCAGGGATTCAATTCGCTCATGACATCCACTAACTTAATGAGCAAATTCAATCCTCCCGATTGCTTGTCTGTGGACCAATCAGTCTGTCACAAACGATGCGCCATCACGTAAGGAAGCCTTGAAACTGATGCGTGACGCAAATTGACGACTGTATAATCTGGATTATATTGTATCAGTAGATTCCAGCGGCTTTGAAATCTCTCCCTGGTTACCGTGCCTCGGGTGTCATTTTTCAACATCATGAAAATCGCTTTGTTCTTTTAAAACGTGTGATAGCGACTAATTATACCGTGACTACTCAAGGTCTATCTATATGAGTAGACCAAAGCACAAGGTTCTCCGAAGCGGCATACTACGAAGCGAAGTACGCTTCTCCTTAGTTGCCCGTTGCAACCATTCACCTGCGCACGCCTCAAATTTCGCGTACCGGCTGTTGAAATCAGGGAGACGGATACACTCCACTCGCATGCCTATATACGTTTGTCTCTCTCCCTGTTAGGGACCGGTTTCCACAGTCAGGCAAAAGTGACCTAACCGGATAGTACAGCTTAGCTATATAATAGCTGGGTTGCCCCCAAGTCTAGCGAGAAGAGACCCAGGAAACAATCAAACTTTACACTACACCTACCACTATTCAGTGACTTGCTAGTGGCCCAAAGTTACTCTGGGGGGCCAAATGTCTAGACATCTGCGGGACTCTGATATATTTGCCCCCTTGCCTATCCTGTATTCCATCCTATTTCTACTGCGCATACGCACGTCTTCACTACTGTTGACACCGGCCTAGGTACGTACCGCACATGCAGACAGAACATGATGGGCTGTTAGCTAATATATAGCAAAGAGTTGGTTTGTGAGCAACCTAACTAATAGCCCGTCTATCTCGGTAAGCCTTCCCCAGACTACCAAGTCATTCTATTGTTTACAGTCGTATTCACACGCGGCAGTTCTATCCGTGTACCTAGGGACATCGCCCGTCTCAACTCCTGAAGAGCTGGCACAATATAGAACGAGGACAGTTGATCTTAATTACAAACCAATATGGCACCTCCAGTAGGATTCCCCCGGTTTGCTGAGCTGCCATCCGAACTGAGAATCCTTGTATGGGAGATGTCCATCCTGGATCATCACCGAGACCGGCTTATTCCACTGAATGAGTGTACCAAGAGAATCATATGCAACCGTACCCTCGCATGCTCATCTCACTTCTCCACTACAAAGGAGAGCCGTCAAGTCGCCACAGATCTCTACCCTATTCGACTCCCCGTGTTACAGATGATCGCGATACACGAAATGGGAGACTGGGCGATTAGGGCCGTCCCCGATCGGCCAGCCTTCGATAAAGCCAGCTTTCCAAGCAAAGGAGCTATTTACATCAACCCTAATCTCGATATCTTTATATTCAAGATCGAAAGGCTGTTATCACCGGATGACTCGCTTACTCGCGCTGAAGGTAGCGACCCCATTCTGGGCGGCCTAGAGAACTTCGGGTGGAGAACGCCTGGTTTATCATCTTCACAATGCCAGAACGTGCGACGTGTTATGTTATTCGGCCAGGTGACGTGGCCGATCTGGGGAGAGGATAAGCGCGACAATGATCTGAGGCGGCCCTACCCAGAAAATGAATGTCGACGCACCCCGGAGTGGTATGTAATCCAATATGCTTTACTTCCAATTATCTTCCATTCACCCTTGAGAAATACCATGGAGATCAATAGAATGCACTTTGACATCGCGACGACCTCAAACACCGCACACACGAGGCAGATAGAGATTGGCTGACGTGAAGTCTTATAGTCTTGTTGATTGCAGAAGGATCGGAGATTCGGAGAATACTTGGCACGATAGCAGCGTTTTCCCAGGTGTCCAGAAGGGTTTCTACGGCGTGGTGGAACTGGGCGAGGACCCCAAAGCCATATACCTGGATATACTCAAGAAGAGCGGCCGGGAAGTGCTAGAAAGTCTTGAGCAGAGAAACCTGCTAGCATGCTTTGATGGTGAATATATCAAAGCCCATCAAAACCCAACGTGGGATGGCTTTCCAAGATGCGTGTGTGCCACAAGCCAAGGTCGAGACCGACTGAATTGACATCCGACTCGATGATACCATTCGATCCGTTCACGCACCTGACGAAAAACCGTAAGATTGCATCCTTGGCTCTCTGCGGCGGTTTATCTCTGGCGCCGGCGTCGCCAAAACAGAACATGCGAATGATGTAAGACATAGGCGTGGTGGTTGCGAGACTCACGTTGTATGAACTCGGAACTTCGAGAGATTGAGTGGCTGAGAGCTCGAGACGCTGGGGAAGATGTAAGTTAAGAGAAGCGCGATGGCCGACGAGAGCGCCGCAGCGAGGTGGGATTAGCGACTCGTTGACGAATGGAAGCAGGGAGTTTCACCTGCTGCATACTACCTGCCATATAATGAAGCAAAGGCTTACTACGATCAGTCGAGAAGATAGCGAATGCAAACCTCAAATAAGCTAACTCTTCACGAGCCAAATGCATGAAGTCTACAATTACGTGTAGACCTAGACGCCAAGTCGTGAAGGCGAGCGCTTGCACCGAATATCAAGTTCGAAGTTGTCAATAGTCTCAAGGGTCGGCGGCCTACTTTCTGAGATTGAGTAGCGTTATGTGTTTAATAAGGCCACTTACATAATTGATAGTGTAACTTGATGAAATCTCGATTGGACTACCTTGAGTAGAGCAGTTGCCCGAGCTGTAATTGTGACGTCATGGATATTGTCTCTCAGACTACCTAGGAAGTAGGTACATAGTGCCTACCTTATTTATATTTTGCCAACTTCATGTTGTACCGGTCCCTTTCATACTGCTGACTTCCACTTAGCAGTAACATAGCATCAATCATTCACCATGTCAGTCCGGACCGCGGTCATCAGCGGTGGCGCCCGCGGGATCGGACGCTGTCTCGTCCGCAGATTCCTTGAGCGCGGATATAAGGTCTATGTTTTCGACATCGATGAGGAAGAGCTCACTCATACCACTCGGACACATCTGAAGCAGTACTATGAGGAGGGTATGCTTCAGTCTTCTATCTGCAACCTCCGCGATGTCGATGATATCCGCCAGAAAGTGAAAGTGGCCGCAGACTTTCTCGGCGGCCGTATCTCGGTCCTCATCAACAATGGCGGCATCGCCTCGCCTAAATGGAGCGATGACAGGTCAATGGATGATTTCGAGACGATGAAACAGTGGCAAGCGTATGTGGCATCTGCTCCCGGCATGATACGGCTATAGAATGATGAGGTCATAAATTGGGATTTGTGCAACCAATGGCTAACCTTGATTGCAGGTACATGGAAACCAACCTGACAGCGCCATTCGCTGTTTCACAGGCGTGTCTGCCCTACATGAAGTTGGAAGAGGGTAAAAATGCGTTGCATATTGACGACGATAACCCTGGTCCGTGTATCTTGCACATCGGGTCCTTCAGAGCACACCAGAGTGATCCAAATCAAGAGGGCTATGCGTCAACAAAGGCAGGCCTGCTAGGTCTCATGCATAGCATGGCGATCAGCCTGCAGAGATGGGGTATAAGAGTCAATCTTATCGCGCCGGGACGCATCAAGGTTGCCCACGAGTGCAAGGAGGGAGACGAGAAAGGGACCGAGTGGGTTGGGTTGAACGAAGAAAAGGACGTCAGCGATCATCCGACTAACCGTGCTGGCCGTCCTAAGGATATCGCCGATGCCGCTGAATATCTCGTTAATGCTGGCTTTGTCACCGGGCAAGACCTTACAGTAGATGGCGGCGCTACGAAGAAAAAGAGTTAACGTGTAAATGACAAGGTGTATTACAACGCTCAAAAGACCGTTGTACCACCGGGAGGCTTTTACATCCTTCGGATCAATGGAGCATGTAATCCTCTAAACTGCGCTTCTGATAATGGCGATCATCTTCCTTCACGTGAGCGTATCATGCTGATCCCCGTATGTTCCACGTCTGGAGTTTCAACTCTCCGCTCTCTGGTATATCCAACGCCCAAAACAATCATATAACACCTCAAGCGCCGTGCTCCTAGCGAAGACAGTAACGCTATCTATTCCACCAAGAAAACAGCCAAGAAGATATACCTGATTGTTTCACAGTCTCCAATTTGACCTCCTCCTTCTGGACCTCGGAAGGTTCTTGCTTAGGCTCAGCTAATTCCAGCATGAGCTCCTCTTGAAGATGCCCAACCTCTCCATATAAAATTTCTTGTACCAGTTTCCCTGCGCTGATCAAATGCCCATCTCCTTTAGTGATTTCGGCGTCTAAATTCACATCGTAGTTGAGCAGCAGACGCAAAGTTTCGCGCACCTGTTCGTCTCTAGAGGCGCGCATGGTCGACGAGACCTCAGTGAGAAACGTGCGCCAGCTACTCAGCCTTGAGGGTTCTTGTGGTTTAACCGACTGGTTTGGGTCGGCTCCCGTTTTCAGTAGATGCTCTATGATTCGAGGATGCAACGTCCACTGCTCGGTGCTACCGAGCTGCTTCCGCACCCTGATTGCTAGAGCATAGCTAAGAAGAGTACTCGTCGGCTCCGCTCTGGAGAACTTCGCCGTGCTACTAACCGAGTCTGACGGCTGGGAGAACCACCCGGGGCTGATCCGTCTTTGAATATAGGAGAACAAGTCGGCCTGGCAGGCAAGTCCGAGGAAGAGATTTGTATCTAAGGGCCATGAGAACTGCCACCTTCGCAAATCATATGTCTTTTCAGCGTCATAGAGCACCTGTATCAGTGCGGACCGATCGCTCATGTTGACTTCTGCTTCTTGAGCAAACATTGCTAGCGTTTCTAGCAACGTTGCCGCAAGCTCTGCATCTATAGCGGCGGCCCGAGGCCCTGTTCTGAAGGGCGCTCGCTTAAAAGCTCGTAAAATGCTCAGACACGGCAATAGCCAAGCATTTCCAGTGTAACCGTCCATGCCACTCAGCTCTGCAAAGCGTTGTTCTTCCAATATTTGGCGGATTTTCGGAGACCCTAACAAGAAGTCACGAACGGTGCGGTGCAGGAAATCGACTTTATACTCGAAGTATAGACCCGCATCAGGCTCATCCAGAACAACTTCCAGCAACCCCTTGCAGCGGCCATCAAGACGCCTGCGCATTTGTTGGACGCGCGTACGCACCTCATGGTCGTACATGACCTCGGGAGGATGCTCCTCCTCGAATACAGTCATAGCATCCGCTGCATCGTCTAACAGCGAGTAGACTATCAGGAACTGTGGCTGTGATACCGAGGTGGCCATCCACAGCGTGCGAGCCATATGCGGCAAGTAAATGGAGGGGATCGAATCGATCATGTGCTGGAAAAACTGCTCGAGCTCGGCCGGGAACCGCTCGAGACGCTTTCTCATGGTGCGGATCGTATCACTATGTGAGAAGCCCTCAAGCAGGTCTCGTACCACTAGGAAAACCCATAAGAAGACACCTTGGGCTTGGCGCGTTATATCCTCGATAAGGCCGGCATACTGAGGATTGTCCATGCTGAGAAGCTGGAATTGACTATTCTCATTGAACTTCTCGTGGACATAGCTGCGAATATCATCTCGCGTTAGGTCTTCAAGTTTGAGAAGCCGATCCGGGTCTTCGCCAAACGCGTCTGAGAAGACTGTCCATGGTCGACTTGAAACACGGAACTTGATGTTCTGCGATGTGTCCAGTATACGGAGCGTAGCAATCAAGTCACTGTGTGTCTTGCTCGTCTCCTCAAACTCGTCTAGCCCGTCGATGAAGAAGCAAAATTTGACGTCTATATCGTCGCAACATGCTACAAGGCTACGGTACGCATCCATCAACTCTTCTTGGCTCCAGAGCTCATCGTCGTCAGTCTGTGAATATGGGCCTCGCCTCCGAAAGGGGATTTTCTGGTTACCCTCAGACACACGGGGAATTAGTTCCGGACATTTTCGCAAGATCTCGAATAAGAGAGATCTGAGAAGACCCTCTCTTGATTTCTGCAGAGCGGTACCTGCATTCCAAAAGAAAAACTTAGCAGTAATCAGTCGCTTGCTACCCGCCCATACCCGAAGCAACTCCACGGTCGTCCTATGACCGCAGATGAATTTCATCAACGTTGACTTGCCAGAGCCAGCTTTGCCTTGTATCCAGAAGGTACCATTACCCTCGGAGAGCCACTGATAGAATGATATCTGCTTCGATCCATCCGGAACAGAGGGTCGGAAAATCCAACCGAATGTTTTCGAATGTGCCGATTCAATTTTCCGCTGTCGTGCCTTAATCTTGCTAAAATAGAGGCTTTCTAAGTACTCTTGATTCGATGCCAGGAGAGACTGTTCCTCTGCGAGATGCTTAATAATTGCAGAAAAATAGTTGATCAGGTCGCGGGACAATCCGGGGCGACTAGGATGAAAATTTATCGGGCCGAGAGTACTGGATTCCAATCTCTCCATCAATTGTTGCATATCTTTCTGCATCCCGGAAGTCTCCTCGGATAATATATCAAGCCTTTTAGCGATCTCATCTCGAAGTTTCTCGACCCGATTCTGATCCTCCATCCCAAGCCTTAGGGCATTTTCTTTTAGTGAGTAGATCTGAACCGACTGCATATTCAGATAATTCCTAGCAACGGGAGTTAGTTTCATCCTATGCCATTCTTATTGTGGCGACAGGTGGATAAAGCCATACAAAAGAATGAAGTGCATATGACTCGAGATCTGGGACTGAACCTTGCCAAGTCGGTCGACGAATTCGTCAATCTTTCCCTTCGACCATACCGTCCGCAGCGCAGCGACAAAACAGCTCCATTTCTCTGTCTTATTCGCGCGAAGCTTCTCGAGCACAGCCAGCAGGCCGTCGGCAATCGTTTTGCACTCGCCGACAAGGGCCTGCAAGGTGGTGCTAGAAGAGGACAGCGCCGGCGACGAGGCGAGAGCGTCGCTCAACTCCCTCGCATCTCTCGCAATGATGTCCAGAGTATTGGCATCGCTCCTTAAACCTGACTTCGACTTTATTATCGAGCGGGTACCACTGACCAGACGAAATGCGAAGTCGACAAATTGTACAACTCCTGCAGCCACGGACAGCGCTGATAGAGGATCCATGTTACACTGGAACGAGAGACAGGTTCTTTGCAGCAGTGTCAATGCCCGCAGTGTTCAGTACAGTAACAGTTACAGGTTCCAGAGGGGCCAAAACCCTCCGGCCTTCCATGTTAATAATCGCTTGTGATATCCCAAGGTTGATTTTGGAGAGGCGGGGGAGCTGAGAGCTGGGACATGGGCAGAGTGTTGCCTCCCGAAGGCTGTGCACATGTATAGGGTCGCGGACACTTCCGCGTACGCACCGCCACAATAGGTCAGCAGGCCGCCTTGCCAAGTGTAAGAATACATGCCGCCCAAGCCAAAGAAGGAATTCCGTTGCAATGAATTTACCTATCTAATATCCTACTTTTCTCTAGAAAGGAAGTGGAAATATTGACTGCGCGGGCAAAAGTACTGCGCGGGAAAGGCGAGGGCATCGTCAAAAGGAGGGTAGACAAGAAAAGAAGACAGGATGAAAAACCGGAGTATAGGGACCAAGGACACATGAGGGCCCGTGCTTCATCATATAATGTTAGCGACACGCTAAATTGCAACGAATTACACTGATTAACACTACCAGGCTGCGATTAGACTAATGATTCTCGAAAGCTTTTCAAAGTCTGGAAATCTGCGGACCGGAAGTTGATGATAGTCAAAGCATTGGCACGTTTGCTAATATTGCCAACCGCTGTGGTGTTGAAGCATGGTATTTCGTGCAAAGCTGAAATATATAGCTCTGGGAACTTTAACACCGAATCATAGGACTTACCTCGAGCATGTAGTGAGGTAGGCTCGATTCCTTTCAGCGCTATATGGTTATTCGCTGCATGCCCATTTATAGGCAACTAGACCTATAAACCCCGGAATCTTTGCGTCTTGGGTTTCTTGGCGCTGGGGCTGGGCGCTCATGTCCATGGTGTCGCGTGCTCCATTGAAGACAAGCTTGATTCAAGACTTCTCATACTTTTGATTGATGTATGAGGATGATTCGAATTTTATATTTGATCCCTTTCCTTTCCATCGCTTTTAGCGCAGAAGTAGTCTCGCAATGCTGCCACTCGAGCACTTACGCATAGTCGACGATCAGTTGCGTACTATATTTAACAATTGGGGGCCAAAACCATTCAACTAACCAGCTGCGTAGGTAGCGGCGCCTTATGACGTCGGTCGCAGACTCGCATGAAGGGACTGGGTACACAGAATAGCCATATAAACAGGAGTTCAGGAATCAATAGAATGATCGAATGTATGTGACCCATTTCCGGTGAATAGATATTTATCTTTTGCTATGTCGGGCATAGAGATCTTCGGTCTCATCGTGGAGGTGGTTGGACTAGCAAAGAAGGCCTGGGATGTGGCAGATAAAGCGACCCACGCGAAGCAGACTGTGGACAGCTTGGTATGGATTCTTCTCTTCTACTTCGTATTGACCGCTGCTTATACCTATGGCGCATGATTAGATCGAGAGATTGCTGGCATCTAAAAAGTCTCTTGAGCGTGCCAACGAATGCTTTGAGACACTGCCGGTCGATGACCGACCCCAGGACCTAGTCAATTCAATCATCTCCAAGTATAAGTCGCTGCTGACTTACATGCGCAACGAACTGCAAAGCGATAACAAATCGGAAGGCCATCATCTACGCTACGTCTTCGGGAGGGCCTACAAGGGCGCAAAATGGGTCCTCAAAGAAGAGTGGGTTCAGGGGCGGATAGACGAAATAAAGGAGCTGGAGAAGGTCATTCAAGAGTAAGATATATGATCATCAATGCAGTGGCCATCCGAATCGCATCACTGAATGCGATTACTCAATCGAGCCTGCGGCTAATCTAATGATAGTACGCTTCAAGTCTTGACAACTATCAACTCCCACGGAGCTGCGAAAACGACTACTGAGGTGCAGAAGCTGCTGGAAAAAGTCAAGCAGAGCACGGATATATCTGATTTCTTCGACGTGGTTGACAAGATATGCAAGTCGCTCGGGAAAAGCCCGAACGACATCCTCGAGAAGAACCCCCAGCAAATCCTCACCAAGATTGAGCGTAGCCCGCCTGCCTGGGTGCTTGAAGAACCTTCGGTAAAGCAATGGATGGAGGACGAAGGAGTTGATAACGCAGGAAACTGGCTCTGGGTACTAGGTGATGCCGGTACAGGAAAATCTTGCATCGCAACGTATGTCTCCCAAGCTCTCCAGGAGCCATCAACAACCGACCAGCCGATCACGTATGAAGAGACTCTGTCAGACCTGAACAAGCAATCGCAGCCCGAGTCATCGGACCGCCACGTCCTCCCCATCTATGGCACAGCCATATACTACTGTAACTACGAGAGCCGCGAGTCCCAGGTCCCAGAGCGCGTAGCCCTAACGCTACTGCACCAACTCATCACGCAGCTATGGGAGATCGCCCCGCACCGAGCCTACCGGCATCTGGAAGCTGTGAGAAATCTAACGACAATCCAGGGCACTCAAAAAGGAGTACAAGATGCGTTTCGGGTCCTCTCGACGGTTGCTAGCAGTTTTGACCGCTTGTACGTAACGGTTGACGCACTCGATGAGCTCCCCACATCCAATCTAGCTACTCTGCTGCAGCGGCTGCGCGGACTAGGATTGCCAGGGGTCAAGTTCTTCGTAACATCGCGCGACGGCTCGCGCGTCTTGCCCACGGCGCGTACGGTGAACGCCAATCGAAATGCCTCGACCATGAGGGCTTTCGTTCATGAGAAGCTAAGATCTATCGCGGAAGACCGCGATCCGGATGTCGCCTGGCCGATTCCCCTGACAGAGATGCTCAGTTCGGACGATTTCTCAAAACAAGTAGAAGAGCGGATCCTGGAGCTCTCACGAGAGAACTTTTTCTGCGCTGACTTAATGATCAGGCAGTTGCTCGACTGCCAGGAGGAAGACGAGGTGCATCAGTCGCTTGAGAACCTGTCGCGGACGGTTGACGGTCTGATCGCGCAAGCCATCGACCGCATCAACGCGCAGGACAGCACACAGGCGGCACGGGGCAACGCCGCGCTCCTCTGGGTGATCTACACGCGGGGGTCGTCGATCCGCTTCGCCGAGCTGCAGCATGCCCTCGCGTTCCAGTTCTACGGCGACAATCCGGCGACGACCCCTGAGTTGCACTTGACCGAGTTCAGCCGCCCGAAGCTGACCAAGTTCACATGCCACTTTCTATCCTTCGAGGGCGACAGCGAGTCGATGTCCGTGCACAAAGCCGTGCAGGACTTCTGCGTCAAGGAGGGCATGGGCGTGCAGTATTTTCAAGATGCCCACGCCACCATCGCGCGGGTCTGTCTGTGGTGTCTGTCTGTAAGCAAGCAGCCGTGCCGGTCTCGCGAAGACTGGGAGAAACTGCAGCCTTTCGTTCGCTATGCTGCAAGTAACTGGGGCTGGCACATGGCCGCCGGCAGTCAAGCTACGCCTGATTGTCCGCCGCCCAACATGGACCTAATGGAGCTCCTACGAGACGATCCGTTCCTAGATGTCGTCACGGTCGCGATCCAGCCCAGACTCGAGGAGCTTGGCATATGGACAGGTGATATGTGGGAGAAGTTGAAGACCAAGAAGCCGCCGATATCCGCCCTCGACATTCTCGCCTTCTTTGACCTAGACAGGGTCGTAGTGCGATGGCTGGAGCATTCAAACAAAGATCCTGAAGATGCTGACTTCCAAGCGATGTTATCCTCAGCCTTGTACTTAGCTGCGATTCAAGGGAGCCATAGAACAGTCCTCGTCCTACTAAGCAAAGGAGCGGATCCACTGCGCCAGTACGGCGAGAGTGGAATGACACCTCTCCGCGGCGCATGTCGGCACGGCCACGTGGATGTAATCGATGCCCTGTTTCGCAACACACCGGACGAGGTCTGCATGAAGATGGTCTCGCAGAAGAGCGCATACAACCAAACGCCCTTGTCAGATGCGTGTACGAGCGTCGAGGCCATGCGTCGCATCCTCGACGTTATGAGCCAAATGGATGAATATACTGCGCAAGAGCTGCTTCTTGGCCGGTTCACGTGGGGAGGGACCGTGATGCACGCAGCGGCCGAGGCCGACAACGGCGACGTGATAGCTGCGCTTCTTGACTTCCGGCCCAGTGGCCACCTCCTACTCGATAAACCCTCCAAGCGGTTAGGGGAAACGCCACTACATCGAGCGGCGAAGGCGGGAAGCGCAACGGCTGTCCGGCGCCTCCTAAATCGCGGCGCAGATCCTAATGCCCTTGATAAGGAAGGAAACACGCCTATCATGCTCGCCGCCTCGCAGGTTGCCAACTTTACGGGGAAGTGCTTCGAGCTTCTTCTACCGCATACGGACCTCAAGGTACAAAATAAAGTGCATCGACGGAACGTGTTGCATATAGCCTGCCATATGGGAAGAGCACGACATGTGAAGGCTCTTGTGCCCTATTTAGAGAAAGATAGGAGCTTGTTAACCGCGCGGGAAGATGCCGGTCTGCTGGGGATCATGTGTGCGAGTCTGCGTCCGCATCATTATAAGTTTCTCTGCATCGAATATCTGCTCCCGCTGATGGGGAGAGGGATGCTGCCTAAGGCGGATGCGCAAGAACTTCAGCGCGTCTTGATGAGGTACAACCATCCTAAGGCCTTCTCCCTTCTGCTGGAGGAATTTCCAGACCAGGGGGAGCTAATGGCGAACAAGCGATCGACTCTCCTAAGTAAAGCCATCAGTCACGGGCACTTGCCAATAGTCGAGGCTATAATCACTGTCTACGGAAAAAGTGACCTCGAAGTGCGAAACCCGGAAGGCCTCACGCCGTTGATGCAAGCGGCCCAGCTTGGATTCAGCGATATCGTGCGGTATCTACTCGACAACGGTGCCGACGTCCGCGCCCTCGGCGACGGCGATCGGTCTGCTCTGGAATGGTGCGCTGAGCTCAGCAACGCGGACATCGTCGCGGCCATCTGGCAGCACGATCCTGGGCTTCTTAAGCCTGGAGCCGCGAACGATAGAATTGTGAAGATGGTCTCTGCAAAGAATCAAGTGCGTAGATTGTGGCTGGAGCACGGTGTAGTGCCAGGACTAAACCGGCCGACCGAGGAGATTCAATGTCTGCACGCGATTAGAGAGGAGCCGGACGAAGTCAGAGGTGAAGTTGGTCAGGGTATCTACCTTGAATCAGATCCCATCCCGGAGACGGCGAAAAGTTAGCCAACCATTGCTTTATCTAATGTCATAGGAGCCTTGTTCCGCTAACGACATTTTCCAGTACCATTGTCGCGACTTGAAATCTCGATATCCTCACAGGATCAAGGCTGGTCTGATTATGCGGCACGACATCCCAAAGACAAGGGATCCATCCGAGGCTCGGAGACCTGGCTTGATATTGCCGTCAAACGAGGTATGTTTTTTTTAATGTCGTGTTCTCATTCGAATGTGCTATTGATGATTACGTAGGCGACGAGATCATAAGACAGATCGAGTTCACTCGTAACAAACTAAATATGAATAAATGGACAGTCTACCACGATACGTGGGAGGTAGACAATGGGTATGTATCTCATCGCATCCCCTCACCACGCACGCGACGGCTTCAAGGGTTTCGAGATTGGAGATTCGAGCACTAATCTGGACCTTTCAATGATAGATTCGAGATTCCATGTAAGAACAGGTGGCCTCGAAGCTACGACACAGCCGCGGTGAAGGGCTTGATGACCATGCTTCGACCTGGAGATCGTATCTGTTTGGTAATGAGGGCGCAGTACCCAGGCTGGGTCTGCAGACTCTCGAGAGCAGAACTGAAGGCGTGGTATGAAGACTGAACTACGTTGCTGCTATTATTACAAGGTGCAAAGATTTTATCGGAGTTCTCACGTCTCAGAATAACGGCGTACACTCAGCTTTGGTATGACGGACATGCTCACTCTCAACATCTTGCGTACAGGTGACAGCGAGTTATGGATATTGAGAGGGAGCTTTACCAGAATTATTACTCGACGTATAACACACTACATGCATCAATATACACAGCATAATATTATTCGAAGTTAGCATCGTTTGCTCTCTGCGGCGGCAAACGGGCCCATAGAATGGTTTCCTCGTGTTTGATCTTATAGAGAGCTTTACTTTCTAAAATTTCGAAGTAGGTATCCACCGTTCTGAAGCGTCTGGAATACCTGTTTTTCATCGTATCTTGCTGATACGTCTTTCATCAGCTGCAAGTTTGCAGGACCATATGTGTCTAAGACCGTTGGAATGGGGCTTGCGTCGTTCATGAAGTGATACTCCAGTTTCAGCCCACGCGACTCAGCAACCTCCTCGACCTTTAGTCTAAGATCGTCGACTTCCGCAAATGCCTGCGCATCCACAGTGTCATTGTGCCAAGAGTTCGCCCCAACTCACCCTGCGTTGGCGCATTTAGCTTGAGAACGGAGAGAGGTACAGAAGACTTACAGTTCTGTGCCACTTTAGGGATCCCCATGATGTTTCCGCCCTTCGCTTCGCCTTGCTGGACAGCACTCGTTGAGAGCGGCTGGATCGTATAGAAGATGTCAAAAACAGACGTCTTACTCGCTTCGACGTAGAGCTCGTGTGCTTTGATGTAGAGGTCTAGGTCGACCTTAATCGTTGCTGCAGATTGCGTGCGTCTTACTCAATTAGTCGCCGATGAGAAACAGGAGCGTAGCAAACAGCTTACTGAGCGCTTGGTTCGGTGTACTGAATACTGTTGACAAGCGACATGATTGTGCCATCAGTCCACGGGACTACTTCCATACCGTTGCCGGCAGCTAGGAAGACACTTTCTTGGCTTACTAGAGACTTTGTCACTGTTCCGGAATCTTGCGCGGTTCCTGGTACGAGGGCGTTAGCGAGCGGACTTCATGGTGACATACCAATTATGTCTAGCGACTCTTCAGCCGCAAGCATGGAGACTATGTTGGAAGCGAGTAAAGAACCAGCGCTGTGCGAAGATCTATCTGGGCTTAAATTCGACGAGCCAGGTCCTGCTCTTTAGCCTCGAAGGCGTAATGGACCCCGAACTTTACGAACAGATCGTAGGGATTCGGCCGCAGGCAGTATTCTAGGCGTAAGACAATATTTCTGTAGTCTAAGTACATGAAAATAAAACAGTACTTCATTTTGTCCTTTGATGAAGCTATGGAGCTTTTTCTAAAAACGAGTCTATGGCTAGGTTCGCTTGTCACTGACCATGCGATCCTCTTATTGATGATATCTTATCGGCTTCAGTAAAGGCGGAGAGAGCAGAATATTTAGTTTCAAAGACGCCTTACTAGGCACAGTTGATGGTCACCAGCAGATGTTGGTGGTGACAAGAGAGGTGGTTTTTGTGTCATAGTAAAGCACCTCAAGGTTATTACCTAAATAGGTAATAAAGCCAGGCATGAACATGGGTATTTAGGGACGTGCACTTAGTACCTTAGGGAGGTATAAGTGGGCCTCGATCTAAGCCAAGAAAGGAAAGGTGTATATGCTCCCTTTCTTGCTAACTCTTCGTCCACCATTCCAGGTGCGATGCCAACCATTAAGATCGTAGCCGCGTCTCCGTCATCAAAAGCGACAACTCCTCGAGCCTGTCCATTGCGCCAACGCCTCCTTAGCCTCCGGAATTTGTCGCAGGGCGTCACAAACCGCGGGTGCCACATTGGAGAGCTATAGCCTACGACATAAACCCTCACTAATTCGATTGACGCCACTATAAAATCGATTCTCTTATCTTGGAAAAAAAAGAGCCACACGCGCTCGCTAGAACTCGCACCCAATCTTGCGGGAGCCATCGACAAAATATGGCTCGTCGTCCTGGCCGTGCAGCCGCTCGGCGCGCTGCTGCGAAGATGGGTACGGCCTACGGCGCTCGCCCCTTGCACCCGAGGGAAGGAAGAAGAAAAGCTGACAGTGAGTTGACGGAACAGAGAGCACGCCCCGGACCTTTGACGAGGTCGAGGATGAAGCCATGCCAGATGCCGACGCCGAAGGCTCCGATCGCGAGCCCGAGTCCGGCCCTGCGCCCGAACCCGAGCAGGAGAACGAAGACTCGACGGTAGAGCAGGAAGAAGAAAACCAAGACTCAGACGGGCCATCGGCCAAGTCGCCTTCCCCCCCGCCGCAGCAGGTCGTCCGACGTCGACGACTCGGCCGTCCGCCCAAGAACCGCCCTCCCGACTGGGATAGTCTCCCTATCGAACCACCCCAGCGTGATCCCAACGATCCCCCGAGACGCCGAGGTCGCGGTGGCTGGAGAGGCCGGGGTGGCCGCAAGGGTGCCTCGTTCCAGCCTACGCAACAAGCCATCGACAAGGAGGGCAATGTTATGGACATTGTCGACGATGAGCTCGCGTTGCCGGAGGACCCCGAGGGCGAGACCAAGGTCGACAAGATGGGTCATCTCCAGGGTGGCCGCGAGTACCGTTGTCGGACATTCACGATCGCTGGCCGTGGAGAGCGGCTCTACATGTTGTCTACAGAGCCCGCTCGCTGCGTTGGTTTCAGGGACTCCTACCTCTTCTTCACGAAGCACAAGCGGTTGTACAAGATCATCGTTGATGACGAGGAGAAACGGGACATGATTGAACGCAACATCATACCCCATTCCTACAAGGGTCGTGCTATAGGTGTTGTCACGGCCCGCTCCGTCTTCAGGGAATTTGGTGCCCTCATCGTTGTCGGCGGCAAGAGGGTCATCGATGACTACGAGGTCGCCAAGGCCAGGTCCGAAGGAGTTGTAGAGGGTGAGATTGCCGATCCAAACGATAGATTTGTTGCGGGTGAGGAGTACAACAAGAACCAATATGTGGCCTGGCATGGTGCAAGTGCTGTATATCACTCTGGAGCACCATCCCAACCCGCTCAAAGCGGCAAGATCGATATCAAGAAGAGGCGTGTGAATGTTACAGACGTTAATTGGCAGCTGGAACACGCTCGTGAAGCCAGGTATGACCCCTCTGATCGTCTTTTACGTGTACAAAGCTGATTTTTTTTCTAGCCGTTTCAACGCCGAACTAGCTGCTGTTCGTCGCCAAAACATAAGAGGTGTCTATGATGTTCACACCAACCTCATGCAATACCCCGCCGTCATGCAGCCTACTCACGCTCGAATTGAACAAGTGGTGGATTCATCTAGCCCTGCAGACTCGAATCCCAATCCTCGCTTCCCGCCTCTCGATCCTCGGATTCCTAGGAATTTTACCGTCATCGACACATACATGGAGACCCCAGCGGCAGGCTTATCCTCCGCAGTCTATGAGAAACGCGAAGTGCCCGCTTTTCTCGCCGAATTCCAAGGCCTGGGAGCTGTATCGAGTGATATACTGGACGAATTACCAGCAGAATGTCGTGAGGCGTTTGACAAGGCTCTGGAAAAAGAGAAGACGTGGAAGGCAACATGGGGCACTGAAAAGGCGATGGCTCATAGACGAGACCCTATCATTGATGCTGCCGTTGTGCCGTACCCTAAGACCTTACCACAGGTATAAGGGTATCCAATCTACACGATCAACGCAACAGCTCGGTCGATATCCTTATTCATCTACTATGTCGTGAAATAGCCTCAAAGCTTGGTGGCGTGCAGTGGAAATATCAACTAGCTTTCTAGGGCTATGCTGGCTATCATTTCACAAAAATTAGCTTTTTAGCAACAGGGTCGGATCCCCGAATCGCGATAAATAATTCTGTAAAAACATCTTATCCCCGAATCATCCGCTCACGAGGAGGAATCGGACAAGACCGCACTGACCGCTTCAAACACGGCATTCTACGGCGATCCTAAGGATATCTTTTTGTACGAGTAATGAGAGACGGCGTTCATCTTATTCATTCGGCTGGTAGGGGAGGAGTTGAGGACAGTCTGAGACGGGCGGTCAACGACCCGCCTCCTGTTCACTGCCTAGGTATTGGTCGAGCCGAGGAATTGTAACTTAGATGTTAAAAAGTGATAACCAGGCGGTGAAAACACAAAAGGTCATAATGAGTCGGATGGGATCCTTGTAGCGCCATAGATATAGTACTTAATACAAGTTTTCCGTGACCTGCTTATGTAGATGTTCTGTTCTCCGCCTTCTCCGTTCACGCTGTAAATAAGTCTAGAGAGTGGCTTGTATTTATTACCATTACAAGCCCATCAAACTATTTTGCTAAGTATGATTTAGGAGTTGACTCTCCAAGAGCATACTCATACCTACCCATTCCATCCTACTCTCCAATACCTGGAACATATTTAAGGGAGATGAAGGTAGACAGGGAAGGAAGTAATGTACCGAACGTAGGTAGACTCAGACATTTTGTATTAATGATATGCATGATGGGACAGGTAAGATAAACTCGATCCGAGTTTTAATCATCCTCGTCTTCATCCGAGCCGTAGTCCACAAGGCCTAATGGCGGTTTCGGTTTCGACGCCGGTGTCGACGTCGATGTCACACCAACAATCTGTGTAGATGGTGTCCCAGAAACCTCCTTAGCGCCAACCGATTCAGGCATCATATGCGTGAGCTTCGCCTGCCCGTCTCCAGCACGCACAGCAGACGAGACCGAGCTATCCTTGTCATTCCCTCCCAGCACCGCTTTCCCACCCACTCTCCGTTCATCCTTCTTATTCTCCTCGGGCATACTACTCCGTCTTTTAACACCCTTAAACCCAGCCCTTTCCTTCTCCCTCTTCCTTTTCCTCCCCGCAGCACCAGCAGCCCCCCACTCCTCCACATCGCCGTTCCCATCGGCATTTCCAGCACCGCCGGTATCCCCGGCATCGCTCCCTCCGGCGGCAGCTTGCTGCGCCTTCCGGAACCTAGCCAGCCTCTCCTCCGTCTCGCGCCTCACGCGCTCCTCCTCGGCGCGCTTCTCGTCGCTGACGCCGTGCAAGAACTCGATCTCGTCGTCGTCGAGGGCGCGGAATTGATTCCGGATGCGGTTCTGCTCTTCGAAGGCTGCTTGTTTGGCGGCTGTTGCGGGACAGTTAGCTAGAGGACGATGGCTTCACGAAGATAGATATATCGATTTGTATTCCGATCTTAATATGACATCAAAGAAAGGGGGCGCATGTCCGTATGATAGTACGATCGAGCACTACATAATAGGGAATATATGTGAAAAAGCAGCCGAGGGGAGAGACAACAGGCAGAGGAATGATGAGTAGAAACTAACTGGAGGAATTAAAAGAAAAATACATGTCAAATATGGAGCAAAAGGGCATGAAAGCGAAAGAACCGAGAAATACCTTTATTGGCCTGCAAAATCTCATAAAGGCTCTTCTCCCCGCCACTCTCGACATCCCGTTTCCTAGCCTCGGCGCGCCGCCTCCGGTCCTCCTCGAGGTCCTTCTGGACAGCCTCCCACTCAGCCGAGGAGGTACCAGTACCAGTTCCTCTACCTTCGTCTTGTGCTTGCCCTTTATCCACTGCCCCCTTATCCGCGTTGGCGCCGTCCTCAGCGCCCGCGATGATCCCGCCTGAGACGAACCGCGATGCCATAGTGAAGACAGCGTGGATGTGGATTTAGCTCAGTTATTCGTGTGATCATTCATGAATCCATCCATTCAGGAGGTGAATCGTCGTCGTATCCTTGCCGCACCTCACAGGAAAGGTAGGTAGTGCGCAGAAGCCCCCGGCAGACCACGATAACAAGGATCGCTTTCCTCGGGTATACCACAATCGAATACGCACAAACCAGCAAGCGAGCGAGCAACTGCGCTCCAAACGTGCGTATGTGGCGGCGTCTAGAAATGGACAAGATTCAATCAACGACATAAAATCTCAGAGAGATAGGAGCGTAGTTATGTAACTTCTCAGCATATTATGAAACAACTAGTTTCGGCGCGTGAGTAAGTGAGTGAGTGAGCAAATGAGGACTGAAAGTGAGTGGGTAGCTGAGTGAGTGAGCGAGTGACAGACAGTCAATCCACACCTTGCACACCCACACTACGAGAGGGAGGTTTTGGTCGTAATGAAAGAAGCCGAACTAGCAGTTATGAGCCAATGAATTTCAACGCTCGAGTACAGATAAGAGTCGAGTCTGATAGTTAAGGTTAATTGAGCGACCGCTATATGGTGCGATATGATGAGATACGATGAGAGAGGAAGTGAAAGGCAAGAGCGCAAATATCATGGTTTCGAATCTCTGGCATCCTACGGTAGCCAGGTACCCCAGCCGAAAAGGCAACTTTGCCAGCTGGCACGGACGGCCCCAGCAAGCTACAAGTTTGACCGACTACTAATTTCATTCACGTATATCTCGGCTAAGCGCTTAGGTTAGACTCCCAGATATCTGAATAGAGTAGATCAATAGATCCCAACCACGGAATCCAGCTGTCTTGACTCGTCACAGCCCAAATAAAATGGCAGGTATACATAACGCATACCCAGCTTGTCAATTGACTGATATCTTACTAACATATAGACATAGGCAAGACTTGACAAACGGAGAATCAGGGGAAGACGCTAAACGTACAGATTGACAAAGCATGATTGTTGCTTTGTCCAAACTGATATTGGCATGTATGCTATGCGTAGGTATATATGACATATATAAACAGATCAACATCGCTTCTGCGGTTGCTTCACCGATGTATTTAATAACACAATACTCTATCGTCTTAAAGACGAGGGTCCAACATCATCCTTAAAAGGGATGCTAAGACCACCGAGCTCCGACCATGTCGAGTCGGATAACTGAGCCCATCAGACAAGTCAAGCACATTCAGAATGTTGACTGTCTATCCCTAGCATTCTTTCCTCTCAACAATCCCTCAGAACATCATGCAAAAGACAATAGCAAGATCATGCCAGTCGTCAAAGTAAGAAGCATGAGCATCAAACTAGAAAAATAAGCCGACCTCGAAAGAGTCTGAACCGTGAAAAGATTAAACCCCAGCTCCAAATGCCCCAGGTCCCCGAATCCCTATCTTCAGTCTAAAACGTAAAAAAACCCAAGACGCAAGTCGACCTTCTTAAATGCCCGACTCAGGCCGTAGAACAGCACATGGTTCTCAGAATCGAGCCTTGTACCCTCCTACAATGAATGAGGGTACAAGAGAGAATATCGTATTTCCAGCTCCCCAATTTTAGTCTTGATGCCTCAACATGATCAGAGATGCGAGAAACAACAACTTCCAATCCCAGTATGACCCGGTGGCAGGCAAAAGTGGTGAGCTTTTCTGATTAAAGGGGTTGGCAGCGTGCAACTCGACCTCGTGTGTTCGACCTTGGTGTCAAGCGCCAGCTTCAGATTGAGAACCAAGCTCACAACTTGTGTGATCCTATTATGGACCAGAGGGTGGTTACAACCCATTCTCTGTTGAAAGTGGCTAAGGGGTCTGCAATTGCTGGGAGTGTCCAATAAGACGTCGCAGCAGCAGTTATCGTTGATTGTAAAAACTTTTGGGAGGGGTGCTGTTGTTCTATCCTCCAGCACATAAAGGAAAAGAGCGGCTGGCCATGTCAACGAACCAATTGCTGAGGTTCATTATTTTATTTTTAAACGCCGTCAATAGTCTCAAGTTTTTAGCCGCCATCGCTGTGAAATGCGAACAATGTGTGCCAAATGAAATCTATCGTGTGGAAGAGAAAAGAAACCAGGCAAAAACTCCTGTCCGTAGGGGAATACCATATGAACGCCAATGATGATTATGATCGGAAATCCGCCCGAGGCAGTGCGGTCAACTGCCAACAACCAGTGGGTAGGGCGGTTCGAGATGGAATGATGGGCGTAGGCGTTATGCGAACAGACCGAAGTTACGACGCACGTCGTACTAGGGTTTTCGACCGGCTTGTTGCCCAAAAGATCCAGTCCGACATGTTAATTCCCATGGAGCACTTCCAGCTCCGAACCAGTTTGCCGAAGGGGGTATCAGATTTAAAAGAAAAAAAGAAAAAAAAAATGCAGATGTTCGTGAAAGCGTCATAACCGAATCGAGGTAGTAGTAGCTTGAGACTTCGTAGTCACGCGAAGGTCTCGCCATGCCACCCGTTTGGCCGCCTAGACTGAGTCCAGTTCGGCCTGCTGGGCTAGAACACCCTCCCATCTTGTCCTAGACACATTTAGCCCATGACAGCCTGGCTATAGGCATGCGGATGGAAGTAGGATCCAGCCTTGGCGTGAATGGCTGACAGACACTGTGCACAATTGCATTCGGCAACGCCAGTGTCCCATCCAGGGTGCCCGCCATACTGATTGAAGTAAGGTTGATGGAAATGGGAACTATTTCTGGATGGGGTGTAATTGTGATGCGCAGCGGGAGGATGAGAGTAACGCCCATAATTTTGGTTTGCTACGGCCTGGCTAAACCACTCATTATAGCGTGAGTTGACGGAGGCAGCTGAGTTCAAGTATTCAGGAGTGCCATAACCCGAGTCAGGAGGAGTTAATGGAGCTTGACCCCAAGGGTTTTGATAACGATTAGGCCACGATCCTTCGCGAGGTCGATACGGCACCTTCGCAGGTCGACCGAGTCTCGCACTCATTGTAAGCCGTTCATGCTCCGCAATCTCCTCAGGAGTCCACCCTTCGTATGAAAGAGGATGGTGAAGCTGTCCGGTCGAGTCGTTGCGAATCGAAGTGACAATGGGCGCGAGTTTCTCGCGGAGAGCGGCTTGTGACTGTTGTTGGATTGAAGCTTGTCGTTTGTTATCTTGATATTGTTTCCAGCTTTTCAACCAAGCGTCGTAGTCATGGCTGCGATCAAGATTGACATAGAGTAGCCAATTCATGTCTTGTAGCCATTTTCCTTCCATGGTATTAAGCTCAGTGACCGCAATACCACTCACATCTGACCATGAACGGTTCTGGAAGGTATTATCATCCAAAAACTTGCTACCGAGGAGCAACGCAACGGTAAGCATCTTCCATACCTCACCCTCACTAACCCTATCGTAGGTGCCTGCATGTTTGTGCATATTGATGTGCTTGGCAAGGTAGTTCATGCCTAGCAAGATGGTGGTGCTAGGAAGTCTAGTAGAGGTGAGAATTTGGTTGACGAACTTGCGGAAGGCAGGAGTGACAGTGGAACGGGGAATGACAATTCGGGTAGCCATGTCAGCGACATATTCGGACATCATGTCGGTCTCATAATCGAGAACCGCGCACACACCGCCCGGCATGATGACGAAGTTGAGAGAGATCTCCGTCAAAGATCTAGATATGACCTTTGTCGGAGAAGGAATCTGCTTCGAGCACGTGGAAGTGACGGCTCAGCTGGACCCTTGAAGACGGGTCGCACAACTGGCAGTAAGTTCCAATGCTGAAGAGAGGAAAGCGTGTGGTGAGGGGGGGAGGTGTTGAAACCCTATTGAGCCGCTCCAGCCATCAACGATTGCCTAGGGAATCGACTGCAGTAAGGCTGGTTGATGTCGATGGAAGCTGGAATTCGTGTTTGAATGCAGCGGTGCGGGGGAGAATACAATGCTACACCACAGTATAATGCTGCGAACGCTGTCGGAAGGAATGTTTCGTACAAGTCGTGATATACAAGACGACTCTATCTTCTGTTCATCAATATTAGCGCTTGTTCAATGGCCGAGATTTCTCGCGTCATTCAATGCAATATAGTAGAGAAGCGAAAAGTAATACAGCAAAAAGTAGAGTTGCGTGTCGAAATCCTCGCTGGTGTAACAAGGACGGAACAAAACAATATTGCGTTCAATATTCGATAATGTAGTGACCGATATTGACCTTGATGTTGTGACGCAGCTCATCCTATGCTAGCACTGTTCGTATAGACGAGCATTTTTCACGATTGGAAGTTCCGTATGTGGGCGACTGGCTTTGGGTCGAATCGCATCTATTGGTTTCGCGACTCGAATACAGTACAGCCATTGTACTAGTCGAGTGGCTTTGAAGGAATACGCGGTTCCGGCAACGATAGAGAAACACATTTTCAAGTCAAGTGAAAGGAAATAAACTGACCTTCAAGATAGAAACGGGATGCGGTATTGCACAAGGCGAAGAAGTCGACGGCAATGGGCTGATGGATGCGAAAGATAGAAGCCGTCGAAAATGTTATTCGTAAAGGATGTCGTCGATGGGGAAGAAAAAAATACAGGGGCGGTAGCTGAGATGGATTATCCAGATAATTGACGTCTCGCTCAGTGAAGAGGATCCGAGGTTCGGGATTGGGTGTTTTGGGAAATGACCACGAATGCGTCGTTTGGCAGATGCAGCGATCTCAGATGCTAGCTCGTCGGTAGCTGGTGCCCTGTGTCCGGTTGTGCACGGTTTCGTCGGCTTGTCGTCGATGCTATCGGTGTCGCAACGATAACCAATAACAACAGGGAGGCGGGCACGCAAGGATTGATTCAGGCCTCTGACTACCTCTGTTTCTCGATCTCTCGATATTCCGGTCTCAGAGACTCGTTGTCCTCAACTTGTCTTGTCTCGTCTCGTCTCGTCTCTGATCAAAAAAATGTTGAAGCAAACCTGGGAATTCGGACTTGGACGTAGTGTCTGGGTCAGAATTCCAAATTGTCACGCGGGATGCAACAAAAGGAAGAGTCAAGAAGAGAATACTGATGAGTATCAAGAAGAGGTAACAGAGAGGGAGGAAGGAGAGAGATGATGGTGATGATGATGAGAGGAGAGGGAGTGACCGAGAGTGAAGAAAGCAGAGCGGGTAGTAGGGGTAGGTAGGCGGAGGGTTGAAAGAAGGACGGGACAGAGTGGATATGGATTATGAGGGTGGCAGAGGCGGATGGATGAGCATGGGTTGCGATGAGTGGATGAGCGGATGATGGGTGCTGGGTGCTGGGTGCTAGGCGATGGGGTGGATGGGAGGGTGGATGCGATGGACCATGAGCATGGGCGACGGACGCGGCGGGTGTGTGCTGTGGATACAGGTACCGACCTAGCCCAGGTACTGCACTGTAGGAGGTACCGTCAGTACGTGCGTGAGGAGAACGAGACTGGCTTCCAAGGTTGTCTCTTTGAGATTTCTTCACTTGGCCAACCAGTACGGTGGTAGAGCTCAGGTTGGTACAGGTACGCTACCAGGTACCCACCTGCCTACAGTAGGTACCTACAATGCCCACAAGTTTAGTAGGCTCCTGAAAGAGAGGGAAAAAAAACAAAGATTGGAAACGGCAAGTGATTTGATGGGTGCTGGAGCTAGTCTGTGACCCTCGCAGCGTGATTGGTCTTACAGCCTGTGGATACAATGGGCTCCAGCATGCAGGCTAGCTACTTGGGTAGGTGGGTAATGTACCCACTGCACTACATCTTCTCCCATGAGCCTTGGATGCAGCAAAGAAGTTCCAACGTTCGATTGGCGCCTAGATAATGTAGAATACAGTACGTTCCTTGTCGCATCTGTAGTGCAAGTACTGTGTAGTGCAGTCAGCGTGCTTTCACTACATCAATTTCGCGGTATGATACGGTACTTTCGATATAATTATCAGTACTTCATCAGGAAGCATTTTCATAGCCGATCACTGCTACTCTATGTCCCTGCGGGGGGTATTGGAAGTACGCACCTGAGTTGCCTCGCTCTCGATACTTACCTGTACGGGGTTGATTGCCCTGAGCCCCAAACCTTTGATGACCGATAAGAGGTAAAAAAACAAAAATTGTGAGCTCGACTAATTTAGGAGGGCTTGCGGTGACACGATCGGTCACTACTATTCATGTACTACGCTATTGGTATGTCCAACTTAACTGCCCTTAAGGCGCTTAACCTATGTACCTCGTACTACACCACTCCCGGCTTAGCATCTCCAGGTAGAGAAGGCTCACGCTAATGGAAGACTGACTTACTGAGTAGCATGTTTGTTAGGGCAACCCCATCAGAAGCCTAGTATGCATTCTTGATCGCGAACAATTTTTTCCCACAAACCCTATCAAGCCACATACATATTCAAGTAACTGGGAAAAGTCAAGAGAAAAATTATTCCCCGGGTAGTACAACTATGCATCCATGGCAGTAGTCTTTCACACTACCCTACCGCAAAACTTTTCCGGCAAAGCACGAAAAGACCGTAGGTATGCGTAGGCCGACCATAATACTGAGTAGAAATCCCTCATATCGGTCAACGGCGAAGCGTGCAGCCTGAAGTTCTCCGTCGATGTGGTTTCGGCTCTTTTTATATTCACTTGATGAAAACGTCCCAATGTTTCTAGGGTTTAAAAAGACGCCTCGGCATGCTACCTAGGAGTAAACTGCATATAGACTATAAGAGCCTAGGAGCAACCTCTCGACATCGTGCCCCTTGTATCAGATTAGAGTTGGATTTCGCAGCGATAGCTACAGAATTGTGGTATGAATCATGGTATGAATCAAGTGTCTGCTGTGGTAAACAAAATCCGATCTTCGCGATTCCTTCCCACATCCAGAGCGGGCCAGTGCCATGGGATCATCGAGCCTCGTCATAGGGCAATACAAAAGCGCAGGTTGTGGCGAATACCAAACTGCTGTACTACTACGTAGGTACTCCAGTAGTAGGATACACTTGCACTATGCAAATTTTGCATTATGGGGTGCTGTGCGACTTGGTGCGATCAACCTGTTCTTTTGGGAGGGGTTCACTGTCCTGCCGTACATAGTTTAGGCGGCCAGGTTGACGATACTAGTGCACTTGCAGTTAGCAGACTAGACACAAGAGTTATAACCTACATTACCTAGGTTTTGTGGAAGCGAAGGGAGTAGGCTTGAGTGGCTTGCTCCGGTCCATGGTCGTGGAATTATTCCAGCTTTGATTCGGCCGGAGACGGATAGAAGGCAACTAATGAAGTCTAGGCAAACCACACTAGAAGGACCCCTTCTTTCGTGTTTTTATTAGCCCTCTTACTTACCTCGATTAGTAAGGTACTATACTTATAATTGTTACTGCTAAGTTGGGTTATGAACCACACTGAGCAGGTCGTTCTAGCTAGCCTTCTTTTCTTCTGTGAGCTATATACTCAGTAGAGTACGCCCTATCGTATTATTTCCACATGTCCAGATATAACGTGTAATAGAACGTTGTCTGCCGTAAGTGGCGTAAGGCAAATAGGGCGTCCCGTTAACTCTACATCTTTTTATGCTTAAACACTCTATGACAACGGCGAGGTGGAAAAAGAAACCCCGATTGAACTACTAGTGGTATAAAATACTGCTGCAACTTTTGTTGAACCAACTTCGACTTGGTACGACTTGGGCATACTCGCATTTCTGTAATTTGCTGGGTCCAGGTTATTTTAAGTTATTGCTAACGGAGCTGGGTAAATCTGAATGGACGGCGCATGCTGTGCACGTCGATGCTCATTTCGGAATTTACCAGCCTTCCTCCGTTGCATACGTTCTACCATGACCAATTGGATAAAGCGGTGACAAAAGCGGTAACAGTTCGTGTACGACCCTTTACACGTAGACAGCGATATACAGGCAGCGCAATGTAATTCTTCATAATATTTAATGCGATGCTGAGAGATTACAGGCAGCTGGGCTGATAACTTGGCTGGCTGCGGCTTACTTTCTTGCTGTAATGGTCACAATACAGCAACCAAGCAGCATTCTCAAATTGCAAAATAACGGAAGGGTAGATACAACCAGGCGCTACCTGCGGCTTTTCTGTTCAGCCCACATGTACCACGTTTAAATCAGGCCGAATCGTCTATTCGACTGTGTATATACATGCATACAAGTAGCACCACTGGCTGTGACGAGTCATCTTTTTTTTTTCCGAACCTAAGAGCAATGTACCTTGCGAGAATGAAAAGCGACATGCTCATTTGTCTGGCTGGCTGACCACCAGGTCATCCATTGTCAGGACAGGCGCTGAACTTGACACATCGCACATCGCCGCAACCGTTTTAGGATCGGATACAGTACACTACTACTGAGTAGGAAATTAGGGCAACGGATGGAGCCACCACATGGCGTATATAATTGGAAACGCAACCTTGGAAAAGTCGCTTGTCTGGATGTCTTGATTCAAGTACGCGACCAATGAACTTATTTCCTTCTACAGGTACATAAAATTCCTATAGAGGATACTCGCTACCCAGGTACATCGATAATATACAAGATAGGGATCACAGCTTCGCAATGTTCTTAGGGCCATCTAATTTGTCTGCCTGACAAGTGGCTTACGCGTTAAATCATCAGATAGAAATGAATGACACAAAGTATCTCCAAATAACGCTGCGTGAGTATGGAAGACTTTGGGCTCCAGCTGCCTACTACGTATCCCGACGTTGTATTGTCAGCAGCCTACAGGCAGAGGCGACATCACAAGTGCGGACCTTTCACTGAAGTTTGCCTCTTCGTCGGTCAAGGTAGATTCCCCCGGCTTTGCTCGCATATTCAAGCTTATCGTTCGATCTTCTCGTGTCGATTCGGTACATAGAGGTTCAAGTGGATTTACGCGGAACATCGCACCAGGTACCATGTACTGTAATAGGAGCAGAAGTTGGAGTCTTTTGATGGCGAGAGATACTTACTGGAGGGGATAGCGCTAAGGATGATTCATCCGAAGACCCCATCAAGTATATCCTGGTAGTTGATTCCGCGTTAACGGACATCCAACGCCTTCACACGCGTTTCAATAACAGCTCTACATGTGACCGAGTGCCGTTGCATTAAGCTATCAACCGAGCAGTACCTCGACGTTGGAGCTACATACTACGTAGGTAAATTGCACTATTTATCCCCCCTTTTTATGACTAGGTACGAGGAGACGACCGATTTTTAATGCCCATTACCATGTCAATCCTTCCTCCTGACCTCTGAAATAACTTAGCCCCAGC
Source organism: Xylaria sp. FL0933 (assembly GCA_022578765.1). Taxonomy (NCBI): domain Eukaryota; kingdom Fungi; phylum Ascomycota; class Sordariomycetes; order Xylariales; family Xylariaceae; genus Xylaria; species Xylaria sp. FL0933. The sequence goes on along the minus strand of MU389779.1, from coordinate 194,269 downwards.
TTGCTTACCCGGTAGAATATTTCTGAATTTCCAATAGGTAACAATGCCAGATTCTGCCCAGAGTCTAGTGACAGCATGTCTGATCGTCACGCCTATTCATCATGGCATGTAATTGGACATCACTGATCTTTTGGTACCACCACAAACTGCAATACTGGCAGACGAATGTTTTCTCGTTCGTACCAGTATGTTCGTGGTGGCGCAAACCCGACAACGGGTGTGCGACGGGGCGGATTTCTTGTTTTGATAATCTCAAAACTTGACTGACAGTTTACCAACGCGACTTGCCCGGGCCAGAAGTTGGCGAAATATGGTTGTTACTATGAATATCCGTCCCATCTACTAGTACACCTCTTCCGGGATTATGAATGTTAGCTCGATACTTCCACCAGTGATTTTACCAGGGCTGTTACTGAGGCATTGCCAGGGTTATACCAGGGTATTATTTGTACCTCCCAGGGCTCCATAAACCACTTGAAGGGGGTTTTGGCTGACGTACAGGGGACGCACAGGGGACGCACAGGGTGCCCTTACAGCACTTTATACTGAACTTGGAAAGCGATAAAAACGAAAACTGTCAGACTTTCCAAGAGTAGTAGGTGGTGGGTCTGACAGTTCTTGTTTTTATCGCCTGAGCGCTTGAAGTGGAAAAGTATCGGGTGGGCCAAGTATTGAGCTAACATTCATAATCCCGGAAGAGGTGTACATGGACCCCTAGACTAGTAAGTACCTAGTAGTATACCGAGACCAACTATAACACTAAGTACCTACACTACACCAACTGAAGCATGGCGGGTTCACCGTGCTGCTGTTGAGTGTACCTACACGATCAACATCTCAAGGTTGCACTTCATCTGAACTTGTAGGACACGTTATTTCTCTCCGATGCCCGCAGCTCACTGGCTCTCCCTACCGAGACTATGGTAGACTATATTCTTGCCAGCAGTTATTGACGTAGTATTGCCACCAAGCCCATTTAACCACCGAGGAGAACCGAGTTGCGATCAGGCTTTATTATAGCTACTAAAATAACGAGGCCAGACAGGCCAGAAAGAACCCAGGGTTCCGATCATTTTAAACCACAGCGAACGCATCTGCCAGATAATGCAATATATATCTGGGTTCCTCATCGGAGTCAATGAATACTTAACCGCTGCATGGTACACTCCACGTTCTTCGTAGTGCAGCTAGATATGAAAAAGTTTCAGTCTCCAATGTGTTTAACTATCGCAAGAACTTCGAGAAGTCGTATTCGTGCTTTCCTCTGCGGAAAGCTTTCTAGCCCAATACGTTAGTATGAGTGAGCCATTAGACCAATCATGGGGCACCAATTCATAAGTGGGTAACCACTGGTACGCTAGAATTTACACTACTACGTAATGGCTACAGTAGAAACGTGCTGAACTTCTGACCACCTTACTTGTAATCGTGTCGCAGGAGGCATGTATGTAGGTAAGTACTATGATACATGTTCAACCTTCCCGCTGTCAAAAATCCCTGCTCTCTATCTGCTGTCTTGTGTACTATCTGCAGGTCCGGAGCAGTCTTTTCATGCTCCCGTGAACATCAAAGCCTGCCTAATCGCGCGTCCGCCAGTGGTATGCGTGGGCGGCAAACCACCGCTCATGCAACGATATTCCCCAAAGCTTGAATATCCAAAATATGTGTACATTGCTCACTTTATATCTACTGTATCGGCTTTCGGGGTCTTCCTTGGCCAATCACTTACCAGAAGCTTCATCGACGCTGCCCAAAGCGAGCACAGGCGCGCCAGAGTTTTCCAGAAATCTCTTCCGGTGGTCAAGTCGCCATCAAAGCGTGAGAAAAGAGAAAAATAGCTTCTAGCGTCAGTCGCCCTGATCTGCCCTGACTCGACTACTACACCAAGGACGCCTATCTTCGGCCCTCGGCAGTGGGGTTCCTCAACGTCTCTCCAGAACCGCAAGCCGCTAAATATTCGCACACTACAGTAGCTTCGGCGCACATGGCCGGTTCTGTCTCAACAAGCACCGACTGTACTGAGAGGAATAATAGCAGCGGCAAATGCTGCCTCCGTTCCACTTCGCTGCTCATCACAGCAGTATCACCTGTGCTGCATGAACCACTTTACCGGCACCTATGTATACTCGGCCTAATTAATCAAATTACCTACCTGCGTACAGGTGTGTGATTTGCTCCACAGGTAATGGAATCCGCTCATCGAGAGAGGCACGCTCACAGCAAGCAGCGTACAGTCCCAAGCCAAGATGAGTGAGTAATGGACAAACGCCACCTACAGTATCACATACATACCTTGTCCTGCGTCATGGCAAAAGGAGTCATTTTAGTGGCTAATCGCTCTGGAACTGGCAGCGAGAAGAATAATCATTCTACGGGTCCCTGACGAACATGCTTCTGGCGGTGAGAGAAGCAGGCAAAGATGCAGATTACATACGTACTGAGTGGTATAAAGAAATGGGGGAGACCGGGTCTCCTGGCGGCATTTCCCCTCACTACTAGTAGAACGAACCAGCCTCCGCATCCTCCGCAGACTTTGCTGCTTGCTTGCTTACCTACCATGTCCGCAGACACGGTTTTATCACAGGTAATAGGCTGGCATTGGTGTTATTATTAATGGCCGTAGGTCTTAGGCACCACCACCACCACCGCTGCTCCTGGACCGGACCAAGCGGATACTACCTAGAGCCTCTTCACACAGTAGTGAGCTGCTGCTCGAGAAAATAAACGCCTACGTCGCCCCTCTCACCCCCCTCATCCAAGCGCCAACCTGCATCACGATCCACCCAAGGGTTCACATACCCACGATCTCATTGGGGAAGGAGAGTGTGCGTCTTTGTCGTGCGGCGTGTGTCCCGCGTGGCCTCAAGCCTCAAGCGACAGTGATCATCAGCCCATGATTCATTGCTCTGCAGCGCAACGCCAGGTATACATACTACCCAAACCATGCCCTTTTCCCTGCGCGTCGTGTGAAATTGGTCTTTGTCACTACGGGCTTATGTATCCCTCTGCGCATGCGCTAGTTTCTCCCACGCAACCTGTCCGTTCAATATCCCACCCTATTGAGCACAGGTTTGCGTTGTAATTGTGTACCCGGTTAGGGTCCGTTAGGGTTGCCTTTCGGGGAAATCTTTCGGCCTCCGCTCTTTTTCGGAATATCAGCCCGGTCTATCGAGAAACTCCATCATTCGCGGGTTTCAACTTGTCCGCCCTTTAATTTCTGCTGTTTGTTCTTCGCAACGCTGTTTCTTTGAAAGTTGGAGTATTAAGTATGTATAACATGAGTCTCACGTTGGGGAGTCGGAAGCTTGCAGCGCCTTTCTCACGGCTTGGGTCCAATAGACAGCGGAAGCCCTACAGCCAACGATCACTGCCTTTTCTGCTCAAAGGTTGTTCGAATGGACTGTTCCAGATCATCAAGTTTTGTGCAAAATGTTCGCAGTGTAAGAGCTTGCAGTAGCGTCAATCCGGCGCATTTGCCACTACCAGAAAGCAAGTATACTTACCTACGCATACCTATCCAAGGGTTCGGCTATCCTTCGGTAAAGACAGCCGTACAACAGTGCTTCTCTTAAACCCACCCTCTCACTCCTACCTAAGACATGTAGGTAATGCGTTGACAGTTTCGAAGCGGTTTAACACATGCAGAACAAGTCACTATCGTCTGTTGCCTTGACCTAGTCATCTTGCGTCACTTCCGTCATGCGAGGTAGTTCGCGTCAGCCTACATAGGTACCCGTGCCTTAGCTTTGACTAAAGCATAGCGACTTAAGCTGATGCTTGGCTTGGCTTGCCTAATGAATCCATATACGGCGCCTACTATGACGAAAGCTATTGTACGGCCAACGCCAACACGATGCAAGTGCTGCCAGAAAGAGGCAAGAAGGTCAAGTAATCGGAATGTCGCTCAACCGTTACTGAACCCCGGGATTGGTATCCCGAGCATCGTGGCGGCGGCGGGGCTTCTGCTCGTGTATCCTGCCCAGTCTACTACGTATGTTGTCGTCCCCATCTCCCCACTTGGCATACAGCCAGATAGATACATATTATGCCGCCGTATCATATTACCTACATACGTAGTAAAGGGAATAAAAGAAGTTCGGAACAAATTTTCGGCTCGTACCACCTAACATCATAGTGCTAGGCAGCCAAGCCAAGTTCAGGGTTCTGGCGGGAGGAGGAAACCAGGACGCCACTGACGCCGTCATCGCATTCCTTCGATCCAATCCTCCTTCAACCCACCCCAAGCCATACAGCCGGCGCAGCAGCCCTTTTTGCTTACGGCAGCAGCGCCAGTACCTTTCCCGTATGTTCTGACCACACTACCTATGTATTAAATCATAGCCGACGTTTTGTGATTTCCACTCATCCGATCATCTCAGGTCTGTGACCCCTTGTGGCAAGCTTATGTGATCAGGTACGTATATACATAGGTTAGAAGGGCACAAGAAATGGCTGTTTTGTATCCCCAATTGTCGTCTACGTGTACATGGACTTAGTACAATCAAAGCGCTGCGAGGTCTGATCTACTAGCACAGGCAGTGAAAATAGCAAAATTAAAATCAAAGGAATAATAATAATCACATGCCAATCCGATTCGCGCTTTGGCCAAATGGAAGAAGACTAAGAAGGACTTGCAGTATTTGGCATTTTTCAATCCCGCTCAAGCCAGTGAGCTGACTGACTAGGTACTGCAATGTAGTTTATGTCGGCCACTCTGCAGTAAGTCACGCGGCCTTCCCAAAATGAAAATCACATACACACTTTTTGCCTTGTCTATTTTCTATTTCTTTCAAACTAGGGAGCTTACCTACCTACCCTATCAGCCCTTAATTACGTGCCTATGCTACTACATATTCCAATTCTAATCCCACATGTCCCCACGAACCGGAGCGGAACATGTGATGATGCAATGATACCCAAGCAAACTGGGGCTGGGCCGCAAAGCCGTTCGCTCGTCGAGCTTCCGGTAACGTACCCATTTTTACATTTGAACAGTAGTAGGTATAGTGCGGTATATACGCATGCGGGTTTCTGTTTCATTCTCTCCTGTCTCTTTTTTCTTTCCCATCGGCAAACCTTTCCCCTCGTCGGGTTTCCACGGCTGCTTGGCGGTTTGGGAAAATCCCACTCCTAGATACGTCCACCCCGAGATGTGCGAAGGCTCCGACGCGGCCTATACTGGCAAATTATCCGAAGCAACGTACGCTCTAATTACAGGATGCATTTGGTATGCCGCTCGACATTCGTATACGTGAAATTGCACTACGCTTTGCGTTCTAGCAACTGTAGTCGACTGGTTGCTATGATGCCAAAGAGAGCATTACCTTAACAGCATGATGATCGGTAATAGGTGGAAAGGACAAAGTAGAGGGAGCAGCTAGACCCAGAGCAGTGGATTTTACATGCGTAAAATCGCTTGTCTAGTAGGGATTTATCGAAGATCTTCGGCCGGTGCTCGATGGAAAGACGGGTTTTGTGTCTTTCGTTGTTGCGGTCGGAACCAACAGGCCTTGACATGATGATGATGCTGAACAAGACAAGCGGAAGGACATATCTATTACCTCTGCGTTGTTTATGTGTGCGATAACTGACCGGACATACCAATCGTTCTCGTTATATTGAGTCTGTGAGAGCTGCTCATTTAACTACTCCTTTGCCGAGGCATGAACAGAAAGCCAGGTCCAGACTACATAGACAGTGTACAGGTTGAATTTTCTGCACAGCAGTATGAATCTCCCCATATAGATATATCGGCAGATACTTCTCACTGCCACCTCCGTACCGGAAGGCAGCTGTATGTACGGAGATGTGGTTACCGGCACAGCGGCATCCGATCTCCTGATGACACATTCGTATCATACAGACGGTACCTCAGAGAAGCGCTCTCATTTCCCGTCAACCTAATCATTGTTCAATCATTACACTCTCTCGGGCACCTCAGACGATCAGGATTGATCCCAGCTAGCTGTTCCGTGCAGCGGAGCTTTTCAAGATGTGAATGGCGTTTTCGCTATGAACTTGCGCTCCCAAAAGCATGACCAAAACAAGGAGGAGGACAAACTCATCTCATATCAAGCCCTGACTCATTATGCTCGACAAGCATGACGCAAAGTCCGCTCTGAGACGGTACTATAGGGGGATTGCCCCCCATGTTCGATCGCCATATCAGTCCCGTGAAAGTAACTGAGGTCCCAATCATTTATTATATGAGAAGACATGCGGGATGCGAAAACGCAACCGCCTTCTGCTTATTACACAAAGATAAAACTCCGAGTATAGTTGGAATGCTGCTGCTCTCAAGATCCACATCATCATCAAAGGACACATAATTTGCGAGAATGAGAACAAGATTCGCCCCAACCGTCTTGAGCTGACATAGCAACAACAACACTATATTAATTAACTCAAGACTCACGATCAATGAATTGGGATAATACATAATCTCCCTTAACTGCAGCACAGCTGAGGGTGAGCCCGGCCAGTCCTCAAATAGTAGATAAGGTAAAGTTACGGTACATTCGATGAGAATCGGCTTTATACATATATATATCTTGCGGTCTTCGAAGCGCACTCGCCCCAGACACCCGTTCCAACTTGCGGTGCCGCCTCGGCTTCAATAGGAATAAGGAATTGAGGAGAGAAAGACCGCTAGGAAAACACAATGGTCAACATATTGGGAAGCTTCATGGGAGGCGGTTGGGTTGAATCTGAGGAGAACTTGGTATTCCACGACATAAGCGGAATGATCATACGTCTAGCTACTTACCTACGGCCGATTCAGTAAGGCGGCCCCCTAACTGATTGAATCAGTCATATTTTATATATACTACTCCCACTCTATAACACTTCTATATCAAGCTAGGAATGAGGTGATCGGCTTGGAAGGAAGGGAAAAAAGAAAAAGGAAACAGCAGTCTACTATTGTCATATCAAAAGACGGTCGTTACGCACAGCCCATTTTCTACGTAATGCGATCTCGTACCAACGATTAGTAACTTCAGTATCAATCAGGGTATCTCAATGCGTATTCCGCATAGAGGCTTCATCACAGATATTTAGAGTTGATTGGTTCTTCATACGTTCGACGATATACAAAGTCGCTTTTTTTTCGTACAGCTCAATCTTACGTCATGATTCCCTTTGTGGCATCGTGCTGTCGACCATGGTGAATGACCAGCTGAGGAACAGATATGAAGTTTACAAGGTGCGAATCCTGTAGTGGTTGTACATGCTATTGGAGATTGTTTATCTCGAACACCTCAGGGAGATTCGGCTGCCTAAGTCTATATGCCCCAGTTCCTTTCTAACAACCGTATACACATACATACACACATATACAGACTTAAACTCCTAGCCCCCAGCCTTCTATCGAATGGGGTATCTTTTTATATGATGGGTGAATTCGTGATATTACAAGAGAGACGTCTGTTCCACGTCCTGAGACGCAGGTTTCAGGGGACTTGAAAAGGTTTGTACTCCTTTAGGTGGGCTCAAGTGTTGCCCTTGACTTACTCGTCGACTAGTACGGGTTGTGGTTTCGGCTTCGGGGTCACAGCCCAACGCCATAAGCTACGCAGACTCCCTTTCATGAAGCCCTCTATCTCCTCCTCGGGGACGACGATGGCGCGGGCGCGTGTTTCATCTTCGGGACGGAGCTCAAAGCGACGCATCCGCATGCTGATACGGGGGTCCAAGACTACGGGACTCGTCCATATCTTCTCGGCCGGTGGGGTAGGTGGAGCGTTCTCTTTCTCCGCTTCAGGATCTTTCTTGGCCTCTTTCCATACGGACTTCGGCCAGTCCTTCTCTTCCCAAGCTAAAGCGGTCGCTTGCTCGGGTTCAGAGTCTGCCGAATCGGGGTTGGTCTCTTCACGGTATTCGCGTGCCGTCGCGAGACAGACGGCGGCCACCTCACGGCCAATGTCGTCAGCCAGATGCCGCCGATTCAGGAAGCGACCGAGCCGGGTAAAGGTGTTTGTGAAGCCGAGTATGTGAGGGAATTGCAGCGGGGTGGAGGGGGAGAACTCGGCGGGGATGAGCATAGGGAGGGATGATGTCGGGTAGTCGGCTGGCGTATTGTAGGGCGGGGGTTGTGGGGGTCGCTCAGGCTTCTTCTCTTCTTGGGGGTTCTCCTTCTTGGCTTCGGCTTCTGTGGCTCCCTCCTTTGGTGTCTCTCCTGTTGCCGACTCGACGATGGCAGGCTCTGGTGTTGGTGTGACGGGAGCTGTCAGGGGTCCTAGCCAGCCCTCGTGGAGACCTCGCACGTATTCCTTCCACGTATGTCGGCCGATGACGATGTCACCTCGCATGCCGGTGTACTCGGGGGTGCCTTTGCGCCGCCTCACCTCGTTGACAACCTCGTCCTGTGTCTGGGCACCACCGGCGGCGGCGGCAGCGGGGTCGCGGGCCCTCCGTATGCGCTCGGCGACGGCAGCGCGCACATCGCCCTCCTTGCGGCCCTGGACGAACTCCCAGTCCAGGCCGGAGGCGGCCAGCACGGGCTTGACGTACTCGGTGTAGTGGTCCTGGGCGGGGCGCAGGCCGTCGGTGGGCGGGCTCTCGAGGTAGATGGTCAGCTTGCGCGGCATCTCGGAGGGCGAGGCCAGCGGCTCCTTGGCGAGGTGTGACACAGACTTGGCCCATCTTGCCGTTGCCCGCTTCTTCTCCCGCTTGTCGTAGATGATGGCGGCTGACAGCGATCCGACCAGCGTCCAGAAGATCATCCAGTTGCGCGACGGCAGCTTCTTGGGCAGGTTCGGGAGACCCATCATCCGCAGCGGGTTTACCGTTGGCGGTCTGTACGCAGGTTCCACCGACGAAGGAGGCTTTGCGTCAGCCATGTTTGCAGTGTGGCCCTGGATGCCAATAATTGGTCGATTAGAACTTGTTAGTTTAAGACGACGACGAGGGTGGCGGGACGGTGTCGCCGTCACGATCCCGATTTTTGTCGTATCGTTTGACTCCGGTCGCTGGCGGGTTGGAAATTTCTAGGATTCCGAGTCTCTTATCGCCCAACAAGCCTGCAAGCTTGCGCATGGCTCCTTATCGATTACCAGTCACCGTGTACATAAGTACCTATGTACTCAGGTATTACCCCACTATGACCGATTCCTCAACCTTCTACAAAGAATGGTTCCAGACTTATAGATAGTGTAAAACTCTATAGTAAAGCTTTGAGTTATTGAAGTTGTAGTTGCGAATGCGTGCAAATCACCTATCAAGATTAAAATTAGGATCGATGCTGTAGAAGTAATGGCGATAAATAACAAGATAGGTAGCCCTTAACCCACGCCTCAAGCGTGGTACTCCATATATACCTAGGTAGGTAAGTATCATACTACAGGTCGCCAGGATGATAAATCTATACTATGGGGCCGTTGTAGGTCATTTACCCAAAATGGTTAGCATGTACCCCTCCACCTAAATTGTATGGAAGGGTACGAGTGGCATAATTCGCTATTGTGTAATTGAAGCTATTTCATGTTGATGAATTACCTAGTTTTGTAGGTAGTGTGGTGTTGAGTTGCAAGTGGCGAATTATACCATGTGTACCTCTGCATATAAATTTCCGTATTGAAATACATACTAACTATGCTAGGAAAATGACCTACAATGGCCCCATAGTATAGATTTATCATCCTGGCGACCTGTAGGCCGCGTTCTCACATTGTCGCTTGTACCTTCTCCAGATTGATCATGTATTACTTTTAATACCGAGGCAGGTCCTAACCAGTATAAATGCGCTTTGACCTTACGCAGTTCCTTTTTTTAAGAATTGTCTTGTAACTTCCTAATTAATCAACTATACTTCCCAGACATACATCACACATGGATCACACTTACCTCTTGTGGTCTCCGTATCTAAACATCTAGATATTACTGCTTTCCTGTCACGTAGCTACCAAACTACCTACATCGCACCATCTTTTCAATCATTTATCGTTCATAATAACATCCAACCATTCCATTCTATTCAAGCTTTGCTGTCAATAAGCCATAGGAAGGACAACCGGAAGGCGGAATTTCAAAATGATGGTTCGTCTCGAGAAGGGCCAGTTGGGCTCTCATCCGGCCACTTACCATTCTGGTCATCCCAACTTCCCACATCGTCGTGGGATCTTGTGGTCGTGATCACCAACTCTCAAGGCTGCGATGATGATGACGGAGGCAATGAGGGGAAGTGTCGATGCAATGTATTCGATATCAAGTAGTGAGCACCCGGATGGCCAAGAGCGCGCGACATGTGCCGCCGGAACGGGTCGATAATCGTGCTAACGGCGGCTACCATCAAGGTTCGCACGCGCGCAACAACCATAATGGACTTATTTAACGCCTCGCCTCGGCGTGCCAGCATACTATCTTCAATATTCCATCTCGCACAACTCGGTATTTTACATGGTTTATCTTACCCTTGAAGCGCGTGGTGTTATTCCGACCTCGTGGCCTCTTTGGACTGCATCCTGCTTCGACACCGGACCAGCTTCAACTAGGTCCTCAGCCTCTCGAGATATCCTCGGTAGACGCCGCTACCATCCCGACTGTGGTGGTGGCAGATCGCAAGGACTCGGCACTGCAATATCACACACAGACATTGTTCGGAAGACAGATATTATAACTCTCGTGATTTAGCATAGGCCCACAGTTCGCTAGACCATCAGAGTTATAGCATTTACGAACGTTCTTTTCTTAGAAGTTTTCACAGCGTGTTGTTGGGTAAGAGACAGAAGTGTTTCAGGATGGAGTTTCCAAACCGAGTCATCCCGGCTCTACCAAACGAAATTGTCTTGCGTATTGTTGAGTATATGGATGGCGCGACACGCGGCTGTTTCATGGCCGCAAGCAAGGTAAATACCATATTTTTGATGCGCTTCGATTTATTTCCCGCACAGCCCTGTGAGATTCATGTCAGCGATGAAAGCGGTTCTAACTTTGGTTTAGGGCGTATCTGTGCTCATGAAGTACCATGAGACCTCTATTTGCAAGAACTGCATCGCCGCATTTACACTGCCTCCCTTAGGAGACGTGCTTTCTTCATCGACTGACGAACGTCATATACTGCCAAGGAATACGTTCTCGATGCTTCGTGAACTCGAACTTCGCGACAGAAGAATCAACCGCATCCTAGAAGACTGCGCAAACCGTTTCTACTTCTTTTCGCCTCTATATTTCCCTCCTTTAACACCCGTTGAGCAAGCTCGCTTAGCAGTCATATTAAAGCGAGCTATGCACCAATGTGACCGCATTGTAGATATTGCTGCCGGCAAACCACCGACTCCGCCCGAGTATTATCGCTGCATCTCAGAGGGGCTATATGAGTTGCCATCTGCTCTGCTTTCTCCTGGTGATAAAATCAGCATGCACAATCCGCTGGCAAATCCAAGGGCTCGACCAAACCAGATCAAATACATCCAATCGCTCCCCTTGGAAGACCTTATGGGACTTTACATCCTGCTTCTTACGGTCGAGTGCTGCAAGCTGTCATGTCCTTATCCCTCCACTTGGGATGATAATGAATGGATGACGATTATGAATGAGTGCGTTCTGCGGCATGGCTCATGGTTCCTGTGGAGATTTCTTCCCGGGGATGGATACGCGTCGGAATGGTCGACTAATATGATGGCAGTCTGCCATGTCGAACTGGAGCAGTGGGAGTTGGGGGCCATTAGCGAACCAGATGGGCTAAAGATGACAATGGTAGGCCGCCTCAGGGATCTTCTAGGCGGGGGAAACGGAGAGACTTTCTTTAAGAGAATATACCTCGCGATCAGCAAGATCCTACTTAGTGGTGAGGAGAAAGACAAATGTGTCAAGGCTTAGTAAATGTATCACCAATTCGAGGGTAGAGGGCGGAGTGCATTGCTGGGATGATAGCAAGTGTTTGTTTGTTTTGTATATTTTCGTTGTCGGGACTGGACTGGACTGGACTGGAGTGTGACAGCATAGCGCAGAATAGGACGGACGGGAACGGCTGGATTGGTGTTCGTTTGGTGACGGTGCTATACGCGAGGACGGTGAAATATATTTCTTCTAGCTCTTATCCCTTACTCTTCTCTCCACAATAGGTACTACCGCTTTGCCACATTTTCTGCCTTTGGTGTTTCAAAGCGCATCGTCCCTTCAAGTCCTGAGCTGAAATGGTGTGGATGAGAAGCCCAGCGAGACTGGACATGGATGGTACGGCCACTTAGTGCCCGGCCGGAATTCAAGATATAAGGAGTAACAGGTGACCACTACGAGAATCCAACCGTTCCGCCACGATGAATCGCTACGTTATAATCTTTACTGTGGTAACAGTTTTATTCCTACCACCAACATTCACATCCGTAAGCCTCTTTCAGAGTACCATAGCATTCACATACTGAGGCTCTGCCAGACTGTTTTCGCTCTAGATTTCTTCAAGAAAGACGATACCCGCCAGACGACGTGGGAATTCAAAGTGACGACAGTGGTCATATCCCTCGCTACCTACATCACCGCGGGCTTATGTGTCTTAGCCGTTAACTGGAAGCCCATCAAGGCCAGACTTTACAGTTGGTGGCCTATAACACATGGGAAGACTAAGGTAGGGTATGAAAAGGGAAAGAGTGTGGCTGGTATAGAAGTTAATGATGCTCCACCTGTAACACAGAGTGACTATCAACCGGCTGCTGAAGCGAGAGACTTAGAAAGCGCTGGCTAGCGGGCGAATAACACTGCGGAGAGACCGTTTTGGATCGCTAATGTGCGGTTTGGTTTAAGATCGCGTAGTAGTAACGCAGGCGCGCCTTAGGGTGAGGACACCACGAGCTTCCTCCCTGGCGTATCATTCATGCTCTTGATTTACGGGCAATCCGGCCGGTTGATACTAGCCACATGGATTTCGCATAAAAGGATACAATTTGACCTCGCTTGGCGTTACCTGACTTTCTTTTTACACTCAATTCTGCATGTTTTCCTACCTGCCTGTCTATGTGACTTAGGTGGTGTTTTTTAAATAGTAGGGGGAGCGTGGCACGAAAATGGGATGGTTGTGATGGAGAAGTCAATTCTGTATTCCATGACAGAGAGAATATTTTCAAAATGATTTCAATTCTATTTTTTTTTCTCGGTACCTACCATTAACTAAATTCTCTATCGTTTGAGAGTTTCACTTACATGTGAAGTTCACCAAGGAAAAAAGGGCATCGGTAGCTTTATATACTCCCCAAGGTTGTGAATTAGTACTACTAAACATACTAATCACAATTTTTTAGTACTTATTTAATATTTAATAACTCTACTAATTTATAAGCTAAAAATTTATAAAAAATATAATTATATAATTAAATTTTTTTACTTTCTAAAAATATTTTTGTTTATTTATTTAAGTCGGTCCTCGCTTAGTAATCGGCGATTAGTATCAATTAATACGAAAATCGCAAATATTTTATATTAATTAATACTAATCGCCAATTACTAAGCGAGGACCGACTTAAATAAATAAACAAAAATATTTTTAAAGAATAAAAAAATTAAATTATATAATTATATTTTTTATAAATTTCTAGCTTATAAATTAGTAGAGTTATTAAATGTTAAATAAGTACTAAAAAATTGTGATTAGTGTCACGGCTGGGCTCCTTTTTAGAGGCAATGCTCCTAGTTGGGGTACCAAATGTATATTGATCGTAGGATGAAGAAGAAAAAGAAAGAATTCTACATACAAAATTAGTGTGTGCCCTTTTGTGCGCGTACAGCTGGCTTGACAGCTGTACCAGTGGCACGAGCCACCTAGCAAAGGTGGGCCGCCAGGCCACCCAGTCAGGTCAGTCATCCGTAACTATTAGTACGTTTAGTAGTACTAATTCACAACCCTGATACTCCCTCCCTAAAAGTCGCTCAAGCTATGGGGGCATAAAAGCTGAACTTGTGGTCAGGGTCATATTTCTGCTTGAGTTCCAGGAGGCGTTGTTGCCGTTGCGGCTCATAGCCGTACCAATTCTTTGGTGTTTCGTCCCCGAAAGCATAGTTCACATAGGAGTGTAGTTCAGGTCGGCCTGTGCCGTCGTGCAGAATTTTTCTAAGACCTTTGCCAAAGTCAGTTGCTTTCTGAGCAATGTCCTGGCTCGAAGGCACCCAGCTTATCAATGGTGCAACAAGTATGTTGTCGTCGCGAAAAGGAAACGCTGTTGATTCGCGAGGGACGTTTTTCACACCCTTGAGTGAATAACCCTCGAATAGAAAAAGGGAGCCATTCAGTTCGGGTGTCTTCTGCGTAACGTCAGCGAACATATTATAGACCTCTCGCATTGATTGTACGTTGTACGATTGTATGTCAACGGGAAGGCGGGTATTGGCTAGTCCACTGTGTTGGCAAGGAGCAGCATCGTCATCCCAGCCAACCCAGCGAGGCACATCGAGATACGTCCCACTACCTGCATCCGTGGTGGCAGGTCCAAGATCATGAAAGACTTTTGTATAGGCTGAGTCAACAGACTTGGCCCCTTCTTGGAGGATCCACAAAAGTGTAATGGGCTAAAGGGATTGAATAGTGTCAGACCAATCTCATCGGGCAGGTTTAATCAATCTTGGTCTACTGACATTCGAGTCCATCTCTGGAACATTCATGAAGAACCCGTAGTTGATAATGTCCACAGGCGGCGACCCATTATTTAGAAGGTGGGCATTAAGATTGTCGTAGAGTCCTTCAATCTTATCGCTGGTGAAAGTAAACATCTCATAAGCCCAGTCGGGGTACTCAATGTCGTAAGTTCTGACAGTGACCGAAGTTACAATGCCAAAATTATGACCGGCTCCTTGGACTGCCCACCAGAGATCGGAGGTCTCGTCAATAGTCCTCTGTTCGCCAGAGGCTAATACGATATCCATAGAAATAAACTGATCTGATACAAGCCCATGCCGACCTTGTAGTAGACCATGTCCACCCCCTAACCCAGGGCCCAGAATACTGGTACATTCACATCCGCCTGTGACTATAGTTTCCGCGGCTATAGTCAGTGACGATACTCATAGGTACCTCATGAATCGACATACCGGTCTGCTTTCCAGCGGCCCAAAGAGAGTGAGACACGGTCTTCGTTAGAGCACCACCGCCGATCCGGGCAGAGCTGTCTTCAATCGCCACGCTGTTCAGCTGGTGCATCCAGATCTCGATCCCACCATTCACGCGGGATGCAGTGGTTATAGCACCATGACCACCGGACACAGCAATAAAAGGTATATTCTTTCGATTCGCGTATTTGACCTTGGGAAATTAGTATAGTCTTTTTACCCCTACATCCCTCGGTCGTAGGTGCTCACGATCTCAGCGACATCGTCTTCGGTACCGGGAACGGCGACAAGGTTGATATCAGGAGCCTCGAATACCGACCACCTCGATGTAGCTTCGGCGTAGCCGTCCGACCCAGGGCCGTAGATCTGAGCGCTGGCCGACAGCCTGCTGGCGAGTTCGGTGGCGGTGTTGCGCGGACAAGTCGGTGCAAGCCACTGGGGAGCGGTACTGTCTTGGAAGACGGTGGATAGACCCCAAGCAACGACAGCCGAGATGATCTCCATCTTGAGCCGCTTGAAGGACGAAAGAACTAAGACAATCTCACGCGATGGGGCTTAGCTAATTGGAAAGCGTAGCTTGAGTATATATAACGGTGACCCCTAAAAGTATAAATTTCTCTGCAACGCTGCCATTGGTCAGAGTCTATTCGAGGCATCAACCACAACGTATTCGCACTTAAGTCTACCGTGTGGCTTGGGTACTGTAATAGCGATCATGGTCACTGACGGCCACTATATCTGAATATGAACACGACGTGTAACAGTAGCCAACTGTGCTAATGACTGTACAGTACCAGCGGCAACGAGGTCAACAGGGCTAATGAGGTCAATGACAGTGATTCCTACTGTGAATTCATCACACAATACACAGCAGATACTTGGAGAAGTTAAATCAGCAGTGTATACCAAGTCCCTAGCAGCCGGTGAGTCAATCTTCAGCCAAGTCCTGCCGACACCTTCGCGAAAATGTGAAGTTGCGGTAAAGAAGAAGAAGCAATCATCCCGATGTATTAAGCGGGGTGATATCCTTTTAGAGGGGTAGGTCTGAAATCCGTACAACCGTTGGCCTAGCAGAAAACATCTTGCAGGCCATGGGCGTTCATGCTCATTCGGACATCGCCAATGAGGTCTACACCGGGGCAAATATTCACAGCCTCGTCAGCACCCAGGCGATTGGCAAATAGGTCGTTCCTGTACATGATGGCTGAGTATTGGGGCGCGACTCGTTGACGTTTAGGTGTTGAGGAGTTGAGACAATAGGGAAGGTAGTAACGTCGGTTATAGATAAAAGCTGGCCCTGCGTATCTACTCTTCAGTTCTTCTGTCATGAACGCAACCTATTCTCACGAATGGAAAGGCGATGACCGAATTATGGTTGACTGAATCGCTTCAGGCTCTGCTCTCGCAGTACTAATTATCTCTTCATTTCCCGTATTCTATCCTCTTAGCTACTAAGCACCGCTAATGGTGAAAGGTGTAAGCATAAGAGCTTCGATAGTACCATTTGATCATACTGACGTCTACTTTACCTACCTTTAGCCCCCAACTCCGACCTACACGAGAATGCAGCTCGGTCTGTAACCCGCATAGTAATCCGACTGTGAGTTACTAACGCAGTCTGGACTGATTTATCTAGTAGCTCTACTCTCAATATCATAGTGTAAGGTAGGTAGATGAGAAATACACGGCTAGATTGTTCTGGGTAGTTATAAATAGCTGTTCTAGCCCAGGTACGTCTAGATATTTACTAGGTAAGGAGCTTTAGCCAGGGCCTCTATGGGCTAGATCCTGAGCGACTCGACGCGTAGGTACAGTAGTTCCTAGACAAATCTGAAAACGAGTCTACAAGTATATATGAACATAGCTAAATGTGATAAGATTCTATTCTGGTCAGACTCTGGCCCAAAATTTGCTGTCATACATGTTATGATGATAGTATCTGTTTAATATGCTTAACCGCCTAGTAGTAAGTTGAGGCTACCCCAATAGATACTTACTTTATCAGTACCTGACTTACTGGTGCACGTGGATGATAACGGGTACGCTATCCCTTTTTGGGATAGACTATCGCGGATCAGATGTTCTAGCTCCAGCTCTAGCTCTCAGCCGCTACTGCATTGGTGCTTACCAACTGCTGCTGCTCAGTGCAATCTGTACAGTACTTGTATCCGCGAACGCTCTTGTCGTCCTAAATCGTCATTTCTCCATCAGACCATCTCGCGACGCCTCCGACCGCCCTTGACGCAAACTTAAGGCGTTTCAGTGTACCTGACGTATATCACATGCCATTCTCGACTTGTTCCACCACATTTGATACCCGCCCGGAATCCAATCTGAAAGTCAATGCCTCTTCATTTTAGCCGCATTCGCTGGGGAATCTGCTCTATCTGATCCAACGAGTTTCAACTATCCTTCTCTGTCCGCCCGACACCTCGGATCGTACACTGCAGGCCCCGCGACTACGTGCAGTTGTGTGTTTGCGTGCATCATCTAAGAGCGGACCTACTCGATCGGATTGGATTCATTTCCCTCTTGCGGCGCTCGAGACCTACTAACCTGTTGCACATCGCTACCTACGATATAACAGCCACAGATCCGCGACTCTATTGTCCACGTGGGCGAGTGATGCCCGTCGGACCCTTCCGATAATTCGACTTCTTCCGAAACGTAGAAGCGCACAATTGCCATCCGACATCAGACAGAGACACGGAGAGACTACCGTTAGAGGACTACACCCTCGACGAGATGCCTTCCCCAAGACGAGTGCGCTTCTTTATGGTGATGGTTCTCGCCATCGTCGTCACCATATTGTTCTTCACATCCAAAATGCGACATTCGACGCCTCGCGATCCTCGCACATTAAATAGCTTCTTAGGCAAGACAGTAAACGGGTTAGACCAACGGCGTAGCAGTGGCGGCCAGGTCCTCATGAGCGGGAAGGGATTGACTAGTGACGAGAACCTTAAAGATCACGACGGGGACGGCAGTGTGGATGAAGATGATGAAAAATTAGCCCAGGAGATGGCCGAGAGGTTACGAGCCGCTGAACAACAGGCCAAGGAGCAGGCAAATGCGAAAGCCCCGCTGAAGCCTGATGCGCCCAGCGATGTCGTGGGTGTGGGCAGTTCCGCCGGCGGCCAGAAAAAAGGCAAATCCAGAATATCCAAGCAAAGTGAGGACGAGGAAGATGACGATGAGGAAGAAGCAGATCAGAATTCCGAGGCCGAAGTTGCTTTATTTGAAATTCTGGACAAATCCCCAGGTATGTTCACCAGTGTAGTACACACTCGTGTTCCCGTTTCTCTAACTATCACCTAGTTGTCATTTTCTCCAAATCGTACTGTCCTTATTCAAAGAAAGCTAAGGGCGTTCTACTTGAAAAATACATCATAGAGCCTAAGCCCTACGTAGTGGAGCTTGACGAGCACCCTCTTGGATCCAAACTACAGGACCTGCTAGCTGAGAAGACCGGCAGAAGGACAGTCCCCAACATCATGATTCATGGTAAGAGTGTTGGTGGTAGTGATGAGATCACTTCACTCGATTTAAAGAAGACCTTGATCGACAAATTCAAGTCAATGGGCGGTAAGAAATTTTCTATGAAGGAGAGATTCACCGGCAAGGCGAAGGACAAGGCGTCTTGATTCGCCCGTCTTTCTCTATTTCAGGAAGGAATGAAGAAAGCAAACATTGCTCGAACTGTGTAGATATAGGATGGGCTTGGTTGGTTCACGATCATATGCATTAGTGGTGTTGGGGAAAGTTGGAATTCGGCCAAATATCACCATTTTTTTAGGGCAAAACTGTACAGAGACTATGAGAAGGAGAAAGAGGAATATGCTTAAGGCTGCCTGGATGGTTCGGATGCTGCCCCATTATGTCTAACACGCGGTTTGCCGTTATAAATGGCGATGGGGTAATTGTATATTGTACATGCTAAAACGGGTTATGGATGCTCTATGGTTCATAGTTGGTAGTAGTTACTCCAGCTTTTCGATCTTACAACGACTTTAAGCCGCATGCTTCTTATGTGCTATGGTAATTCCCTCTCTCAAAAGAAATATCGAGATAGTACGTGTCCCGGCGAACTGTGACGAATAATCCATATAGACCACACAATCCTTGTGATAGCGGATCTTCCGTCGACAGCTACCTCCTTAGTCTCTGAAGGTCCGACCTTACGGCAGCTCCCGGATATACTATTTAATCCAACACTCAAAATAGAGCCAAGACATAAGTCGGAGTTGATAACGAAGTTGATAACTGGCTTCCATCCCCGCACACCCCAGCTCGGCCGGAGACCGATCTACAGCTAACCTAACCACGCATGCTTGCATGGGCTCCGCCGAGAGTACCACATTGAAATGCAGTACACCTCGAGATGACATATTGCTACCATGCTACTAGGTTAAATAGAATCCTCCGGCTTGAAGACCTGCCGATTGTCATTATTCACTGCTCCCCGCACCTTGGCTCAGATCCACTGACTCCCATCTATTCGAGGTGGGGGGTTTTCACATAATATTAGCGGAAGAAAAAAACTAAACTAGTCACCATGACACGGCCATCATTGATCGCTCCTCTGCTGCTATTCGCGGCGGCAGCCGGGGGTCTAACGACTACTACTTCTACTACTACAGCCGCCGCGGACCCCGTCGTCCGCGTCCTGAACGGGAGCTACGAGGGCCTGCATCTGCCGGCTTTCGGCCAGGACGTGTTCCTCGGGATCCCCTACGCGCAGGACACGGGCGGACGTAACCGGTTCCGCGCGCCGCAGGCGCTGGATGAGGCGTGGGACGGAGTCCGCGAGGCTAAGAGGTACGGGCCTGCGTGTCCCGATCAGCAGGCCGACGTGGATGGGTATTACGGGATGGGCGAGGATTGTCTTAGTATTAATATTGTTCGGCCTGCAGGGTTGGGGGTTGATGAAGACAATAATGATGAGGAGGAAAGGGAAAAGACAGCGAAAAGCAGAAAGTTGCCGGTGATGTTGTGGATTCACGGGGGAAGCTATCAAGTTGGTACGAGCGGGCTGCCGAATTACAACCTTACGTTCCTCGTGCAGAGGTCCGTGGAGGTCGGGCTCCCGGTCTTGGCGGCTAGTATCAACTATAGGAAGGGTGGGTGGGGGAATATGTATTCGAGGGAGATCCAGGTATGCCAAGCTCCCATAACCTCCGCGGTCACAAACACAGGGAATGTCAGTCCCTATAGAGGTGGTGGAGGCGTAGGATGTAGGAAATGGGGTTGTGGGGTACTCATTCATAACAGGTATAAACAGACTCACAGACTGACTAATGGTTGTTTCTCCGTAGGGGTCTGGAAACACGAATCTCGCTCTCCGAGATATGCGCAAGGCGCTGGCTTGGATCCAGGAAAACATCGGCGCCTTTGGCGGCGATGCCTCTTCTGTGGCCATCTGGGGTGAATCTGCTGGTTCGTTTGCCGTGGTGTGTACCTGTCTTTTTCTACCTAACCAGGGACAATTGCCCTTTCCCCTTTCTCATTTTCCAAGAAGGCAACTTACAAAAAGGATGGGGGAAAAGGGCACATTATAACTAACCCAGGCAAAATCTGCATTCAGGGCCAACTCCTAATGAGTTACGGCGGACGCACAGACGGGCTATTCCACCGCTCCATACAGGAAAGCGGCAGCGCGGCGACGGCGTGGTATAACGGGTCAGACTGGTACCAGCCCATCTACGATAAGATCGTCGACCAGGCGGGCTGCACGCAGGCCATCGATACATTAGAGTGTCTCCGGACCGTCGACTACGAGACCATATTCCCGCTGCTGAATTCTTCGACTGTTACTGGGCCTGGGTGGTATCCTACTGTTGGTAAGTCCGATGAGGAGATACATTATTCCCATGTCGAAGTCGAAGATTACCTTTTTTTTCCACATATACGATATAAAAACAGAAAGAGGCCAGGGGACGGAAGAGACTAACTGAACATCTGAACTTAAATCTATCTAACCCAATAAACAGACGGCGACATAATTCCAGCATACCCGACCATACTCCTCCAGCAATCGCGCTTCGCGCACGTCCCGCACCTCTACGGGACAAACTCCGACGAAGGCACAGACAACGCCCCCGTAGGCATTATCAACACAGACGCAGACCTACGCACATACCTGCAGCGTGACACGGGCTTTGGCTTCCCGCCCGCGACCATCGCCCGCATCATGCAGCTGTACCCGGACGATCCGGCCCAGGGCATCCCGCTGGACACGGGCGCCGAGCGCTTCGCGGAGGAAGGGTACCAGTATAAGCGCGTGGCGGCCATCGTGGGCGATGTCTTCTACCATGCCCCAAGATTGGTCGATGCGCGGGCGTATGCGAAGAGGGCGCCGACGTTTGTGTATCGGTTTAATACGCGGCCGTTGGCTGCGTATACTAATATTGACTATGGCAATACTACAGGAGCTACGGGAGGAGGAGGAGGAAGCGGTGGAAGCGGGAACGCGACGGTTATGTTGGCCCCTGCGTATAAGGGGGTGGCGCATTTCAGCGAGGTTGGGTTCGTATTCGCGAACCCGACCTCTGTTGGGCCATGGCCAGGATACCGTGCGCTTAGTAGGGAGATGAGCGAGCGGTGGATAAGATTCGCGCACACGGGAGACCCGAATGGCGGGGCTTGGAAGCGGTGGCCGCGGTATAATGAGGGAGCGAAGGGACTGAATATGGTGTTGCAGACAGAGGAGCAAGGGGGCACGTATGTGGAGGAGGATACGTATAGGATCGAGGGAAGGGAGTATTTGAGTAAATGGGCGCGTAGACGGCACGTTTAAATAGGTACCAGAGAGGTGATATGCTAATGGAGGCCTATTGATGATCACATTGACGATGACGGTGATGATAGGGATGCTGTTGGTATATATATAATTTTCAGGACCTAAATCCGGGCTTTGGATTCCTACCGCTTATTGTGTATAGGAATATACAGGTACATGGAAAGAGAGGAGTGACAATACATGAACGCTCCATGAGCTGAGCGAAATTTATCTCTTACCTCCCAACGATGCTCAAGGGGTAATTTACAGC
Source organism: Xylaria sp. FL0933 (assembly GCA_022578765.1). Taxonomy (NCBI): domain Eukaryota; kingdom Fungi; phylum Ascomycota; class Sordariomycetes; order Xylariales; family Xylariaceae; genus Xylaria; species Xylaria sp. FL0933. The sequence continues at coordinate 172,190 of MU389779.1, read as the reverse complement.
TGAGCAAGAAGCTTGTTGATGTGCTCCTGCAGCTGATCAAGCGGGACACACTCTATAGAGCTAAGTCGGCGGCACTGAACTTCGCACTGTCGATCGGAGAGCCACTTGCGTCCAAGGAGAACTATCACGGGGTAACCCACCAAGTCTGCGTCTTTGAGTTTCCAAGGGAGGGTCGCATCCCGATCATCAAGGGCCAGGTCGATGGGGGGAAACGAATCCGAAGGTTCGGTCAAAGAACGTATGATGGTCATGGTGTCTTCCTCCATGTCCCTCCCCGGAATGACTAGTACCTCGAAAGGGGCGATGGCACGTGGCCAATTGAGTCCCAGTTTGTCAGCGAGGTGGTCTGCGACAGCTCCAATGATCCTAGAGACGCCTATTCCATGGCAGCCCATCTGCACCGGTACACTAACAGCCCGGTAGTCTTCGAGCCTGGTCGCAGGCACGTCGACGCGGGCACCAAGGGCGTCTGAGTATTTTGTACCCAGGTGGAAGGTATGTCCAAGCTCTATGGCTTTTTGAACCGTGAGTTTTCCCGCTATACACCGAGGACAGTGGTCGCCATCTTGGATACGGATTGTATTCAAAGGCTCGCCCTTTGTTGAGGACATTACGTATTTGTTCTCAAGCTGAGATACCTCGACGGGGCTGTCGGGAAGAAGTAGAGGGAATTGGCTAGGATCATCTTGAAGACTGCTTGCGAAGCGTTGACCTAGTCGGTAGTCTATTATGTTCAATAATTGTGGTCGGTCGTCGCTTTTTGAAGAACCCATGGTGTCGAGTGTCAAGTGCCACAGGGACGAAACACCTTCGAGACTTGCGTCCAGGCCTGGAACGATAGACTTGAGGGCGTGCGTGTTGAGATCGCCCTCTGCAAACGAAGTCGGGTACCAGACATTTATGAGAGTTTTCCTGTCTTTAGAAATGCCTCGCCAAACTTGAGCTGGGGAGACACCATCGCTCCTAACATTGGCGTCAGTGGAAACAGGGTCCTCATGAGTAATAGGCCGCGCGGTAGCCAGTTCCTCGTTTGCAACATAACTGCAGTCTGTACAGCTTATCACGTTGTCTTCCCCCGCCGGCGAAGGCAGATGATACTCATGGCTAAGATCACCCCCAATGTCGCCAGAAGCAGCTTCCGCAACGAGATATGGCAGTTTTAACTCGTCAAATAGTCTACTGTAAGCAGCGCGCGCTTCCTCGTACGTTTTAAGCGCTGACTGAGGCGAATAGTCAAAAGTGTACAGATCCTTCATGACGAACTCTCGAGACCGTAACACGCCGTGACGTGGACGGATCTCGTCACGGTACTTGCGGCCTGACAAGTTAGAGGTCGTGTTGTATGTTTTCCCAGTGTACTAAAGCTCACCGATCTGATAAAGCCTTAGAGGTAGACTCTTGTAAGACTTCACTGTGCTTGCTACTAGCTTTGTGATCTCTTCTTCATGTGTTGGCGCCAGTATATATGGGACACCCTTTCGGTCGGCAAAGCGAAATAACTATAGCCATGGTTAACAATCAGCACGCCCCGGAACACATTCACCTCGTAGCTCTTGCCTCTTTACCATAGCCTTCTAAACGTTTAGTCTTCCTCCATAGCGCTTGTGATGAGATAGAAGATAGTGAGACCTTAGAGGCACCTAGATGAGCTCAGGCGTAAGCAGAGTGATTATCAGCAACTTGTCGGATTTCTGGAAGCATACCCAACTGAGACATGTACTTGTCAATCAAACCTTCGAGCTTCTTCTGCACCCTTTCACCCAATGGCAGTATATGGAAAATTCCTGTGTGTGACTTCATTGAAACTCAGCACTACCGCACGACACTGACGGGACTCAAATGATAACCAACCTGTCGCAGGTAGCCTGCCCGAATGAGCTTGGCATGGCCATCTGACACTCGGTGTTAACACAGTCAAGGACCAATTGAGGCGCTCCAAAACAAACAAACAAACAAAAAAAAAACGGTGCTATACCTTCATCTTCAGCTGGTACGAGGCCACCGGTAGGTAGCCAAAAGCTGGAAATACGGGTGAAGCGGCTCGGCGAGGTTGATATTGGCTACCGAATCAGTAAGAATGAGTAGATCGATTGAGGGCAGCCCTTGACACACTGCACCGGTTCCTATTGAAGCTGAATTGTTCAAGTATCGGTGTTGCGATATTCTCGCTTGGGTCTGTAAAGAATGGCAGCACCTGGCTGTGCTTCGTCGTGAGAGGAACATCATTTAGGCTATGGCATTGTCGATCTTGGTTAATGGGTAGGCTAGGAGCTAATTGAATTTTCACCCAGTTCAGGCAAGGACGCAGCCTAACAATTCTTTCTCCGTTATACTGATCCAATCTGAAACAAGTAGAATTTATAGAAGATAGAAGAAGTACCAGTAATACAGGTTGAATTAGTTGTAGGTAGATCAAATAAGGTCAACTTGACCCGTCACAGTGAGCAGGAGTAGTACTGTAGCTTGTCTTATCTTAGTGATTAATGTCTATCATTTTTTGGCCGTTAGGTACACCTCAGTGTGCTAATAGGGAAATATTTGGCTGCATTTAGTGCTATTCAGTTCATACACACAGTGTACCTAATCTACAGCCACCTAGCCACCTAGCCGCACGTACCCAGTACGCCCACTAACAGTACACGCTAATCCCCCTGTGGCTACTTCTATCAGAACATGTTTGTTCAAGCTGGGTTAGGTATTTAATCACCTTAGCTAGAGAACTACATGTACTCTGGTACTTTACTTAAAGTGCTTAGGTTTGTTGTAGAAGAAGGATGAGAGTTTGTGAATGATTGCATCTCCAAAGGCATGATACGACAAGGAGTTCACCAGATCACTTCTTGATTATGAGCTTATTAGCCGCTGTCCGCGGTGCTCAATTGAGATGTTGCAATCTCAGAAGGCTGAAGGGTTTTCCTTCAGCGCTAACTGCTAGCCAACGTTGTGTCAGGGGAATAACAACGCCTACATCTACTGGTCAGCCTGAAAGCCCAATAAAATACATCAGGAATATTGGAATCGTTGCCCATGTCGACGCTGTAAGGCAGTCAATCCTCGTTGTTCATGGGAATCGTCGGGGCTGAATCCTATTGCAGGGGAAGACGACGACCACAGAGCAGATGCTCTACAACAGTGGTGCCTTGAGACACGCAGGCAGTGAGTATTCATACTCTCTCCTTCTCTTTTTCAAGGTATCATATCACTGGCTTCCTATAGAACTAACCTACTACACAGACGTTGACCATGGCGACACTGTCACCGACTTCTTGCCCATGGAGAGGCAGAGAGGAATAACGATACAGTCCGCGGCAATCACATTCAATTGGCCGAGAAAGGATGACCCTGGCTTAAATACGCAGCCACATATTATTAACCTCATTGACACACCCGGTCACGTGGACTTCAGATTTGAGGTTGAGCGATGTATGCCGATTCTTGATGGTGCTGTATGCGTTATCGACGGTGTCGAGGGCGTCGAAGCCCATACCGAGAGAGTGTGGTCATCGGCCCGAGAATTCAAGATACCACGCTTCATCTTCGTAAACAAACTGGATCGTGAGGGTGCATCATACAAGAAGTCTATCCAGGACATTGGGTTGAAGCTGAATGGTATGCCTCTAGTCTGCCAGATCCCGTGGTGGGAAGACGATACACTGAAAGGCGTGGTCGACGTCATCACGGGCCGGGTGGTCAGCTTGGCTGGTACAACTGACACTGTGGAACGGCTATCCAAAATCGCGGTGAACAGTTCTATCAAAGACGAGATTGGGCGTGCCCGTGAGAGGCTAATTGAGCTTCTCTGCGAGCGAGATGACGAGTTGTTGGAGTTATGGACGGACCACGGCAAAGATCTTCCCTGCGAGCCCATAAGGAAGAGCATTCGACGTATTTTGAGCCATGGTGACGGTTCTCTTATACCTGTCTTTGCGGGCTCTAGCTTGAAAAATATTGGTGTCGTTCCATTGCTGGACGCCGTTAATGACTACTTGCCAAGCCCGCTCGACCGCCCAGAACTCGAAGTTAGAATTGGAGAGAAGACTCAACTACTCGGGCAAATCCTCCATCCCCCACAAGTCTCAAAGAAACATAAACAGCAGCATATCGAAGCTTTAGCATCGGTTTTCAAGGTTGTCAACGATGCGCGCCGAGGCATGCTAACTTGGGTGCGAGTGTACCACGGCATCCTCAAGAAGAACACCCCCTTATGGAATGCTAACCTACAGGGGTTCGAGAGGCCCCTTAATATAATGCAAATCTCTGCCTCACAAAATGTCGAGGTTCCATACCTCGCACCTGGGCAAATAGGCGCTCTCACGGGATTGAGGACCGCCCGAACGGGTGACACATTAATGGCCATGTCTTCAAATAAAGCGCCGCCGCCAGAACTTTCACATGTGCAAGTTCGGCCACCAGAAATCCCACCAGCTGTAGCCTTTATCGTTCTGGACGCAACGTCACCTACCGCGGCCAAAGTCCTGGAGACTGCGTTAGAAAATGCTTCACGAGAAGACCCTAGCCTCAGATGGTCAAAGGACGAGAAGACTGAACAATACACATTATCGGGCATGGGCACTCTTCATCTTGAGATAGCACGTGATCGGTTAGAGAACCATTATAAAGCAGAAGCACTATGGGGCAAGATTGTAGTCGACTACAAGGAGAGTCTATCGATCCAGACACCCCCGACGCGCGCCGTCTTCGACAAGACAATAGCCGGCAATACAGGAAAGGCGGCGTGCACAGCTGTTATTGAACCCCTCGAGAGTCATCATACTGACGCACCTCCACGATCCTCCTATACCGAGCGAGACGGCAACATCATCCGTATCCAGTTTCCTGGAGAAGACCACCCCTTCGATGTGGACGCAACGCGCCAACACCTCCTAAACGGTGCCATCGCGGCTCTAGCGAGGGGTCCACGACGCGGTTCCCCTGTGTACCGCTGCCTCGTAACTCTAACCTACAACAGCGAAACAGACTACTTCGGCACGGTGTCCGGCGCGCACTTATCCAGCGCAGCCAAAAAGGCCGTAAAAGACGCCCTGGCAACAGCCCAGCAGCAGAACGGCATAACCATCCTCGAGCCCGTGATGCGCGCGACCATCATCTGTCCCGAGTCAGCCGCCGGCGCGATCCAGCACGACCTGCACTCGGCCAGAGGCGGACAGGTCCTCGAGGTGCGCGATCTGCAGGATACCAGTAACAATAACAACAACAGTACCAGTGCCGTCAGCAATGAGAATACCGAGATCAACATCGACGACATCTATGCGCCGCCCGACTCGTACGAGTTCCAGAAGTCGCTGCGCGAGACCCGCAAGGGCCGCCTGCGCATGCTGCAGATCACGGCCCAGGTCCCGCTCGCCGAGGTCCTCGAGTACGACGGCGTGCTGCGCAGCAAGACGTCCGGCCACCACTCGTTGACTATGGCCCTCGATACCTTCGAGCGTGTTACAGGGCCGAGGGAGAAGGCACTTCTCTAAAATATCCTCTGGTTATAGTCAAAACGCATATACGCATATAAAGCATGTAAATGTAGTTTTTTCTATGATGTTCTTGGATCTATAGTGTTTGTGGCTTTCAGATCAATTCTTCAGGATTCACCATGATGTATGAACAAGTTCAGGTAATTGAAATGAAGGGAGGCTAAGAGAGATATTATGCCACTTTTCATGCCATATTCTCATCGATCTTGCCATAAAGAATCTATTTTTCCTAAGCTCGTATTGACGAAAATCCATGCAAACTCCGTCATCGTTCCGTATTGTGCGATGTGTGCCATAGCCCCTTGGTAATATGACTTATCTAGTAAGCAGAATGAATAGCAGCCGTGTATGCGATAGATCACGTATCATCCCCGTATCTTGCTCTTAAATGACTTGTAGCCGTACTAGGTCCCTGCGGTTCAGACTTACATATCCATTGACGCCAAAAAGCGCAACCCACATATGTCTCGCGAACAGGAGAGTCTATGTAAGCTTCTCTGCTGTCTCAGATGCGTCCACTTTAACCCATCCATCCTCATCATTATCAGGCATCGCGACATCACCAGCGTCCTCGGCTGTTACACCGTTTTCCGCTTTTGTTTAAGCCTCCTCCGGCTCCTCGTCCTTAAGCTCTTCTTTGACATCGGAACCCGCAGTCTGAGCTTCTAATTGTGCCGACTCCTTGAGTGTCCGGTTAATAACAGGCGAGGTGTCGTTGAAAAGACGAAGCATCATGGCCGCTCGGTCTTCCTTCGGTAGCATGAGGTTCAGCGAGTGGAAACTCTTCCACAAAGGTAGGACCATGGGCTCCGAGAAATCGGGATCGGTGCCGTCAGGCTCGACGCTTAGAAGACAACAACCCATGCCAATGTCTCTAGTTCGCTCGCCGATTTCATTGAGCTTCTTCCAGTCATCGTTAATGAACTTAGGGAACATCTCTCTCAGGAGCATATGAAGAGTCTCCTTGTTCGTTAACCGAACAATTCGCTCAGTACCGACGTAGCCAGCAATAATGGGGAGGCCTTCCGACTGTATTCGCCACCGGCATACCTCGGCCGATGGAGCATCCTGTTTCATGAACATCTTGAGGCCTCCATGAATGAACCTTACTCCACGACCCTCATTCTGTACTAATATTTCTCGAACCAGCTGACTGCTGTAATATATGGCCTTAGCAGGTTCCCCTGCAGCATTCCGTACCATGAACCGGTCCGAGGGAAAGCGAGGCGATATGTTGTAAAAGGTGCGTATGTTTTGAACCACTTCGTGGTCCACAGATAAATATTTGAATGGCTCTTCGTAGTTGCTCTCCACTCGCTTCACCCGTTTGTCGGTGGAAGCGTTCGGCGCTGGCGATTCAGTTTGATCTTCAACTTTCGGTGTTTCGGTGTCGCGGACGGCTGCAGCAATATTCTCTACTTTCTCATTCGTAGGTGTCACTGTTCGTTGCCTCTTCTTTTCCGGGGCCTGTTCTGGCTCTGTATCTTCGAGATTCCTCTTAGAACCGATAGATGGGAGCTCGTCTGTTGGCTCACCGACAGCAGCTTTAGTTTCTTCTACAATTTCCATCTTCGCCGCGGAAGTGCCATTTGCCGGAGCAGTAGACGTTCCGAACTGAGACTTCACTTCGTCCTTGGCTTTGAATTCCTTCTTTTTCTCGAGCACTGTGATAAAGAATCCACCCGTATCTTGTTGATGGGGGTAAACTCGCATACATCGGTCAAGAGGAAGCCCAGAGCAGTCGCTTATATCTGGCCTGGGAAACATGGTGTGGGAGATCTTGCCAGGTGCTTGTCCTCCGTTCAAAACATGCTGCTGAACTTCTTCCCAGTTGTTCCAAATCTTGCCTGACTTGTCCATGACTTGCCACTGATGCATACCAGGATAACGCTTCAGTAAGGGGAGTCTATCTTTGCAGTCGATGATCTCGACGACGTCAGGTCCGCCACAACGTTCAATGGCCGAGACGACAACAGATTCGTTCTCAACAGGGTTCATGCTGCAAGTAGAGAATACAACCCTGCCGCCAACTTTCAGCATTTGCAGCGCCCGGACTAGAATTCGAGCCTGCGTGGCATGGAGGCCCAACGCATTTCCAGGTTGCCAATTCCACCACAGGTCGGCATTCTTTCTCATCGTTCCATCTCCTGCGCAAGGGACGTCGGCCAAGATCCGGTCGAACTTGAGGTAGCGAGGGACGTTAGGGTTTTCTGGGTCTGGATTTATTCGAAGGGATGGGAAAAGTGTGGCGTCGTGATTCGTGACAATCAGATTCGGGGAAGAAAGTCTTTTGAGCTGATGGACCAATAGATGACAGCGCTTGTACTCAACATCATTCGCTATGAGAAGCCCAGTAGCACGTCCATCGTCGGCTGTGTCTTCCGCGGTATCTACCTCCTCCTTTCCGCTTACTGGGAGCGCAGCCTCGCCGAACGACTCCATGAATTTCCGGATTCTAGCTTCCTCGCCAGAATGAATCATCTCGAGTAACTGGGCCGACTTGCTTCCTGGCGCAGCGCACAGGTCCAAGACCGTCATACCAGGCTTGACGTCCATGACAAGAGGCGGGATCATGCTTACAAGCTCTTGCCTGCTAATGTTGCCGACGCTTGTCTCGGAGACCAGGAACTTCTGGAAGGACGCGAAAGGGGGAAACTTGCGGACGACTTGCTTCGGTGTCGTCATAGAATAGGCCAGCTGGTCGGGATACCAAGGCACAGGCTGAGGCGCCTCAACGACATCACCGTTGAACTGCTCGATCTTGTTGATCTCAGGCGCATATCGTGTTTCCAGAAGGCGTTTAACCGCGAGCGCATGGCCCTTAGACCCGCAGAATCGGAACGAGTTTGGCAAGTCTCTGCGCAGCGCTGCCCAGAATTCGGCTTTCTCGGCATCGTCAAGAGGAAGCAGGCTATTGTAGAAGGCTTCCAGCTTTTCGTTGTTCTTAGCGATATCTGGATAGGATCGGTAGGCATCGGTACGAAGCTTTCGAGTGCCGCCGCCCTCACCACGACGACCACCGCCTTTACGGCCGCCCTATTGATATCGAATTCGTATTAGCTGCGGTTTTTGAGAGCTTCGCCTAAATCTAGCCGTGGCTTTAAAACATACTCTTTGGTTCTTGCGACCCATGGCCAAAGTCGCGAACGCCCTGTAGTCTATGCTCGTAGAGACGCAATCGATAGCATAAGAACCGGAGCCTATTGGCGGTGTATAGCAGACGTCGCTGAGGCGACCTATGGATCTGTAATCAATTTAACCAACGCTAATTGGTTCCGTTCCGTGTCGCCAACGTGGTCGTGCGCAGGTACTATAAAAGGGTTGAGTTTTTCGCAAAGCTCTCTGGAAGCTTATCCAATTGACGATCTAACCCCACCAAAATACCGCATATGCAATGTGGGGCACTATATATTCCCACCAAGAGTTGCGTACCTTCCAATACGTAGTAATCTGCTAACCGTGCCTTCTCGATAAATACATCCTCCTTATTGCTCATGTAGGACGTAGTGAGGTAAGTTAGAATCTTTCTATTTGATCATAACTACTTGCCTTTCACGTAGCATCAATACTACCTATTCACAGGTATTAGGTGGTACTACTCCATCTACTACTTAGAATTCTGAAATACATAAGAGTTTGATCTATATTTCCTAACACAAGTAAAGCTGGTGCGTCGGCCAGTATTCTGGTTGGAAAGCAGTCATTTCTACCATCCACTATCTCTCATATCAGTTAGGTACTGTAGCTTACCTACATATGTACTTCCCTACATACCTCTGACCCATTTGCCTTAGTACCTACTCAGGATGGTATTGTTACTTTCATTCATACAGACTATTAGAGGACAACCTGTGAGCACTGCTACAGCTGATTACTAGCTAAATTACAGGATAAAGACAGATTTGTCCCCTAGACCTAGAGGGCATTCAACGTATATCAACCGACAGTAACATGTTAGGTCCCCCGTCACATCTTATATTCGCTTCCGGATTCGTGAGCCATCAAGTCAAAAGCTGGTTTTGCGCTGAACCAGCCAGCCACCTCAGAACCGATCGCCTTGTAGGTGAATTCGGCCTCGTCATCGGCAACCTTAACGGTCTTTCCGCCGCGTCCGGCAGCAGCCGCGTCGGCTAGTAACTGGGCGTGGCAGCACTTCTCGAGGCTCGTGAACCAGAATACGCAGCTCTCGACGGATTCGCCACAGGTCAGAAGGCCGTGGTTGGAGAGGATGGCGGCTTTCTTCTGTCCGAGTGACTCGGCGATGTGGATTCCTTCCTCCGGTCCCAGCACGATGCCGCCGAAGCTGTCGTAGAGCGCCAGGTCGTTGTAGAAGGCACACGTATCCTGCGTGGTGATTTCTAGCGTGCGCCCAAGCGTCGAGAACGCGCGTCCATAGATTGAGTGGCTATGTGCAACGGCGTTGACGTCTGGCCTCGCCTTGTGCACGGCAGAGTGAATCATGTATGCTGAGCGTTGTCAGATGTAATTTGTATGCATGGCCGCCGTCCATGCTTATTCCCCCGGCCTGAGTCTTGGTAGTCCAATCATGCACTTACCTGCGACATTGAGAAGTCGTACCGAGCCGCCGTCCACTATCTGGCCGTGGTGGTCGACCCGGATGAGGTCGGATGCTTTTAACAAGGGCCACGCAACACCGAAGGGATTCACCCAGAATGTAGTAGGATCAACAGGGTCCCGGACGGTAATGTGTCCAGCAACACTACCCGTCGCATTGCTCTTAGCACAGTGTCCAGAATAAGGTAGAAGTTTCAGAGTCAATAGGCTTACCCTTCATCATACCCCTGCTTAGCAAAGATCCGGAAAGCGAGCGCCAGTCTTTCTTTGACGTATTGACGCTCATCAAGAGGATCTTGGAAGCTCGGCGGCTTAGGGAACTGCACATAGGTGTTCATTAAAGTCGGATCATAAGACACTGTTGACACCGAAACCCCTTACCTGGCCTTTGGCCGCTGACTGCATACTTGGATTACCTTTCGTCGAATGAGGAGACATCTTGACAGTTTGCAATTGCAGAGGTAGTAAAAAGCGATGAGCTCGTGTCTCTGGGCGAATCCAACAAGGGCTCGCTTTTCTAAAATTTCGAGTACTGGTGAGCAGACTTACACGTGGGCGAAGCAGCATTTTCACAATCCGGGGGCCTCGGCTTAAATAAGGACCCTGGAGCACGAGGGGTAATGGGCGCCCCCATGGCCGGGTTTAGAGGTTTGTAGTCAGGATGCGGAGAAAGAACGTGGAGAAGAACACTAAAGGTTCGGTAAATCGAAGGACGCGCATGCGTCAACCGCCTGCTGTTATGACGATTAGCTGGTATATTTTGGAGTAAGATCGATCACTTAAACAGATCGCCCCTTGTACACCAATGGCAACAACTTCTTACCAATGTCGCCCTTAACAGCTGCATATAGACACAAATCGCACGTCAGCTGTCACGGTGTATCCGAGCAGAGATAGGATGGCAAACTGTGGATACGGATCGCCAAAGGCATGAATGGGCTCACGGTATCATATCAAGAAAGAAGGCTCTTCACATAGTGGCATCTGTCATATATTGAGGCAGATTCTCTGCGCAATTCTATCAACTAATCTCAGCCGTACCCAGGCACTGAGATACTAAGACCTCTCAGTCAAGACCGAAATGCACTGTAGTTCCCCTGAACCTGCATGCTATCATCCCGTAGAGCTGAAGCCACTGTCGGAAAATCGTGTGGTGCAGACTCTATTTTGAGCCAAAGAGATGAAGCAAGATATTATCGTACGCCAGTACGAAGCCGAGACAAAGCTCAGTGAAGCTAGCCGAATTACCGAACGCCACCGCTGCGGAACTCACATACGTCTCGGTAAGGTGTCGAATTACCGAGACCCCTTCAAAACTTTGAGGGCCTTGGTGAGGTTCTTCATATCCCGATCCAGCTTCTCTCGGCGTTGCTTAACAGGATAGTCCTCAGCTGCAATGATATCCAGCTGGTCTTCATTGAGACCTAGAACCATCTCGGTGCTGAAGATTTTGAGCGGACTCTCGTCTCCACGAAGCAAGTAGTGATTCACAGCTTGCTGGTAGACCACATCGACGAAGCGCTGGCGCGCGATCCCGTAGTAGCTCGACAGAAGGTCATGCATCGTTTCTCGAACTCGAGCCGAATTACCCTTGTCACAAAATAAGCTCTGTAGCTTAGAGGTCATGAGGAAAATGCTTTCTTTGGGCTTGCTGAAGCCTTCCCCTTCTTCAACGCCGATTTTCGCAATTCTGTCGATAAGCCTATTGCCTTCCAATTGCTGGATATGCTCACTGAAGGCATCGGTGAGAGTCAACGATGATCCTTCGCGCTCAATGCGTAGCAGGAACCTTGCGTGGTCCATAGCTCTTCGGTAAGACACCATCAATTCCTCAAGGAGGTATCCATTCCACAGCTCGTCGCGTACTCTCGGGTCAGAGCAGACCGACTTGATGGTTTCGGAGATGAACAAGTGGACGTGGTAGATAACTCTACTCACGTACTCCAAGGTGATTTGTTCCCATTTCTTCGATTGTTCCTTGAAGAGCGTGCCTAGGAGACCGGTCCCGAACTATTCATAGTGTAAGACGACGGTAGCAAATTGTATAAGACGTGACTTACAGTTCCCAGATCTTGTCCTCGACTCGACTTGTGCATCCACTCGATATACTCCATTATACCACATGCGTTGGGTTCCTCGCCTACGATATCCCAAGAATCGATGATCTCTTCGAGCTCTTGATATTCATCGACAATTGTATCAGTAGTGACACCGAGTTCCTGGAAAGTAGAGTTAGCTGCTTTATCTTGTGCTTCGGTCGGAATCACTGAGCGCATTGCAGCTTTGCGTCTGGAGCATTGACTTACATTGGTTTGCGGCAACGGTTTAGGCTTATCCACATCATTACTCTGATCAGATAGGAATGGTCGTGTGTGTCCGTTTGACAGCATCTCGTTCGCATAATGGTCGCTCGCCTCAACGACACGAGTGATTAGCCGGAGATCATGCCGATGCGTGAACATTTCATTCCCAGTATAATAAGCATTAAGTGCGTCTCTGGTTAGGGATTGGAAAGCTTCGCTCATCCGGTTGAGAAACGCTCGCTGGGTATGCGGATCGCCTCTGGAGGGCCCCATCTCATCACGATGGGCTCTGACCATTCCGAGTTCCTTGGAAATCTCGATTTTAAGCTTAGGGAACTCCTTCTTGATAAGGTCTGTTAAGAGATCCTGGACACGCCGTTTAAGGCAAGCAATTCCCGCCCGCTCAGTATTGTTTAAGACAGACCACGGTGCATTAGCGAAGAACTCGCGTTCTTTTGCCTGTCCCTCCTTCAGTGTCAGATCAGCATGGTCTGGTCCTCGATTTTTGACGATATAATAGCCCAATGTAAGATCGCCGCGTTGTCCCAGAACGTGATCAATGACAATCTGCTGCGTCGCTTTCTCTATAGCTAGATCAGGCTTTGTGAGAACCGCCATGGTTCTGGTCATCGTTGGGTCGGCATTCTTTGCCAACTTCAAGATCTCCTGAGTAGCCGGGTCGACATTACTGGGCATGATGGCCAAGATACTACACAAATCATCAATTCTAGCATTTACACCAGTTACTAGTAGCGGTATTACTTACATCGTCCGTGAGTCTTGAACTACACCGTACATAGTCAGTCCATACTAATCGCACCAAGTTCTCAAGAATCATGAGAAGGTAGCTTACTATATCGCTTAACCATATTCATCACCAGCTGAATGTCACCTTCAGTAGTGATGCCTGTAACGCGTCAGGTCGAACCCACAACATTAGAAAACCTGTGCTTACCTTGAGTCTCCTGCCGGAATATACCAGGGACGTCAATCACAGTAAAGTGCTGCTCCTGCAATCTGTTAGAAGATAGACAACTGGACCAGAAAGCCACTTCAAACTCACTTCTGGACCGAGCTTCTCGATTTTGAGGATGTGCTCACTGAAGGCGGGCAGCGGAATACCGTAGTCGGTAGTAGTATTGCTACCACTACTAATACCCATTGCATCATTCGCCTAGATGTCATGAGAAATGCTTCTACTATTTGCACGAATCGACCGACTTACGTCCTTGAAGAGCTGAGCGAGAATGTCTGGAGTAAGTTCGGTGAGAGTACGATCAAACTCTTTCACGCGAGCCCGAGATTCAGACGTAGCATCTGGGTTAACTATGATGGAGACAGAAATGCTCTCCTGTGCCTCACGGCGGCACGTAATTTGAGTTGCGTAGCGGGTGCAAAGCTCAGCATCGCGTGGGAACGCAAAACCAGTCAAATTCTCGAGAACTGAACTCTTGCCCGAAGATTGGTCTCCGACGACAACAAGCTGAAGAAAAATCAGTCTCGGTATTACTGTTGAGTGACGGCAGCGCTTAAGGAAGGGAAGGTTAACGACGAGGGCGTACCTGAGGCAAGGCAATTTTGTGGCCGAGGAGCTCACGCAGCTTATCAACTTTGGTCAGAATCGAGAGATTCCCGTGACCCGGTTGGTCCTCCTCCGCTCCTTTAGCCATCTTTGCCGTCTTCGCCATGGAAACGATAGCGGAGCAAGATAAGTTGAGACTGGGCTGTGATGAGTTATTGTGGAATTGGCCTGGAAAGGAAGCCGAACGAATAAGTTGGTGCTATAGACCTGATGAGAAGGGAGAGGCCATAAAGGTTCGCGCTTGAAAGAAAAGGAAGAAGAAGGAAGGGACTTGGAAACGTGAGGGTTTCTTACATATAAAGATAATCTCTCGGGCAACCAGTATCACAGAGGGACAGCGCACCTTAGGCGAGTATTTACACTTGCAAGTACCATAGTACCTTAGGTAGAAGGTACATTATGTATACAGAGTACTGAATGATACGCTCTGTTTGTTTAGGCATCTTAGACAAACCGATAATTGCTTTTCTGTACACATCTTGGTGGCGAAGTAGACATTATCTCTTGAGTACACTCAGACGCCGGGACTTACAAACAGAATGGTTGGGCCAGATCTTCACCCAAATCAATCTGCGCCTCCGTCCAATACTGCAGGAGGCCGAGGAAAGTGATCGGTCCTCTTGAGGATCTATTCACAAATGCAAGCACCTAGTAGGTATCCTTCTCCTACGAAGTCTTCGGGTAGACGCTGGGAAGCTCGCTTAAGAGCAAAAAGAAAGCCAATGTCTTAACTTCTGGTACTTCTCGTTAGAGAAAGTGTTACCTCGAAGGGCTTCATGTCGTTGGGACAGGCCGAGCAGGCTTCTGCCGCTAGCAGGATCAGGGTCCCGGTCGTGGTCCCGGTGGCTGCCATAGCCGCTTGGGGCGCGAGCCAAGCCACGCACAACTCAAACCAACATCAGAGGATAAAATCCCAGTAGTGTTTGCCCTACGAAGGGCCTCCGTTCGATAATCCGAGTATATTGGAATGAAGATAGTAGTTTGGAACAGATACGGCGGAGTGAACAACAGGCTGCCTCAAAATAAGAAAGGGCCCGAATATAAGAATTCCTGCCTTCTTATTTCCATGGCCGTCGTGTCAGTTTTGAGAATCAGAGATTCTAGAATTCATAAAACATTATGTCTTGTCTCTGTTTGCAGCTCAATCTACCCATGCCAAACAGAAATGACTGGTCATCCGTCTCCTTCCCGTCTACTCTACAGAGCATCACGTCAGGGACTTCCAACTTATCCTCTTACATCTATCTAGACTATCGGCTCTCTGCAGCATGGTTATATCCTTGATGTTTCGCTAATGAAACGGGCGAGAGACAAAGAGTTCTCTAACGAGTGTCTGGATACTGTCTCTAAATGGTGATCCCAAAAAAACGATATATTGTGACGCGATGCGCATGGAAGCGAATAGATTTCAGCCTTGACTGATGCTCCTCGAAAATGCGGCTCTGGTTAGAATCACCAAGGCCACAAGATCTAAGGCAACGGCAGCAAACGCTTGTATGCCGGGATCCATATTTAGGGCTAGGTGCAGCAACCGACGTAGGTAGAAAGTAGTTCTATTCAGTAGAAGTCGGGGTCAGCTAGACGCTGTCTAAGAACTGAAAATAATTACTTCGCTATCTACGCTACGAGTTCTCAGAGAACCTTCCTGGACCAGAGATGTTATTGTAACCTTTGGCGATAGCATTGAGCAATTCATGAGTAGTATCGATTCCTGACCCTCCCAGTCTCAGATCCACGCAGTGTACCTAGGCAGATGTTTCAGTTGAGTCTAGGCAACAAAGACATCTTTAGTAGCCACAGCCCGCTGCACATTCACAGCCACCGACTTTAGATTTATGAATTGGGCAAGACTTCATCCGTAGCTCACAAGAGACCCCGTGGGCTGCTGAGGGGGGTTTGCCAGAGCTCGTAAAGACGTGTACAGCATTGACTTTGTCTATAATACACGTAAAATCCGAGTTGGACTTTACAGCACTCTATACTATATAGTATACAAATCGTTTCGTAGTTGCCAACATTAATCATCTAACAGTCCCAACGTCCAGTGTATTATCCTGTCGACGCCTTGCCCATGAATGGCACTCACGGGAATGGCAACACAATCCTCTACCCAGGCATTCTCGACATTACTAGGGTGGGGCTCTTCGCCATTTGTGACGGCGCGCAGATACTCGTTCAAATGTTTGAAGTTCTCTTCCGTTCCAGGGAGATCTCCCTTCGTGGCAATGACGAACCAGGGCTTAGAAGCAATGTGTAGCCCCGTCGGTTGATCTGTCGGCTCCGGCAAGTCTGCCACCACCATCCGGCCCGCCGCTAAATCACCTCCGTCTCCTTGCCAATCAATTCTTTCACTCGCTTCACGCTCTCTTTCTTCATCCTCGCGCATGCGTGCGTACAGGCCAACTTCGGTCCATAGAGACTTGAGTGCCTTGACCGCATCGCCTGCATTCAGATCGATGACGAAGGCGAGAACGCCTGCTCGCTCGACATGACGCAAAAATTCAATGCCAAGCCCACGGTCCAAATGCGCTCCCTCGATGAGACCTGGAATGTCCGCGATAGTGAAGCGTTTGCGTGGCTCCGGCGCCTCACCAATCTGTAGCTGGCCGGGCTGCCGTGACACGACAACAGACCCAAGGGTAGCATCGTGGATGATAGAATGGGAAGGAGATGAGCCAGCAGATGACCGGGGCTTCACGATTGGGCGGCCCTTATGGTTATCGAGCACCACAGTGCCGATGTTAGGCTGAAGCGTTGTGAAGGCCCAATGGCCAACGCGCGCACGGCTACGTGTCAGGGCACGCAGTAAGGTACTCTTGCCAGCATTCGGAAGCCCGACGAAGCCCACGTCTGCGAGAAGTTTAAGCTCTAGTTCCAATTGCATGCGTACGGCTCTTTCGCCTTTTGTAGCGAATAGGGGACGAGGGCGATCTTTAGAGACAAAATGTGGATTGCCTAAGCCACCGAGTCCCCCTGCTGCTAATAGAATAGGACGGGGAGAGACGACGGAAAGATCAAGGTGGATAGGGGGATCGGGCTGAGCGTAGAGACGTTCTCGGAGGGGGAGCCGAGGGAGCGATAAGTTACGGCGCTCACTCGTTGAAATGCCTGGGTACAAAGTGAACTTGTGCGCATTCGGATGTTCAGGTGGTTCGGGCAGGTCCATGTTCAATCGTAGAGTCTCGGCATCTCCAAGACCCGTCTCCTCGCTAGCTTGAGCGGCTGCTTCGGCCTCTCTGACGAGTTTCTGGTACTCGCGCTCTTTCTCCCTGGCCTGGCGATACAGCAGAATCTCTTCGACCATCGGGTCGATCCTCTCGATCTCCCGGACCACAGTGCCAATAGGAACCTCGATGATGACGTCCTCGCCTCGGGCACCGCCGCGGTTGCTGCCTTGCCCTGTCTTCCCACGGCCGGCACGGATGATACGACGGCGGGCCAACTTGTGCAACGAGTTCACGCCGTCAACAGCCTGTATATACACATTGCCGCCGTGTCCACCATCACCGCCATTCGCGGGCCCGTCGGCTAGGAATGCCTCGCGGAGAAACGATATGCAGCCATGACCACCCCCGCCGGCCTGAATGGTAATCTTAGCCTTGTCCGCAAAGCTTGAGATGGCATAGTCGTCTGGGGAGGGGTTCAGACGCGAGATTGGTATTGTGTCACTCGTTGTCAGACTCTCGGTCGCATCGCTACCACCGTCAGCAGTAGGTGTCGTGGCTGACGTAGAGGTAGAGAGGCCAGCTCGGGGTACGCGGGGGAGAGAGCGGAATAATGTAGGATAAAGAAATGGGAGGAAGAGGGCCGAGGCCGGAGAACATCTCGGAGGCATTTTTGGAGGCTTTATTTGGGTTGGGTGTCGTGTTTGCCCTTCCTGGATTACGGTTACTTATCGGTACTTCATCATGCTAGACATGCATGTTGGCTGATACTGTCAATGGCTTTGACTTTACCGAGGCAAGCAGGCTGTGAGTATATTTCGGTAAGGCGCGACTCTTGGAATTTTCGAGCGATAAGATAAAAAGCTTCCTATTTCCGCAAAGTTCAGGAGCCGATTCGCGCTAGAGCACTAAACAGACTAGCGCCGGTAGCGACCCCGGGAACAAGGGGCCAGTTCCAGTGCTAGAAGCGCTTCCTCCAAGGACAGGGGGGCTTGCAGAGGTGGGTTGTGTTTGACAACACATCAAAACCAAGACCAAGACCAGAACCAAAACGACTACTACTGTATGTAACCTGCTCTGTGGGGGAGCTTGGTGCTCAAATGGTGCGATGCGCTTCGATAACCATATAACCATTGATGAGGAGCAGCTCAACTGGCAATTGGGGGCTAATTGACAATTATCAGTTAAGTACAGTATGTACTAACTCTTCTGTTGTTCGACGGGTTATGTATTTAGTTATCCTCAATCAGCCGCCTCTGGCTCTCGGTTAACCAGACCCTAAACCCTGAAAGGCTGAAGGCGCGCGTGCGTGTAAGCGACCGCCCGACCGCCCACCCACCGGTCTCATCACCAGTGGTCGAACAAAGGCGGTGAAGGATAGCATGATAATATTGCGTACTTACATGTAGGGACCTAGTGCACTATGCGTACCTGACCAGTTAAAATAAAAGGTCCAAGTCATTCACTGTGCGTTAGTAGTATGTATGTAGCTATGCGGTGCATGGCATGGCGTGATATTCCCACTGTGGAGGGCTGGGTATACTGCTGCATAGGGAGGTGTCGTAGGTGAGGTTAGACTAGAGCTGCGACTTATCCAATCGTCCTTAGGGCCATGGAGGTTGTCTTATCTGGCTTTGGGTTAGGTAGTCCACTTATACTACTGCTAACTTCATGTATCTAGCTATATGCGGTACCTACAGTAGGTTTGTGTTACGATCAGAGGCTCAAAACCGACCTAAGTATAGCACCTGCCGTCAGTATAATACCTGTGAGTAGGTAGTAGGTACCTAAGGCATCTTCTATCTACCTAACTTAGGTTGTATCTAAATACCTCTTACCTAACCTATCATTAGCAGTCCATTATCAGTTACCGTCACTTGCCTTAGGTATGTAGGTAGTTAACACCTCTCATCTTTCATATTCCAGTCTCAACAGGTCCTCCCTCTTGATACCCTAAGACATTTGGGTGAAGAGACCAGGGGAAGGGGAGGGAGAGTCTCACCAACTCCAAATTTCCTTTATCCCGCCTTATCTATTCGTTTGGGCCGACATCATCTCGACAGCAATTTACTATTCTCATTGCTGGCCCCCCGGTTCATGGTTCGTGCTTCCCGCGCCCACCCCTCACCAACAAGCTTGATCAAGATCTGGGGTGTGCAGCAAGGTCGGCGGATCTGCGAACGCTCGATTGGGTTACTCTCATGCACTCTGCATACTAGCAGTCATCCAGCCGCCCATTCGAGCCACGACAGCCAATTTTTATCTCCCGTTCGGACGTGGACGGACAGAGAGAAAGACAGAGAGACAGACAGACCTCCTGGGGGGCCCTCGTCAATCATCGTCCCTCGTTGCTCGTCCCCCTTCGGGCTTCACTACGGCTGCGCTGCTCTGCTGCTGATACTACTGCTACTACTACTACTACTACTGGGCTGTTACACTTGATTCTCTCTCTCACTATCGTTCAGGCCTCACGCTCGCGCTGACATTCTCGTCAGCCAATTGGTCTCTCTCTCTCTGTGTGTGCCTCTCCGTCTCTGCATCACCAATCTCTGCACCACCATCAGTACCACCACAACCGCCGCCGACTCCTCTCGCTCACTACTTACTTACCTACTACCTCCTCAGTACTACGGCGGCTGCTACTGGTTCTGCTGCTGTCTGCCGCCAATATTGTTGCCCTGCACTAAGCTAGCCTCGACTGACTGAACTACCTACCCAACCAAGTACACTACTACTACTGTGCGTTCTGTCAAGTCGAAAGCCAGCCAAACCCAGCCAAACCCAGCCAGTCCAAGGCCAGCCAGCCCGGCTAGTCCACCCCAAAAGTCCAACTAGCAGCCAGTCAGCCCGTCAGTCCGTCAGTCCGTCAGTCCGTCAGGCCCAATCCCAATCCCGCTCTCCCTCTCCTCTGCCTCCCTCCTCCCACCCTTCCCTCCTCTCCGATCTTGGCTGCTTCCGTACTGTGTGTCGTGGTTGTCTCTCTCTCATACCCCACACTCCTCTAGAGCCATACAGCCATAGAGCCACAGAGCTGTTCGGCTCCCGTGATATCGGCCATATCGGGTCCCAAACCTGCTCTTCTGCCTCCTTATTTGCTGCCCTCTTTTTTCCTTTCGCCGCATTCGACCGGGCGGTCAATTCTGTTTCCTGCAGGGCAATCGCGAGCTAGCCACAGACTGAACACCTCTTGTCCAATTCCCCCCTCCTGTCACCACGCGGTTCGCTGCAACGCTCCCACTACCGTCCAGGTGGTGTCTGCTGCTTGCTTCTTGCTTGCTTGTGCTGTCGCTGCTACTGCTGCTGCGTTGTTGCTGGCCTTCTCTTCATAATCCAGGTCAGTAGTCTCCATTCTGCTTACTTCTGCCTTTCTTTCCCCCTTCTCACTCCATGGACCCTTTCGGGTCACTTTATGGATACGTTGTAAAATAGCACATCATAGTCCTACCGTACCTTATGTGATCCATCCTCACACGCCGGCCCTCCTCGCCTCCGCCGCCCTCCGGCTTCACGCCGCTAAGATGTATTCTAGGGACAAACACCGCAAGTCCGTCATTAGGATGGACCCGGACTGTGCCATCTGCCATGCCCCTGCCACCCACGCCTGTGACTGCGAGGCCAAGGGGCTGGAGGCCGCAGTTCAGCAAGCAGAGCACCGGATGATGCAATCCGTTTACACTGAGATACGGTAAGCTATTTTCAGAATACGGCCAGCGTTGGCTTTACTTTAAACGTCAACGCCGCCGCATGATCGTTACTTAGTTAGTCTCACACTAATTCCGTACTAGCTCCTGGGTACGGGCACATGCGCAGGATTATATACTCGAGTATTTTCGACTGCTCACAGAGCGGCGGAAGGCTGCACATAACGAACACATGGACCGGCTAACTGCCACGGCTTATCATTATTACCATGCTCCTCCACATCCAAGTGAGATCCAGGCAGCTCAGGCAACTCTCAAGCGAGGCATAGACGAAGATTGGCAATCCAGTGTTCAGCGCTATCCAGAAGTGCTGGAGTATTTCTTTGGCTTGGTCGAGATGAACCTCCCTCCAGAGGACGACCCTGCCGTCAAGGATCCACCCCTGAGTGCAATGAACGGGGCAAGTAAGAGGCATAGACGGAGCTCAACCATAGCCGCAGAGAGCGCACACGAGAGAGCGCGTAGTAGGAGGACACCACCACCGCCAGCAGCTATTGAAAGAAGAACGCCTGCTCCTCCCCCCATGCATGTCGTCGGAAACCCCATGGCACCCGCACCGCGGTCAAGACGGCAGGGTGGTTTCCGGCCGCCAACAGCACCGCCTCAGAGCTTCTACAACTACCCAATATGATAACTGAAGGGGGTCAGTTGAAAAACACCATACCTCTATGAAGTGACGCGTTCACTTCGTCACTCGGCGACTTAAAGGAGTCAAGCTATCAACTCGCCGCGACTCGAGTGCCAAGAAAATAATGTTGGGCGTCCAAAATAAAGCTTTTGCTTTTGCTTTGTTTCTCATGCAACAATTACGCCAAGGCTACCGCCAGCATATTCTCGGATATTGATAGGATAGTATTTAACGAGACGACGATTGTATGAGTCGAAGACCACGTTCTGCAATGCATCCCGGAGCTGGCTGGGAAACAATCACGGCTTGGGTCCATAATCATTTTGCATAGCGCCGGCACCGTTATATTTTGGCACGATTTTCTGGTGTTCTTTTTTCTTTTCATTACCACCTCACTCACCGCTCTATCTTGCAGGTTCAGGGAGATGGGCCTCTGGATCACGTATCTCGATCTATCTAGATCCGGACGGTGTTGCGGGTGTTTGTTACTATTTCGAAATTACTGGCTGCCCCTCAAATTGCGGTATTGGAGTATGGAGTTTAAGGGTTGTAGTTGATGGAATGGAAGAACGAATAAAGCGAAGCTCGTCACAACCAAGTTGTTTAATCGTCGGACACACGCACTCAGGTGGTGAAGTAAAAATCTCTACCTGATGACCGATGGCCAGATTCGACCAAGGCGCACGGCTGTTAGCACGAAGGTGTCGGGGAAAGTTGGAATACGCCTATGTTAGGCTCTGTCAGACGAGCCCAGGTTAGGAATGGTCTTGTACTACTGATCAATACGTTGACACCCTATAAGGATGACTATGAATACTTCACCGGTTTACAGACAGGGACAGAGTATGGAATACGCCTCTACCCGACTGTCTACAAGCATTAACGTCTCGTGGGCCGGACCCGAACAGATTAGCAGAAGAAACAAACAATTGAAACACTCCCCTCATAGGCCGACTACGTCGTGAGCCAGTAATCACCCGCCATCCGAATCGTCAGAGTCGCGGGTCATTGATACTAGGGGGCATGGAGTAATGCACGGCATGCATTCCTACGCCATGACTCTTGTGTCAATTTCATGTAGTATTATAACGAGCCGACACGTAGCTGGGGTACAAGTCTAGCCTCGGCTAACCATCAGCTCTATATGTGAGAAACCTACGGAGTGTAACAGCCATGAGCAGCTGACTAGAAATAAGATCGCTTCGTAGATAGGGTAGACAACGTGTATAAATGCAAAGCCAAACAAAAAGGGGCAACATAATACCACTGAACATGTTGATTCCCGTGATCGGTTCCACGTTTCGCTCTCACGGTCAGAAGGTGAGAAAACCGGCTATCGACGAACCCTATCGGCCCAGCTACAACAAGTACGCACGTACATACGTGTGTATATTCATTGTATCATGATCGAGAGCAACGTCCGACTGGGTAAGTATTCTACGGTTATGCCCAAGTTCGTGATATGCCCTATATACAATACCTGCCTGACATCGGACTGGAACTTACTATATGAGTTCAGTATGCACGTCGCGAATTTTCGGTCTAACTGTCCCTGCGGATTGGCTGGAAGCTGTGGAACACCACCAGCATCTCACCACTTTTTACATACTGTGCTTGCGTATCGTGCGTGGTAAGTAAAGTAATGTAATGCGTACACATATGTATGCATATAGCGAATGGCCTCTCGTCGCCTCACCCGCTATCCGGGTAACGGAGAGAGATTGGACAGACACGGATGAACACCCCACGACTTATATACCTATCTAAGAACCTACCGCCCTATTACACGCACGGCATACATGATGTCTAAGTACACGACTTTCATATTACACTATACGCGAGACTCGGACTTCGTCCCGACACTTCGGGATATTTCATACGTCGAATACCACTACTAGCTACGCGCTAGGTAGGCAAGGCATGCTGTTATTAAATAAATAAAATTAGGTTAAAACTGGAGTAAGAGCAGACTATGGCGATGCCGCGGTACGCGTTGCGTCACATTATTCATTCATTCCCGCGCACAAGACGCTTCTGAGCATTGCGTAGCTAGCTGTCTATCTATTCGTCGATTTGTCTGTCTGCCCGTCTATCTACCTAGCTATCTCTCCGTCTCAATCCACTTACGCACGTGCCGTACATATATGCGTAGATATGTGCAGCCAGCCAGCCAGCCAGCCAGCCAACAGCCGGACAGACACCAAGCAGATAGCACCATACATCATCATGACCTATCTGCCCACGCACGTAAGACGTCCATGTGTTCGTTCATCGCCTATGTACGCGTGCCTATGTAGATGGGCAGGTAGGTAGGTATCTGCGCACATGTGCCACGAGCAGTGCCAGGACAGTTCAACCGAGCTACTTCTAGAGAGCCAAGATTAGTAAACCATGACTACGTGGACCTACCTACCTACCTGCTATCTATACATACACGCACACATCAAGCTGTTTGGATGTGCGCACATACAGTACGCACATATACGCACCTATATGTATGTACGTATGTATGTACTCAGTATGTGTATGCGCAGCAGAACATGCGTCTTTATGCAGGTGGGTAGAAAGAGGTAACAATTGTCACGCTGCAAAATAGATCACGAGACCGATTTGGCGTGCAGCATGCTTAAGTTAACCTGAGCCAAGTACATATATAAGTCTCTAACATACGGGATAACGGGGCAGTAAGGCCAGCCAGCCAGCCAGCCAGCAGCAGCGCGGCCCAACTTCGAACCCAACCTCGCTTTACCTACGCAGTACCTACTCGATTCATTAAACGACGGAAAGAGTTGGGGTGGGACGGGCTCGGTCTCGTTTTCCCCCAATTAACCCCCTCGTGTACCCCCTTTACCCCTCTCTTAAACCTTACAGCCCCAGAATATCTACGGTATCCCACCGATCAGTCGGGTCGGAAGTAGCTTAAATAAAAAGCACATGCGAGTTCGCGTTGTTCGTGGGCCTCTGTCCACGTGTATCACGCGAATTGACGCGGATGTTGCTTTGTGAAACGGTACCTTAATCCCGGGGCATGGGCGGAATCGACCCGTTCGGGGAATAACACGACGACCTAGCTGAGAGAGGGATAGCACTGGATCAAGCACATACAATTCGTCGTGGTACCATCTTAGTCTAAAGGGGAGAATCCATTGGACGAGGTAGGCATGGCATATCTACAGAGTACCAGATTAACATGAGATTCTTTTTCATTTATTCTCGCTGTTGAATCGCTATGGAGCTGATGCTTTAGTGGCTCGCCAACACTGGGGTGAGTAGAAATCATGAAACGGCGGGTAAGACGAAAAGACATAAAACGTTGTTAGCACAATGAAGATGATTGGGCTCGGCGTGACAATAACAATATGCAAGAAATGCCTAGATCTATACGGTCGACTTTGCATCTGCCAGCGAGACGCCTTGTAGTTTTGGCTCGTAAGGCGCAATTGGCAGCGTGCACGTCAGTCCCAGACAGGATGGGCCTATCGTCTCGGAGTAAATCGTTATCCGTGACCGATATTCCTCCCGGGATTTGATACCTGATTGTTGTTTTGACTCCAATTCGAGTAAGAGGCCATCGAATCCCTAGTCTTTCTTGTCTTCTAACGAGGCATCTTTGAGGTCGGAGGTAACGGCCTCAACTCTAGAGTCTGCCTTATCTCCATTGAGACCATTAGGAGTAGCGGCCCCTGAAGCTTCCGCGGCTTCTTCGGCCTCAATTTTCTCAATCTCCTTCTTCGCTTTCTCGATATTCTAGAAATAATTAGTAAGAATGTGACTTGGGTAGAAGATATCAAGGCGACCTACTCGTTGCGTCTCGGCCTGTTGATCAGCCTTCCAGTGATCCAGTTTTGCCTTTACTTTCTCGATAACAGCGGGAACGTCAGTAGCGCTCATTGGAGGATCAACGCCCAAGAAACTGCAGTCGTCGATAACCGAAGGGGGGCAGTTGAAACCGCTCTTCTCAGCGGCGCTCGACTTTTTGCCCTTCTTTCCTTTCTTGATAGCGGGGAGGTAGTCGTCATCCCGATCTTCTTTCCGCACTAGCTTGGTGCCCTTCAAACCAGAGTCGTCAACTTTGCGCGAAGCTTGAGCGGTTAGGCCGCTGTCGGCGAGGAGGGGGGCCTTTTCGGTAGAGGCAGATGAGGGATCGAAGAAATGGAGCAGACTGTTGGCGCGACGGATCTCCTCAAGGTAGGCCGGGTCACTAGCCTCCTGTAGCATCTTCTGGGCGCGCTCCTTCTTCTTCTCCTTGTCGTAGCGCTCTCGCTCAGCCTTTTGGCGCTCGCGAGCTTTCTGGCGGGCCTCACGCTCGTATTCACCAAAGGCCTTCTTCGCAGCGTAGTACTCGTCCTTCAGTTTGCGCACGGCCTGGAACTTTTCCTGCTGTTCAGCTTGTAGTTTGCTTCGCTCATCGCGCAGAGAGTTGAGGTTTTTGAAGGCCTCATCCTGCTCGGCTTTAATAGAGTCTAGTTCGGCCTGGATCTTGGAGTAGCGATCGCTGAGGGCACGAGACTCGGGGTCATCCATGCTGTCCTTGATCTCTTTAATCTTGGCCTTCAGGTCGTCGATGGCCTTTTGCGAGGTGTCAAACTGCGCAAAGTTCTTGCGCTGCTTGCGCAGGTTTGAGACCTCTGTCAAAGCCTTCTTCTCGTCGACGAGTTTCATCATGCCGCTGTTCACTTCCTTCTCGAGGGCCTCAATCTTGCGATCGATTTCTTCGACGTTCTTGAAGGCGACCTTGCCGCGAGCACTCTTCTGTTCGGCGATGCGGGATCGGAGCTGTTCGTCTAGACGCTTGATCTGATCGAGCTTAGAGTTTCGGGCGTTCTTGCCAACACCCTGCTTGTTACGGATGTCATTGGCCTCGGCGATCAGTTCCTGACGGCGCTTCTGGGTGGGTGTCGGGGCATCTTTGTTCTTGTTAGGGGCAGCGAGCTCGACCTTGGCCTTGATAGCGTTCTACAAACGAAGGCGTGAGCACATAGCACAATAGCACAGGCAAGACAGGGAGTGGGCGCAAATGCCCAGGCTAGCATCATGCACTCGAACATACGTATTTGGCCATGGAGTCCTGGTATTCCTTCTCGGCCTTGGCCAGTTGCTCGTTGAAGAGCTCGGCATTGGGCCTCTCGGGCTTTTTCTTGTCAGCCGCCGCGGGAGCAGCGGCAGCGGGGGCGGCAGCGGTGTCGGCCATTGTTGAAGGCAATAGGTAGAAGATAGACAGTGATATATAGTATATTGAATTGTGAATGTACGGGAAACCAGAGCACCAAAGTGTGAAAGCAGGACTACCAAGTTAATGGCAGACCGGTTCCTCTAAGCCCTACTGACTGATTGTGATATTGACGGAGGCAGAGGAGAGGAAGGTATATAGTACGGTGAGAGGCAAGAACAATGATCGGCGGCCTGGAGAAAGGAAGGCCAGATCTCAGGGTCCAGAAGGCTGTCAGTCCTTTAGGTTTTTGGCCCAGCAGATGGAATTTTTCTGGTTATTCTTGGCATGAATTTGGGGTGCAGGCACGGCAAACCGCCCAGTGTACCATCCACCCCCCCTAATTCTAAACCTCAATTCACCAATGAGAGCTGCCTGTTCATGTGGCCTGGGCGTTTTTCGAGGTGGAGCTAGCTCGAGCCGAACCTGTCCCGCACCTACCTCTGCACCTTTATGTGTTGTGAATAATACCTCCATGGGCCAGGCCTAACCCAAATTAGGTAGCTGCCAGTGTAGTTGCAACTTAGCAATGTCAGACATACCGTGACCTAAGGTATTTACTGGTCAGTAAGTATGTAAACCTCTACCCAGGTAGGTACATAGTAGGAGATCCTTTCACAGCAATATTCCTAAATATTTAATTGTGTGAATGTTTATCATATAACTCGAAGTATTTATTATCATATGTTGAACCTGTTATGCTTTAGTATGAGCTGTTTGTACTTAAAATTTAAACAGCCAAGGGATTTTTGATGGGACATGTAGTACATATGTTACGTGGGCTAGTCCCTTGTACCTGCGTTACAATCCACTGTCCAGTGCCACATGCTAGTACTTGGGTATAGTGGAGACCCCAGCAGCCCGCGACCCCCTGCAAAAGCTGCTGGAATTTTTTAACCGTGAAAGCAAGGCTGAGACAGGTTTCCTTTACTGTCACTGATATCTTTATCATCGTATTCCGTTTTCCTCTCTGCACGTATCACCACAACCCCCAGACACGCAGTCTCATATATCCAGCCAATCGCCAGCACAATTATATCTGACCGAATCAATTCTTCACCGGGTAATCCTGAGTGGTCCCACCATGGCCGACGCAGAGAACAGCCAGAACCCGAATGCCGAGGCGAACGAGAGGGACATAGTGAGGGCCTGGCGTGCATGGAGAACCGCTCATGAGATGGTCGAGGACCGAGTACGTCGGCTTCAACGCTAGCTACCAATTGCGAATGGCGAAGGAAAGATGCTGATAGACTCAGGGCTACGAACTGACCCAAGAAGAGGTCAAAATCTCTCTCGATGCCTTCAGAATACGATTCACCGGCCCAGATGGCACTGTCTCGTATGTATATCATCGGAATAACGAGAGATCAGTCCAATGTAGCGCCTTGGCTAACCAGCGCTACATCCAGGCGCGAGAGAATGAAGTTCTCGGCTCGACCAACTAATGCGATGAAGGAAAAATACACCCCTCCCGCGACCCCCAACAACCCCGACCCGCAGACGGAAGCCGGCATCATATGGGTGGAATTTAACGACGACCCTAGCGTTGGCGCCGAGGCCATGCGAAAATTCGCCAAGTTTTGCTCGACCGAACACTATAAAACCGGTATGATGATACTGAGTGGCAACGTCTCCTCTGCTGCCAAGAAAGAGATCCCCAAGTTCGCCCAGTGGACTAGCATCGAGTGGTTTCTGGAGGAAGACCTACTCATCAACATCACCCATCACGAACTGGTACCCCGCCACGTCATCCTAAGCAGGGAGGAGAAGGCGGCGCTGCTTAAGCGATATCGCCTCAAGGAGACCCAGCTGCCTCGCATTCTCCAGCGGGATCCTGTCGCCAAGTATTTCGGTATGCGACGCGGACAGGTCGTCAAGATCATCCGCAGCAGTGAGACAGCCGGACGCTACGCTAGTTACCGGCTGTGTGTATAGAATTAAGTGAATACCCAAAGGCAGAATGAGAAGACGGCGGGGCAGAAAAGCATTTGCAGAGTATGGCGTCTAATGTGGATGACAATGGAAATTTCGACGGTAGGGTGGCGTTTAGGTTGTAAAGTTTGCAGGGCTTCTTTGATGGCTTCTGGCCATGATGTAGCCTTCTCGATATGAGTCTCTGTGTAATCCCCAACAATTGAGTGCTTGATATTTCCTACTCACTTTGGCGGCGTTTGATATCTAAGTAACACCATGTAATAACTAAATTGGGAAGCACAAGCCAGTCACAAACCTTTCCCCTTCCGTGCTAAGGCTGATCACAACGAGAAGTGGTTTCAGTCGCGTTCAGGTGCACCCTACACTCGACTTGGCTAATAATTCCAAAAGGAACTCCCCTTCCAACGGACCTCGAGAATGGCTAAGCACAGTTGCCAACGGACAGAAGCATCAGGTAGGAAGATCGCTAGACAAGCTCCACGACTTGATCAAAGCAGTACACACCGGTGAGCTGGGGTCGTGATAAGCGATGGTAAAACTCAGCTCACTGCCCTGAAAACATAACATTCTTGCTCAAATACCCCTTATCTATCTAAAAGACCAAATTTGCGCGGACGGAAGCGAAGCTGCTTTGAGAAGATGATGTCTGGGGGGGAAACACGAAGCGATTAACCGAGACAACACCTCCTATCCAACTTGCAGTAACCTCTATTGAGTTTGCTCTACTCAAGAGCACGTCCTAGATGAAGGATTAATTAGGATATCTCCTACTACAACATAGTAACAACAGATCGCAACGTTTCACTACCTAGTCATGCTTAGATAAAGACATACATCCGTGCATGTATTGATACACACTTGTCAATATTTACGAATCCCTCGGACAAAATACATAAGATTTCAATCACAAGATCAAAGCAGGCGCTCAATCGTCCGATGGCTACATCTTCTACATCGGATTAAAATTGAATCCTGCATCTTCATTCCGAGTGTCTGAAATGTCCGGAACACCAGTTCAATACCAAGACATATTTGTGCAACCTTCGGCCTTAGCTTTCGTAATTGTGTAAGCCGCCTCGTTGCAATATGTCTTGCATAGCGTAAGTGAAGCGCATTCCTACGAAAGATGAATAAGTACCTGGGTAGCAGGGGCTTCGCTAATGAGAAATAGAGAAAGATTTATCACCAGAATCAAATAAGACAGCATTATATCAAGTCGAGATACTACAGATGATCAGGCCCTGTAAGGAAAATATCCTCTTTTTCTCTTCCTTATCTATCCCGATATTCAGACCCCTACACTATCATACAATTAGGACATAGTGGTATGTACAGTCCGTACGTGATCCTTCAGCTTATGTACTGCGGCGCCGTATACCCGCGTTTCGATGCCGAAAATTCCAAATCCATCCACAAGTACCTGGACCTATTTGTCGATGTGGCGTGCCGTACCGTATACCACAAAGGCGAACACCCCCTTGTCGCACGAATAAGAGGACAAAGAGATACAATTGGCCAGAAAGATACTCTACTACGTAGGTACTTATCGGATTGAGACATGACAAAATCTTGGGAAAGGGAACTGAGCCGCCCGCTAGGCCACGTGTTACCGGTGGCAGGCAAGTTAGTAGGCTGCTTGCTGCCCGTCGCTCGAGTCAGCACGTTCCCCCGTACCTACGGGGAACGCCCGACTTACGACTCAGAACGGACTGTCTACACAGTAAGACGCGGGAGGGGGAAGGAATTCAGAAAATCTGCCAAAGTTTATTGAGAGCTGACCTGACTAGCGAAAACTGATAATGGCCTGTTATCGAACTCGACTGACTAGATAGATAGCGCACGGGTTACTGTTACTGGATTCGCCGAACCCAGATATCCAGTGTCCGCTTCGTTGAATCAGTTCATGTTGAAGGTCTAGCCTGGTCTAGTCATTGATAACGGTGGAATAGTCCGGGTAGCCTGGCCAGACTCACCCGGAGCTAGAGTAATGCCTAGAGAAACACCAATAGACAGTTGATTACAACAGGCGGTTGAAGTGATTCACATGTTCAGATGAACCTCGCCAGGCAGGATCAATCAGAAGGAACAGGCAAGATGGCAGAAAGTCTTCTTTAATTCATGGTTATTTTTCTCATCGTTGAAATTCGTACAGCTAGCTAATTAATTAAGTACCAGCCTTCACATACGTACCGCTCAATACAGAAACAAAAAAGTGCCAGTTGGGGGTATCTATAAATCCAGCCGAGAAAACCGTCACGCCTAGCGACGGCAGGTCTATGTAGACGAGTAACGAGGTGAAGAAAAACCTTCCGATCCTGTGTCAGAATCTTATTTTATACCCTTTCCGATACCTTTAATATCTTCTTCATTCAGCCCGAAACCCCGCTTTGCGTTGTATTCCTGTAACTCCCATATCCTGAATCGCGACATGTGTCGATGATGGGGGAATAACGCAATGGGGTAAATCAAGACTCTGGTTGACACCGTATCCTTTCAATTATCCACTCCCCTGTCGTAAAACCGAAACGCCGTAATGATGTTGTCTCTAAAGCCATTGCAAACCCATTTCCCAGGATGGGTACTGAACAGCCGTCGCATAACGCCCAATGCCTGGCCCAATCTGTTTGGTTCAGATATATATAAAAAGTAAAATAATGTTACACTCCATGATGGATTTCGGCATAAACGTCGTAAATCTCATGAGATCGGAGACCAATTGTGAAGGCCAAATAAGCGCAGTGGCCGTGTTATAGTAGAAATATCGTGGTGGTGTAATAGATAAATGAATTAGGGGACGGTAGTCGCGGAATCGTTGCGTTATCTGAGTAATCCTCCAGCATCGACCAAGACCGGACCGCCTCGATATTGATCCATTTCATAAGCCGGTTCATGAGGATGTTGTGGTATAGGTTGTAGCTCGGTTCCGCTGGGAGGTGTTCTGGCACGTCTGCCTTGGAAGGGATGAAATAGACCACCCAAGTCCTGCAAAAGTGTTTGAGAGCCTCGTCGAAACCCGGAACCACTGGCAGTCATAGTAGGTGATGGCGTTGCACGGTACGGAGACAGCGGATCTTGGCTTGAGTTAAAACTGTTGCGGGTGCTCCGCAGAGTCGTATCGCTCGTCTCGGAGTCTAGTAGACCTCCTACGTCTAGAAAAGAGACCCGTCTTGGAGTGTTAGACGAGTTAGTCTGACCAGACGAGGTTGACTGGTCATGTTGGAGAACAGCACTGTCTCCTTGCGCGGCACTCATCGCCTGTTGTTGGTCAAATTGCCAATTGTTCATGTAGGCGATCGGTGCAGGTCCGAACTCTGGCCTGGACGTTTGTTCCTCTGGATCGTCGAGATATCTCGGGTTGACACCTAATCCTATGTCTCTAACCAAGTCTTCGTCACTCCCCCAATGTCTGTGAATCGTAGGGCGCCTCGAGGACGTTCGTTCCAGAGATTCACCAGTAACAGAGTCCGCTCTGTATTTGATTTTCTTGGTACCTCGATCACGGACGAAGGACCCGAGTACTAGCGCATTAGCCGCCGTGGTCGCGAAGAGCAGCTCAACTGAGGCAAGAAGAGACCGCGTCTGTTGGCTACCATGGGAACGGAAAACGTAGACGATTCGATAGATGGTAGTGGCAACGGGACCTAAACTTAGGGAAAATAGCAAAGTGAGTTGAAGCCTCCTTTTCGGACCCATATTACTAGCCAAGATGATAGGCACAGGGAAGATAACCAAGACGAGGTCTGTCAGGATATTAGATGTAGCCATAGTAATGAGCTGGACGTAGCCTTGGCGGCATTGGCCACCAGGGTCAGGCAAGACCTGCCAATAGCGATTAAACGGCTGGCATTCAGTCAGATTTGCGGCGAGGACAGCTACAAAAGTCACAACTAGTATCCCACGTATAATGTTAAGTGCGATTTCGTGGGACCGCCTCCAGAATGTGCTCGTTAAGCGCTTGAAGAAATCGAGTATAGCAAGCTTGAGAATCCATAGTCTTGGGTCGCACACGAGTTAGCTTTAGACAGATTTAAACGAAGGGTGGAGCGGATTTGGTACAAAACATTCAATGAAGCCCAAGTGTCACAAGGCGATTGTGACATATAGGAACGGGATAGTGACCGCGAACAAATTGACCTGGTCGAGGAGGGAAAAGAAATCGAGACATACGTTGCTGCATATAGAATACGACTGGCTATAACAAGCCCACTAGCAATGGACTTGTGCCTTTTCTCAGTCTCGGTCAATGGCCAAGTAAACTGGGCGTTGTTGGTGCCCCAAAGCAACACGACATGGACAAGGCCCATGCGTACGAAGAGAGGAATGATAGCGAAGGTGACAGTCCTGTCCTCCCGAAAGAGTTTCTCGGATCGGATAAATCGACCGGCAACGCGCAACAAGATGATGGTGGAACAGAAAAGGGTGATCCACCAGCAGACGAGAAGCGTGGGCTTGTCGTCGTCCGGGGTATGCAGTGGCGGCGGCGACGAGTACAACGACATGGTGTCCTTGGTCAAAAGTGGCCACGCCCGTCAACCTCCGTAGAGGGGACGAGCGGGGGGTTCGCAGTCGTCCCCGGGGGCTAGCAGACTTGGAGATGGTAGCGGTTACGGCGTAATAGCTGAGGTTCACCGCTACCTGGCGCAACAGTCAGTTGCTGGGATCCCAAAGCCGGCGCAATGAGGCGACAGGGCGTCGGGAGATGCGGTAGTCCTTCGGCTTCCGGGATACACTGCAATTCGAGTGCACACTGCGCCCACAGCGTTCTGATAACCGTTGCGAGAAAAGGCTTCGACAGACGGCCTATGATGCTGTCTATGATCCTGTACTAGCAGCAGCAGCGTCGAGTTCGTCTGATGCATATGCATGTGCATATATAATAACAGTCGTAGCGCGAGCGTCCACCTCTCGTGACAAAGGACGGCATGTACTGCGATGACGATTCGTAAATGACGGCGACGAATGGTACATGTTAAGGAAGAGAGAGAGAGAGAGAGAAAAAAAACAAATGCTGGCGATGCTAAGCAGACGACTATGGCATGCAGCGGCAGTGGCAGCAGCACCAACTACCAACAAGGACGTTCGTGGAGTTGAGACGTCGCAAAACCACAAGCCTTGGGAACTCGAGCTCGATGAAAGAAAGGGTCGGACGAGGTGAGACAAGTGGGTAGCGAGATGCGCTGAGGGTAGTAGGCGAGGAGGTACCTAATAATTGAGTTTTGGGGATTCGACCTTCGCCATCCACCGTGGCCGATCCTCCTGCTGCTGCCGCTAATGCTGCTTGTGCTGCTTGTGCTGCTGCTGCTCCTGCGTCTGCGTCTGCGGGCTGCGCTGCGTGTGTACTCGGTACACTGCCGCAGCAACGTATCTATCTGCTTTAGCGTTGCGGGAGAGGGCCTGAAAGAGGGTTTTCCAGCCGACCAAGCACGACGTCGCACCACTTCTGATAGTACCGTCTACCAATGACGGGCTTCTGGGATGGGGGTATGGGTGGTAGGTAGGGGACGGTACCGATACTCCAGGGCCCCCCGGGATCTTTGTCCAGGGGACCAGACCAGCGCCTGCCCACTGGCCTGTCCACAATCCATGTCCACTATCCTCAGGTAGGTTACCTATCTGCCAGGGAGGACAAACCCAGCCGCCCCAGATGTCTCACACGGCCGCTCGTCGCTCGTCGCTCATGGGCCCTGAGTATGCTCTCCCCACATCGTCGAATCCGTCGGGATGGGGCACTCCCAGCATGCAGGTCCCGCTACTTTGGTTTGCCGTCCTGATAGCGAGAGGCTCAATGTATTTGGCCGTACCTCCGCCACTTGCTTAAATACATACTGCGTACGCTACCAAGATCGCCCGTTACTAGGCTGTTCCACTACTATGCCAATGCTGGCGCTACCTTATACGTTAGTAGTTAGCTCTGTCAGTACAAGCCCTCGAACAGCTCAGTGTGCTAGTCATCGCCAAAAGATAACGATGGCTTGATTCTGGCCGGAGCTCTTGTCTACACTACTAATTGTAGACGCGCTATTATCTTGCAATCCAGACCGCCGACCGGACGCCACAGGACCAGGTGAGGACGAGACGAGGGCAGACTGACGAGGGGTAGCGGTCTTGGATTTAACACACGCACACTAACGCTGGACTACTGAGTAGGTACTATGCTGCTGCTACAACTCAGTATTGGCAGAATACCGGTCCACAAGCTCCCGCTCGTTGCGGAAGTAATTCCCTGATCGAGATTGCAAACTGTATCGTTGCCTCATCTGCTCGTACCTACTAGTAAGGTAAGGTACTTAGCTGTGTACTATGTACGCTGCCTATCTACAAGTACTCGGTAGTGTCGAATACTTACCCCGGCGCTGTGTGACAACACCAGCGAGAGGAAATCCCAGACACTTGGATTGGCTCAATCTCTTGCGGTGTGAGAGAAAACCCCCATGCACGTTGTTGCGGCTGCCTGCTGTTGGTTGGTGTTGGACGAAGCCAAGCATGGGGCCAGCTCCTCTTGGGAATCCTCGTGCGCTTTGCTGCTGAGGTTGGTATCATCTGGATGTACCGTACCAGGTACTGGGAAAGTCCGATCACGCTACTACTAAGAACGGTAAGCATGCTCATCGGTTGGGATGGTCTTGACGCTCGAGACTCGAGGCTCGAAAATCGCGACTCGAGACCGAGTCTTGGTTTAGTGTAATGACTGGCTACTGCACCACAAACGGTGAGAGAACGCAAGGACACGAGAGGCAGAGCGAGAGATGCAAGCACAAGCACAGGCAGAAGCAGAAGCAGGAGAAGATCTGTGACGTTGACGGTGCCGCTGAAAACGAAAGAAAGCCATGCCAACCTCGCTTGCCTGCGTCGACCACTCGACGTCGAGTCTAGCCGAGCCGTTACCATTTTCAGCAGCTGAGCCTGCCGTCTTGACGATCCGATGTCCGTTGGCCCGTTGAAAATTGCGACCACTGTTTGCCGGCCGGTACTCGGCTACAGCGTAGGTAGTATACCGCCTAGGTTTATACCCAAGATCGATACATACCCCTCGGCAGGGTCTAGAAAATGCCTATATTACTGCCTCCTATATAAGCTGACGGAATGGCAGTCGTTTCAACCATCGGAATGCCCCAGCCCACCAATCACTATCACCAACTATAAATACCTTGTGTAAGTGGAATTAATTAATACTCAACGATAACCAACGGTCCCCTAGCGCGCGTTGCTATTGTCAGGACCACCATCATCGCGTCTATCTAGTGGTTCCATAGGAGGTTAAGGTAGTCTAATTCACGAGCGTGATTCGCACATGACTGGTGAGTGAGAGAACTCTCGGGAAGTACTCAGGTCCAAACCTGCCGACAACAAGCCAGTCCAAAAGAGACGACACAGCTCGCTCGTCTAAAGTGAACAAAGTCGGCAGAAGCGCCCAGACCACCACAGCTGATTGACTGATTACCGTCAGCAATGCATCAGCTCCTCCCTGGGTCTTCTTGCGTCACCCCAGATCCCGTCCACCATGCTGCACATGTGAACGAAGTTGGTGTCAACTCCCCAACCCTCATTGGCCCTTGGTGCCATTCGGCATGTTCCAAGCCGCTGGGAACTGAAAGACATGTACACACATTGTATTCGCCCAGCAGAGCTCCAGTTGTCTGACTCGTCGTCATACGGTCCCTATTCATTATCACTCGCTAACGACATCGAGAAAAGCGTGCCCTGTCGTACATTACTAAGTCATGGTGCCAGATAGCAGATATCAAGGGAACGGCCCCGTCGCTGAAATGCCCTGCATGTTGATTAAGCTAATGTAGCGTGGGCTTCGGCCCTGAATATGTGTTGTGTGTCCTTGACGCCAAACAGCAGTTGGGTAGCAATACGCGCGATGGTTACCAGAGCATTCTATTCGCGTCTGGTCGATATACCTTCCCGGAGATAAAAATTTGAGGCGATGCGAATGAGGGTAGGTTTATCTTTATTATTCCCATTTGCCTATGGAAGCCCTCACCTTCGTGTTCGTCATGCAATTCCTCCCCCACGGGCAAGGGCAGTCGATAAGGATCCTTGCTGCAGTATGGGGGTCACCTGGTCCGGGCTCAGCGATCCGAAAGTCTACTGTTAGACATCTCACGCAAGACAGGCTACAGGGCCTTCAAATGTTGTAATTTATTACTTCACTCTCTTCTCCCCCGTCCAGATCGCGCGCACACTGCCTAACTTCTGCTTCATGCTCTTTGTTGAGTCAGAGATGGGGTAATTATGGATGATCGCCCATAAACTCTGTACGTGGAATAACTGGTTCAGGAATTCGACATGACTGACGTAGTACCTAGGCCACGACATACCTGTTGCGGAAGTAGATAGATGATGACAATTACTTTTTGCTTCCGACTGCCGAGCCATGAGTGAGGGATTGATATGAATTGGGATTGGTGGCAATGCTTATCGCCGTACATTAATGATACATGTATAGGGTATCTTCTCGCGCATCAGAGAGTACGGACTAGGGTAGGTATTTGATTTTTTTGCGATCGACATACATAGTATTCCGCAGGTACCAACGTCTTCCTCAGATCAGCCTCTCAGCCTTTTATAAGTATTTCTTCATACGTAGCATATCACGAGTCTTGATTCATGAGATGCGCCAAAGATTTATCTATCATCAAACGCATTCAGCAGAAGCAGGCTACGTATAATCTGACATGCCAAGTTCATCCATTGCAACCTTCGCTCACCGACATGGCTTAGAGAGACCCGACGTTGTGGATAGCATGACATGATCTTTCACTTTCATGCAATACATGCAATACCTACACCGTCGATATAGCCCAAACACAAAATCTACGACAATCATTGGCAGCGATACCAACTCATACAGGATAGATCTACTGTAATTCAATTCAGGATAACTCGAGCTTCACCGCCAGCTTGACCAAACCACCTATGCACCTGTCGTATCTACTATATACTCTGCCTCATGGACCGGGACAAGGCGAACTCGGCGTACAGTGCTTCGCTACGGACTGTGGTTGCGGATCGGGGTTTGACCTCCCCATCTTTTTTCCTCTCTTTGACCTACATGACATATCTCGATGTAACGGAGATGCGCAAACAGTAGACTCCATTATATCCGGCACGGCCGTTGAGGATTTGAATAAAAGGAAATCAGCCTCTACTGAGCCGCATGATCCGAGCTCTTCCGGGCATCGTATTATTTGCAGAATTTCAAGTCACGAGAGTGGCTGCTTTGATACCTACACTACTTATGCTTTGAAGCTGCCATTACCGACATTCTCACGCCAACTCGTCTACTCGGTCCGACTTCTATTATATCCGTGCTGCTGCCGAAATACGTAGGCGGTTGATGAAGTCAGCTTTCTCTCCTCCTTTCTTTCTTTCTCTCTCCCTTAGGGCGCATTTTAACCATGCGCGAATGCTGTTAACAGACTGAATGGGTACCGGCAGATAGATGTCACCTTCGAGTACAAGGGATCATGAACCAAGCAAGACCCTTATTGTGGCAACGTTTCGCCTGACCTAGACTCTCCTGTGATTGCTACCTTATAATTGGTTCTCCCGAACTTCAAGCAGGCTGCGTACTACCTACTTACAACAATACCCGGACACCGTACCATCCAAACCGCGACGCAAAAGTCCCCGCAACTACAAACTAGGCTAGACTAGCCGAGATTCATTGCACTATTTATACCCATCGCTCATCACCTGTTGCACACAACCCGACGGGAACGAACAACGAGACACGCGGTCCGCGCCAGATGAACACGTAGTGCAATCTGTGGCTGAGGAGACATCACTTATATGTCTAGTACAGCAGCCCACCAAGACAGTCAAGGCTTGAAGGCGCAAACGGGTGACAGCGATAGTCTTAAAGAGGAGCATACGCAGTATAGGCGACCGGACCAGTACGTATATCCTCGTCAGTCAGGGGTCTGTCCGGGTTGTCGGGTCGTCGGTGCTTAAGCCGCAAGATGATACTCAAGAAATTTACAGTCTTCTCATTTCATTATTTATTTCAACACCTATATCGCATTTCATACCAACTCGCGTGCCTATGCCTCTACCCTCAGGCGTTCAATTATCATTTTAGGTGGGCAGTTGGTGTTGAAATTTTGACTGCCAAGTACCTAATCGGGCACCTACTTTGCATCATGCGCCAACCAAAACCAACAGAACCCAACCAACCAACCAAAAAGAACGGCCAACCCCGGGGTGCTTCCCCGGATTTATTATATTGTGAGCCATGTTCGGCCGCCTCCGTATCTAAGTACCTGTCCACTTGTCTATCTGTCTGTCTCATGCCTCTCTCTCTTATCGACTTTGTCTCAGTGACTTACACATATATCTAAAGATGTCTCACTTGATTCACGAGACATGATAAAGAATCGAGACTCTACTGCCCTCTAATCAATCAATTCTGCATATCTGTCTAACTCTGCCCGGAACAATCGAATGCCCCATTCCCAGTCTGCGCCGCCGCACACCTATACTAAGACCACGTTATTGTTTGGTGAAGGGTAGGGATGGGATGGGATGGGATGGCTGTTATTATCTATAGACAAGTTATTCATGCGTGCGCGCACGATTACTATACCTTTGCGCCTATAGTAGTTTATTCCTATAGATTAATTGCTACTATGTATAAACACAACAACCACGGCGCGAGAAGGAAGTGTGTCTGTCGCTCAAAGAGTTGATTTTAAGGGGGTTGGTTGTTTGATTACTACTACTATTCTACTAGTAGGTATTCCCTCTATACTCTACGCTTGTCTCCGCCGAAATGAGGTCATTCGTTCATCCCTCGCTGTTCGACTCATTTCAATTTGATTTCGATTCTGATTTGGTTTCTCGTCGTTTCTGTTCCCCCTTAACGTGATAGACTTAGCATCTTGCTGCAGCCTACTAACATATGACACAATATCTAACCAACCAAACTCCCTCCCCTCCCCTCCCTACACTAAGATAACCGGCACGGTCGCATGGCATGTACCTAGATGGTAGGTAGTAGATGTGCAGCGTACTGAGTATAGAGATATGGTGACATCGGTGAGTGTTTTGGTCTAGTCACATATTTAGTGCGCACATCAATCAAGACACACATACTACTATAGTATAGCAGTATCACAATACTCTTCTATCCTACAATGCACTATGGCAGAAAGAAGCCACCACCTCGCAGTGCTGATAGTCCAAACCACATGTGTGCAAGCATCAATGATGCCGCGCAGATCCTCCTGTCCCTTATATTCGTTTTCTAGTCTTCTTATCGTGCTAACTTGGGCTACTAGCATCCTGTAGGCCTAGTCTAAATGACCGGCAGGATCCCACGACCACGTGGTGGAACAAATAACGGCAACCATTTCGTCGGTACCCTGAGAGAATAATGACGGACGGTCCGACTCGTAAGAGAGAGAGAGTAGAACAAACGGTATTCCCTCTTTTTAGGAGTACACTAGCGAGCCATGCTAACGAGAATAGAGAAAAGAGAGAGAGTGTGAGAGGAATGAACACATCTTTTCTCTTTTTGCTTTTTCTCTCTTTCACAACCAAGTCTAAAGAAACCTCTCACACTATCATTCGAACCCAATTTCCCTCACGATCCTTTTGACGTAGCTTTTGTCAGCCTTACCCCAATCGGCACTGAGGAGAAGATTACTCTTATCCTTCTCATCCCCAGCCCCCCGCCGCCCCTCGTCGATCTCACATCTCCCGTCACTCGTCCTATCTTCGCCACTAAGTCCCGGCCCAAGGAGCCCCCACAGCTCGTCAACAACGAGACTTCTGACTCGAGGCCACGGATGCATCAGCAGTGCACCTAGGCGCCTCTTCGCCTCCGCAACCCCCTCCTCCTCCTCCTTCTCCTTCTCCTTCTCCTCACAGTCTCGCCTTTCTCCCGCTAGTTCCCGGTCCACCGTGTCTAGCCGGCCGGCATTGCTGTCATTGCCGGTCTCATCAGCTTTGCTTGCGCCTGTCGTTGATGTACCCGTGATAGTCATTTTCGTCGTCACCGCGGTTTGAAGCGCCGCAATAGCGCCGTAGACCTTGATACACGCCTCTAGCTTGCGAACGTTGCCAGTTTTGTACGCCGCCTTCTGCACGAGCAGACAAAGCTTTTTAAGGGTGAGGGGATGCGCATTGCCACGATCCGTACTAGTAGTATCGACACCACTAAGGCAAGCCACCGCGTTATAGCAGCGCTGCAGCAGGCCGACGTGCGACAAATATGCAACGACCTCTAGAGTAGGAACTAAGACCCGGTCCTGTCCGGCGTACAGTTTCAAGTTGCACAGCAGTGCGCCGTAGACTCGGCGCAGTCCTTCGTCCGACGTTTCGCAGAGCGCAGCGAGAGCAGCACGTGTCTCCACAACAAGGTCTTCATTCCCCGTATCTGCTGATGTGACAAGGCCGGCCAGTAGACTGGATGTGCAGCCTTCAATATCGAGAGTCGTGTCACAGGCACCAATATTCAGCCGTGTCGTATCACAGAGCGTGAACAAGAAACTGAAGTAGTCTCTCGAGGTGAATGATAGCTCTTGGAAAGTATCAGAGTCACTACGCCAGCGTCAGTCAGTATGAACTTAAAGCATATACAATTTCTCTCGAATCCTACCTAGGCTGCAGAATAATCGCCAATGTCGACTTTGCTTCGGCTCGAACACGATCCAGTTTCTCGGCTGCCAAACGCAAAATCCGTGGGAACAATCGAGTCACAAGTTCCTGGTTCCTGTTTTCCGCCTGCCACAGAGTCCTCGTGGCCTTGATCGCCTCTAGCCTGACGTGGGAGCCGATATCACCTCGTGCGTTTGTTGTATAGTCGTCGAGTCCTTCTGAGATGAGGTCGAGGAACTCAGCAGACTCTAGATTGAGGACAGCTCTGTTAATAAGGCTCTGTATTATTGCTACACGTGTTTCGATGTTATCGTCCTTTGCCCATCTCTGTCTCAGAACCGTAGGTATCGAAATATTCTTAGTGTCGGCATGCTCAGTAGTTTTAAGGTATGTTAAGATGGGCTGGCTCCGGGTGAGTGCATGAAAATACCCGTCTCCATGTCTTGCTCGTGGTGTTCGAGGTGTGCAAATCTTCTCACTCCAGCCTTGTATTATCTCAGCTCGTCTTGAAGGTCTCGATAAGAGCAGAAGAACCAAAGCAGCTTCGGACGAGGGCCCGATAACTGAAATTTGATTCCTATCGAGCCAATCATTCACGCAGCTTTCGGCGATCTTTAGAAAATCATCAAACACGTCTTGTTGCCGGGCTCGAACAGCATCAATAAAGGCCAGATAATTCGTGAGAAGACTTTGATTTCCTTCGTCGACAATAGATGAACCCTGCTGTATGAACGTTTGCAGCTGAAGGAATTGCTGCTCATCTCCTGAGACACTTAGTAGTAACAGGGGGGTAGCAGAGACAACCAACGTGCTATTGGCCTCTGCCAATAACTCTGGGTTTCGGTATTTTGTGTCTTTTGAATCTTTTAGAATTGCCTCGAGGCTACTACGTATCTTCGAGATGGGTAGTCGGTCGACTTGGCCCTCTCGTTGTTTTCCTCCAAGAAAACTGGGAATAGAGTTGAAGACCGCCGCGAGACTCAACAGGAGCCCGTGACGCTCCTCTACTTGTCGTATCTGAAGACTTTGAACCCGACGTAGAAGCATTTCGATCGAGCTTGATATATCGTCAAGGGGGTTTCCTGTGGCCATTCGAGCCAGCTCTGCATTCAGAATCCCAAAAGAAGTAGCGGCCACTCTTCGGGCAGCCAC
This sequence comes from Xylaria sp. FL0933, assembly GCA_022578765.1. Classification (NCBI taxonomy): domain Eukaryota; kingdom Fungi; phylum Ascomycota; class Sordariomycetes; order Xylariales; family Xylariaceae; genus Xylaria; species Xylaria sp. FL0933. The sequence goes on along the minus strand of MU389779.1, from coordinate 129,846 downwards.
ATCCATATCCCCAATCCCTCGCCAGCCCAACGTCGCTTCTAAGAGGGCATTCCCGTAATGTGGCGATAGCCTGGTCGCCCGGAGGGCCACCTCGTGTATTGCTCTTGAGCGCAAGGCAACTGCATGATAGTCGACAGTTTGGACTACAGATATGCCTTTTTCTACCGTATCGGGATGACGACCAATTAATTCCTGCAAGGCAGCAGACGAGCCTCGCCGTATATTACCGGCCGGGTCAAGAGATGCGGTGACGACCAGCTCTGTCGCGATGATCTGTAGAATCGACGCTGCAGGATCATGGCCCCTAGCCACGAGAACGGACTGAGTTTCCACCTGAAGTAGTTCATCAGTACTGTATCGACGAGCGAGCGCCCAAATTCCAAAGCAAGAAGCATCCCTGACGTTAGTGCCCATCGAGCCACGGGAGGGACTACGCTTCTCGAAAGAATGCCCGATGAGTAGGGCATGGATGATTTGCGACAGATTTTCTAGAGGCGGCGATCTTCTGTAGAGAAGATGGGACAAGGTGAGTATGAGGCCATGCCACTCTAAGGGATCAACGGCCGTGAGGTCTCTGGTTAGCGGGGCTTTTGGATCGGCTTTGTTCTTGACCCAGAGAACATTGCGATTTAGTAAATCGATAACGGCTTCGATAACTTGTGAGGCCATGTCGGGGTCTAACTTGAGAGTTATTATACTTAATGCCTTGCTGGCTGCGAATCTAACTTGTGTATCGGTATCCGCGACATGCTCGAAGAGGTATCCTATCGTGGTTTCTATCATCTCAGTATCGGACATACTTTGCCGGGACTTGCGTAGAACTATGGTGATGATCGAACGAGTAACTTTGATCATCATCTTGCGCGCGAGAGCAGACCCGTTGATGGTTTTATTGATATCGTTATCCGCTGCGGAAATCGCCTGTACAGCATAGAAGATAGCAGACAGGTGCTGATCCATGATAGACGTGTCTTCAGCAGCACGTAGGACTCCCGCTAAAAATGACAAGCTGCCTATGAAGTAATAGGGGGAGACGGCTGCCGCATCCTTCGTCGGCTTCAACGTAGATAATGCCCAATGCACAAGGGCGTTTAAGACGCCCAGCTCTTGCATGTCCTTTCGCATAGCCAGGCGAACCAAAAGTGCTTTTGCGCCATCCCGCTCTTTTCCGGGCGAGGCGAGATAGCGGGTAGCTAGAGGAATAACTCTCAAAGTGATGCGCGGCACCTGCGGCGGCCACTGAAACCCCGGTAGAGCTGGCTGTTCGAATTCATCTGCATCGCCCGATGAAATAGTAGCCAGGTCAAAAGGCGCAAAGAACAACTGGGATAGCCATATGAGGACTACATATCTCTCGTGCCATGTCCAGGAGTTGACAAGCTCAGTTTTCAAGGCAGCATCTGTGCCTCGTTCCGAGTCCTCGATGGCTTGCAGCAGGAGCTCGAGGTATTTCGTCTCCACGTTGAGAAACCTCACGATTACTTTCTCGCCCCTAACCTTGCAGAACGTGTAGATGATTCTGCAGATTGCATTTGGCAGAGGCTGTAGTAGTCGAGATCTCGTAGACAATTTGCTTGACCTCCTGCGGTCTTGCAAGCACTCCAAGTAGGCGCTGGCCAGAGACGGGAGCCATCTCGGAAGATGAGGGTCAAGTAGCTGTGGCAGTTCCTGGAAGTGCTCCAGCACCTAAGACACACAGGTGTTAGTCGGCGCCTGCTACATGCTGCGATGCAAGAAACTGGGAGCACCTACTTGAGAGATCAACCTGGACGTTTCTCTCGACCGGACGCGCCGCCTCAGCTGACCGTTGGGCTTCCTTAAGAATGGGCCCAGTGAGCGGTCAAAGTCGGCAATGAAGTCTGCTGCATGCTTTTGAATGAATACTTCATCCTCCGAGTCATCCATCTTCCCGGAAATTGCGCCGTCGTCCTCAAAATTGCTTTAATCTAACTTATTATCTCGACAATGCTTGAAGTGTAGGATCGAGCAACCCCGCAAAATGAGTGGTGTTGTTCACAGAACTTTTAGGCAGCGACATAGCACAACAATCGGAGCACCAATCCCAATGCGAAAATCATGAGGTATTCACAATTCTGTTTCTACTCAGCAATGTCATGCCTGTAGAGAGCCAGACCCTAAGCATGCCGGCGAATCACTACATACAAGTAAGAGTTGCCCATCAATGTAGGTAGATTGATGGACGCCCTGAGGTTGTTACCTCCTTATGCGGGGTATGTAACTGGGCGTTTTGTGCATAAATGCATTTTGCTATCAACATGCCGCTACCCAAGAGCAACCGCTCCAGATCCTGTTACTCATCCAATAGCAGCTGAGGAGCGAGATTTCTAAACACACATGAGCAGCTACGAATGATTTAGATAGCGAGAAGCTTTTCTATCTGTAATACTTCAAGGATGATGACGATGACGATGATGACGACGTTCCTCATCAAGTTTTCGAGTTTGACTTGTTGCGTTGGAAACACCAAGTGAAAAAATGTGGCAAAATGCTGGCCAATAATTATCCCCGTCATTAACAACAGCTATAAATATAAGTCAGTCTCACCGGAGTAACCCTCTGTACGATTACGGCCGGTAAACCCCAACAAAGCGGTGTGCAGGAGATAGATTGATCTTGGGAAGTACTGGGTAAGGTACCGACGGTAATCCCCAACTTGGCGAGTGGGCGGCTAAATGTCGTACGACACGTTTACATATGAATGAACAAACTAGCTCCCAGTACCTCGTCGCAGGGGGGCGTGCGCGCTAGAGTGCCTGCATGCATACAGCTAATGTACGTCATTTCGACATTCTACATGCCGCCCTGAAGCAATCGAACGTTAAACTGTGGTTTTCAGATCTGGTCCGCACATTCAGCATCAGTATCGTGAACTCCTGACGATTGCTTGGGGGGATGCACGGTATTTTATGTTGAGTTAGGACGATCAGTGGAGTTGGTGACGATCAACAGTATATCTCCTACCGCGAGATGTTAAAATCCCGAGACGAGATCCGCGGCGGCTAATGTGTGGATAAAAATCGAGCCCATTCTGAAGACGATCATGATTTCCATCTTCAATTTCGGTATCACAAAAGTGTTTCACTGTGTCCAAAGTGGGGTGGGGTGTCCTTGGTAAAGAGAAGCCAGAATGGGAGAAACAGCTTGGGTCACCAGCTGATTCCAGTCAATTGATAAGAAGTAGTATGCTGAATATAGATGAATTAAACAGTAGATTATCGCTTGTGACAATAGGTATTGTGTCCCTAAAGCTCCATGCCTGCATAATGCGATGTGTACCCTCATGTCAACGCCAGTCTAGCACTCGCTGCCGCCCTTCCAACCGTCGGGGGCTCCGTCCGTGGTATCATAGAAAAAAGGCATGCAAAAATGAATAGAGTCAAAAGTAAATCGATGTTTATGCGACAGCAACTGCTGCCACAAGCGCGTCCATGGCCGAGCTTTGTGTGCCGGCGCTTGCGGTCGCAAACGGGCCATTCCAGGTAGGACCGAGTTGGTTGTTGGTGTTTCGATCTTTGTTCCAGATCGCATCGGCGTTGGTGAGGAGAAAGTTCTTGAATGCGTCCTGGGGTGCCGCCTTCTGCAGCTCCTGCAGGTTGCGCATGAACACGCCCTTGAACTGATCACCATCGGCGCCACAGTCTGGCTCGCAACCTTCGTATAGAACGCCGTTCTGGCTCAAATGACTGATGGCAGCGGTGGCGATAGTTGAGGCTTCGGTGAGCAGGGAACCGTCGCCGGAGGCCTTGGATAGCTCCACCAACGCCCCCAATATGACTCCTTGATTGTACGTCCACGTGGCGCCCCCGTTGTTCTTGCAGCTGTCGTCAAGCCCGTCGTTGATGAGATTGTCTTGGTTGATCATACCGCTGCTCTTGAACCAAGCCCATTGCTTGTTGGCGATATCGAGGTAATAACTCTTCTTGTCGGGAACACGATTGGCGAGGGAGGCGGCGACTTTGAGATACAGCTCGTTGGCGATGGCGTTCGTGTAGGTACCGACTTTGCTCCAGTAGATGCCTCCACAAGTGGAGGCACCGCCCTTCATGTCTTCGAAGATTTCCATAGCTGATGCAAGATAACTTCCTCCATTATCCCCGACATCGTGGCTGCGAATTACTGCCACGTTCTGAGTCAGCGCCGGAGAAAAGTATTCACAGAGGATGAAACCGAGACGCTTTCAGTCAAACTGGGAGGCAGCGTGGAATAGTGCTTCAGAAAGGTAGGACTACTTACGCGCAAGCGCCCACCATCCTTCATCGTCGTAGTAATCATTAAGAAAATCGTCAAAACCTCTCCTGGAGATATCTTTCGGCCTAGTCAATTTGACATAGGTCGAGACGGGAAGACCCTTTGCACTGAAAGCCTTGATGGCCTGGAATGATGTTTTCTGGGCATTTTCATAAGTGTTTTGTATGATGTTGGGGATGCTGAGCGAGGCGGCCGACGAGGGATTCTGGACAGCATAATCGGCAAGTACAGTCAGGCAATTGGCCGAGTTCCACCAACCCGTGCTGTCCCACAGGCCGGAGCCTGAATTATACCAGCTCTGGAGAGTGTGGACAGCAGCGACTGTGTTGGCGTCATATGTTGCTTGAGATTTGAAGATGTTGTGAGAGGACATATAGAAAACGGCCCTGGCGGCCAGGCCTCCGACGGAGGAGGAAGAAACCATGATTCCAGTCAATGGTGAATAAGAGAGACTAACGAGAGAATAGAATGATTGAATATCAGATGTGTAGCATGGGTCAAGTCATGGTCGATCCCGAGCGAGTGAGGGATCCGACAAATGGTTTAAATAAAAAGGAAGGAAGATGGAAGATGTGTAGTTTCTTGGTGTTGTGGTGTACACTACGTGACCTATATGACCCAGTGTGTAGTAGGCAGAGTGGATGGGCACGTCGATATTAAGGGAGGTACCCAGGAGGTACCAGCAGTCTCAGTCTAGCCTTCCCCCGTGCCAACCCCGGTCCTCCGTGTTGACAAACATCTACTCCGTACATACAACCATATACCGCACTACAATACGCATTGCACGCCAGTAAGTGGCTGTTGTTGGTGCTGCGGGGGCTGGGAGTCATCTGGCATTGCTCGATGATGACCAGTTGGTTACCGACATATGCACGTTCGTCCCTCGTGAGAGGGCATATGCCCGGGCAACGTTGTTTTTGGAGCTCCCTGCGAGAGGGAGACGTGAAAATTTTGAGAACGATCGGCGCGGCACTTGATGATTCGGAGGCTAGTAGCGTAACAAACTGGAGTGTATCCAGATTTGCATCGATCCAGATTGTGAACAGGAACTACAGACCTAGACTAGTGTAATGCTGTGTAGGGTGACACCTCATCCAGGACTTATGAGTACTTGTGGTGCGCGTGCAAGGAAGAGGGCTTTATTATACTATATTTGCTGAGTTAAGGAACCCAAAAAAAATAAAAAAGGAGGCCCTTTGCTGTTCGCTGGCAAAAAACTGGCTGATATCCTGATAGGGCTGGGTCTTGTTTCAGAATGAGATTACCCTCCATGCTGGGCCTTGGCTGTGCTTGTTAGGCTCGTATTTTGCCGCGGTATCGATATAACTTTGCTATCAGCGCGTTTTGGTCGAATCCGCAAAGAGAAAAGGGGATAGCATGAGAAAAGAGTGGAGAGGTCCAGTAGAGGTAGTGGCTTTCGTTGTGATGCATAAAGCACTTGAGCTTTCCGACCTACCTCACCTGCCTTTGAAGCAGGTTTTGGAGACAGGAAATATTTTAGATGCTCAAGATACTGTAGGTACTGCCATAGCCAACCTGCATCAGGTAGGTACCTGGGCAGAAAAGACTCGCTAGGGGATCTGCAGTAGCCATATCAAGTTAGTATACTCTTGGCTTCAGGTACGCGCTAGACTAGGCAATACACTAAGTGTGTCAACCCGCTCCACAATTCCGTTAAGGGGCTACTCAGTTGGTGCAGGCGTGCCCAGAATGGCACAGCGATGAGGACGCCTTGTACACTACGAGACAGAGCGCGCGGCAGTTGAGCTCTCAGTCGACCAATGACAGCGCAGATAGACGGCGCCAGATGGAGGAAAGGGTTTAGCTGTTTTGGGATCGCAGAGATCGAATCTACCATTTCAATCTCTTCTTTACCGCCGTCCAAGGCTCTTGCCGCGCTGGTACGCCACAAACGAGTATGGCTACCAGACACCCGGTGCTCCCGGGTTCTGCTCGGGTACTATTTACAGCGACGTTCTCGTCGTACAAGCTATAGTTGGGTCGTGACTCGGCTTGGCAAATCCATTCATTCGGATTCCATGCTTTCTTTCGGCGACATCACGATGACCGCCGTTGTGTTACATCGTGCATCATCGAAGAACAGGGACTTTTGTCGACCTCGGCCCCGACGTCAAACAATCACTGCTCTTGCACGCGGGCTTCGACCAATCTCGCGAGCAAGTTGGCGATGGCAACTTGGTTGCGAGCATCCAGCATCATCATGGGAAACTTGGCGTTGAGTCGGATTGTCACGTTACCACGACCGGTTCGGACCGTAGCCATAATCATGTGAGGATTCATGCCACGAGGCTTTAAACTATAGGCTCAAACTTGGACGATCAGCCGAACCGTGTGCTCTCAAAGTCTCACAAGCATCACACACCCGCACGTCATTGCAGTTGAAGCTTAGTTTGCGAGTTTCTTTCTCGTAACTAACAGGCTGACGGCGCGGGACTCGCCATACTCCTCGTTTCTAGCCGTTGGTAGTCGTCTATCTGGGATCCGGCGTGATATACGCAACCGACATAGACCGTCTTGTTAGTCATAGTTACTGGCTTGATGGTTGCCCGGTACATGGTAGGTACCTACTCATCTCATAATCGAGCAAGCCATCATCGTGGCTTTCGCTATCCGGCACAACCCATGCTCCCCCGCAGTCAGCCAAAATGGAGATCCCTGTGAACGCACACGAGCTCATCCTTGGCCCGAAGCAAGATTCCTCGATGTGACGCCGTCCCGCTCGCTTCTCCCCGCGTGGTTCCCCGCATTCTAGTGTCAGCCACATTCTTTGACTACGCGCTGCCAGCTGAATGGTTGTCCATAGGGAGAATTTGCTGGTTTGTTCTCCAAATCACAAACTTCGTTTATTAGCGAAGTTTGAGCCCGTTCGCCACGTTGCCGCATGTCAGTGTGACGACGTCTTCCTCCGTCTGGGCTGTGTGGTATACATGATATCATACTACAGTGACGCTTCAGAGATGAACATTATACCGAGAGGCTCTCGCTTGATCATCCGATATCCACGTCTTTGTGATACTAGAGTTGACCATGGGCTGGTTACCAGAAAGGATGGGAACCCACCCATCCAATTCTCTAACGGCCGAGTCTAGGGACATGGAGTGAGACTTTTAGGAAGGTGATACATCGGAACTAGACAGAGAAGACCTGGTCCCTACTTCTTTGAGGCCGCATCTTCTGCCTAGTTTGCTACTGGCAGCCGCGTGACTAGAAAATGATCTCATTCATATACTGACCAAAAGTCTCGAACCAATCAGGCTCTTGGATATTGGAGGGACACAGCAGTGTTTTGCATGAATTGTTCTTAGATACCCGCAGCATGAGGACGAGCAACAGTGACAGAAGGATATTCGACACCTATGATGGAAAGATTTTTGAAGTACTGGTTATTACACAATATCGACTGGGCCTCGCATTCTCTCACTCACCTACTGATGCAAGTTTGCGTGAGATTCGGCAACCTCGAACCTTCTTTCGATCCAACAGTTTGTATCTTGATGCAACTAACAATAAATGACGCTGCAAATCATCATGTCGTACTGAGACCCAGGTCGCTTGCGCCTACTTCATTTCATTCACCGTCTGAAGTGGATAAGATATCATCATCATCGTCGCCAATTCTTTCCTGCTCTTATCACTCCATCCCAATCAACAGTCATAGGAACTTATTGATGCATGAAAAATGACGGTTCTGCCTTTCAAAATAATTACACGATATCTTTCATAACATACACTAGCGGCGCGTATACTTACGTTCAACGAAACCCCTACTTTTTCAATAAGGTAAATTGTACTTCACAAAAGAGTGACAAACATACGCCGACTATAAGAGCAAGCTTAGCCTCAAGACCAGTTAAAACCAATATTCTCCATACACACGAAGATTCACGGATGATCGTAGTCTGCGAAAGGTATTACACTGGGGTCATCTTGGCCACCGATACGAGAAATATCTACTCTAAGCGTGCTCCAGTTCCGAATCAATAATAAGTTATCTAACGCCACGTTGGCTAAGCACCGTTACCTAAATCTGCAGGTGGTTAGATTCTGCCGCATAATCAACCTCAGGAAGAGTAGGACCGAGTACAAGTACGGTTACACGTCGAACGCCACGCATTCTCTACCCCCGGAATGAGATCGAGTCTACTCGGCGGCGGATGACCTCAGCCGTGATCTTACCAACGGCATCACATTCCTAAGTCGGCTAGGGCAACTTTATTGGGGTACATCAGTCAGATATCTGTCTTCTATATCCGAGGCTTGAGTATCCGCGGCAAAGGGACGGTTACATTTCTCTTCCGACTTGCAGATGTGAGCCTTGTAGCAGGCGAAGCGGATGAAAATGACCTCTTCAAATCACTTGCTAAAGTCAGGCATGGGATCTATGGACGGGGAAACCCCTAGACGAGAAGAAAATGTACGGGTTAGCTAGTGATGGCTGCACAGTCCCTTGCTGGGACGAAGCGCTAGCATCATTCTAGTCAGTAAAGGCAACTGTATCCGAGTTGTCCCTCGCTGTCTAGTGACTTACAAGGTGAGGTAAGAAGTCGCTCTTTGAGTTCCTTCATTTCTCACACACTTTGTCTCTGTGGCTATCCTCTTGCGAGACACACGCTCTGTCGTCAACCCGGGAAGTGAGCCGCTGTTGCTGATACGCTCAATTTCGAACAAGAGGGAGGATGTTGCAATCCAACTTTGGGAGAAAGCTACCATTACCAACGGCAGCCAATGTGTTCTGCTTCGAAGTCTACGCCGGGTATCGCTTCTCACTTTCCCAAAGTAGTCAGACATTCGAAATCACATGGTCAAACGACACTTTCAGATATACTAGAAAGTACCATGGTAGTTTTGACGGCAGAAGAAATGACGGAGGTGGAACACTATGAGTGAATTGCTAACATCAATAGGGAACGTTTGGGATGCCCCTACACGGGAGCTCTTGCTTTACCTCTGGCCAACCCGTATCATGACCGCGTAGTTTTAATGTTTGGTTTGAAGTCCTCTTGAGCTTCTATGTGCTCGCCTGTGCCGATTTACGCAATATAATTCCATGATGAGAATAACTTCTTTCGCTCTCGCCTGACATTTCGGTGACTATCACAAGAGTCTCCTGCTGATATCATACTCTACTCCTATGTGTGAGCTCCCGAGCGATACCCCTCCTACCAGAAATGATACGATTATCATTTCAAGGGGCTAATACAAGACGATTCACTCAAATGCATCGAATCTATTGTTACCTACATGCCGTACCGAGCTATTCTATCATAAACACACGCAGTTAGATACCTGCCAAGCTAGAGGGGTGCACGTCAGTATGTTCGAAGGCGTCTCCTTTGGAGTACAACCCTCCTGTCTGTGGTATAGCGATGAAGCGACGGTTTATTCGCTCTATGTTGTGCTGGTTTCCCTGAGTATTATAATATAGATTTCTAATGCAAGAGGGAGTTGCTGTCGTTTTACAACGGACCAAGGGTTAAAGATCCCTGGTCGCGTAACTTTCGAGGCGCCTCTTGCCCTGATGTTGCCAGAAGCAACCTCGCCTTTCTTACCTTACTTCGCTGGCTTTGGCCAAGTCGACTTGTGAATCAAGACTGCCGCATGAATGCTCTCAAGTTTTCAGCCTTATGGTTAAAACCCTTGTTTCGATTACACCTGGCTCCTATCGTAATGGTTCCTATTGAGGTGATCCCTATTGGCCCGTACACATGCTGGGCCCCAAGACTTCAAGAAGTACGCCGTGCTTATACTTCCCGAGGCCTTTATGCCTTAGTTTTTCACGAAACAATATGGACAACGGAGTGATCTCGAGAGAAAACCTAGTTCTTTACTAAAAGCATTACGCATGAGTTATGAGTGATGACGATGCACTCCCCCTCTGCCTTTATAGGCACTTCTGAAGTCTCCGTCTTATGACCTGCCTTCGACCAAGCCATCTCAGCAGACTGATTACATAAATGTGACTTACCTCACTATATCAATTTGATTGAATGCTTGCAGAAGAACACAACCTTGTTGGCTATGTCTTCTCTTCCTTTTGACAACAGCACCTAATTTATTCATTTAGATGAATGTCCCGTTCGCGACGAAGAGTTCCCTGACAAATGATGGAATTGGGTGAGTGGCTATGGGTTTCTGGTTGCCGGGACTTCATAATACTTAACAGAGTTGTTGCACCTGCGCCATCCTTGAGTGCTTGTTGATCGAAATGACTATGAAGCTAGCTACGTGAGCATTCACGTATCGCTTCACGTATAAGAACGACGGTCGGTTAAGATCCATCTTCATTAAACCTGACATTACTCATTATTTAGTCTGCCTTTATGAAACAGCGTTCATGTCTCAACTACTGATTGTTATCCGGGCACTACGATATTCAATCTATATCGCCGCTGGGGTCTTTTTATCCTGTTGCTATACGAAGCATACTTTGGAATGGCATAGGATACCATCAGATAACATGCATCTATAAGCTTTGAAACGGGTCAGCCCATGGTTTTGGTTGAAGTTCCCGCTTAACTGCTGGTTTCATTGACCCTGGACAACCCCTTGTGATTCTCATCCCGGCGGGCTATTGACTAGCATTCATCCTAGCTCTAAAAGACTTCCGGCTCACTCGACTGCATCCCAAATCTTTATAAGACTTAAGCCCGAGCCGCCTGTGTTTAGATGATTGATATTCACGAGAAACACTATGTCTCGGCTCATCACTGCAGTTCATCGATGTCATGCGCAGTGCTCAAGCAGGCATCCCATTCTGCAGGGGCTCATCAGCTCATCGGCAGTCTCGAGATCTAGATCGTTCCAGATGTACGCCTTTCTGGTACGATTAGATTCATTGGAATGCAGCCTCGAGATCGCAATGATCGTGTAATCCTGTGACTTGTTCACCGAGGTGAACGTCCTTCCAGACTGAGACCATGGACATAAGCCAACGTGCACTCGTCGTTGCACTGCACAGCGCCATAGAAGTGCCACATCATCAGCCAAGCTCTGACATCTGTCATTCATTCGCAAATACCAGATATCCTGCAGACGCCAGTCATCGTGGATGAGATAAGCAGAGAGTTGTCGAGGGTCGCGTGATCGAATCATATCAGCTTTGGCCGGTTTCCTATTCCACGGTTAGGCAGCTCCACTGCATCCTGCGTCCTGCATCGTGCGCGCGCGCGCCCCGGCCCAAATCCCCACATCCAATAAGGGTCTGACGATGCCGTGCCGGTCGGGTTTGCGGGGGTGTATCAGCGGTCCGGATCCTTCGCGGAGAGTTGGGCATCTTTTGTCTTCTCTCACCAACTCAGCTGAAATCGAAAAGGGTGCTTCAATGGCCTCGGTTCTATTGTGCGTCTCTCATTCCTTGTTTTCAGAAGCGTCGTTGCGTCTTTAGGCTTTCCAAATAACCTTAAAGTAGGTAGGTAGTTTTGGCTTTCGCTTCCATGCCGTCTTACTACGACGACTGTGCCAAGCCCTGTTTATGCACACTCTCTGCAAACGCCGTTTCACCTCGGACAAACTCAGTATTATAGATCTACTCCTTCTTGACCGAGCTCAAAAGTGGAACTCGTTAAAGGCACAGTGACACCGTGGTTTCGCTTATCATATTTGCGCCATTACAAGAATCCATAGACAAAGCCACATCAAGATGAAGATCACAGAGGTGAGTTCCAGCTCTTCACTTCCATCTCGGGGACTAACCTACCTTTTCTCCCCAAACCCGGTTTCCCCCTTGATTCTCACATACGAACAAACCAGCTATACATCTACCCCATCAAGTCGCTCGCGCCGCTCTCGGTACAGCGCACGCGCCTGTGCCGCGAGAGCGTCGAGCACGACCGCCGCTTCATGCTCCTCAAGGTACAGGAGGACGGGACGTACAAGAACATCCAGATCCCGTACTTCCCAGAATGCGCGCTCTTCCACCAGCGTCTGGACGGTGACACCATCGTCGTCACGTACCACGTGCCGCCCAAGCCCATCTTCACGCCCGAGGCCCCCGAGCAGCGCACCGAGTTGCGCGTGCCCTTGTCTCCCAAGCTCGAGGGACGCGATCTCGTCGATGTGTCGATAGGGGGCAGCCCTACTGTTGCGTATCGCAGTAAGTTAATGAATTTTTAGAAGTTTTATTTTTTGCTTTCTCCCTCTGTTCCCTTCACGTTCTCTTCTTTACGCGATTTTTTTGCTAGCATGAAGGTTACCAGTTTTCAATGAGATGGAAATGGCTGATACCTAGTGTTACAGTGGGATATCCCTACGATCAGTGGTTCACGGCATGTTTTGGATACGAGGTCATATTAGTGTATATCGGGGACCAAGGAAGAGAAGTGCTCGCCCACAAGCCAAGCGAGCATTACCTGTGGCGCCAGCGGCGCCAGCAACAACCACGGCCACAAGGCGGTTGGCTATCGAGCATCTCGGCGCGCATTCCCGGTCTGGGCAGCGGGAGTGAGCAGGATGAAGAGAAGAGCTCAGACCAGCTCACCTTCAACGAATGCGCGCCCTTCCTCGTGGCCTCTAAAGCCTCCCTGCGCGACGTCAGCAGGAGACTGCCCGAGGGCGGAGAGATGGACATGCGGCGGTTCCGGCCTAACATCGTCGTGGACGAGGAGCCGCAAGAACCCGGCAAAGAAGGGGCGCTCGCGGCGTGGGAGGAAGACTACTGGGCGGAGCTCACCGTCAAGCGCGGCACGGCCGGCCGGGAGCACCGGCTCGCTCTCACGGCGAACTGCGGGCGCTGCATCTCCATTAACATCGACTACGACACGGGACGGCCATCTGAAGGCGAGCCCGGGATAGTGTTGAAGAAGCTCATGGCCGACCGGAGAGTGGACGAGGGTAATAAGTGGACCCCTATCTTTGGGAGGTATGCTTTCCTTGCCCCTAAACAAGAGGGAGATGAGGATGGCGAGGATGATGACGACGGTGTGGAGATTGCCGTGGGAGATGAGATACACGTCACGAAACGTCTGGATTATCGGGATAGTTGGGCTTGGCCGAAGTACTAGTGCTGCCAAACAACTCCGCGTAAGATGAGACCAAGAGAGAGAGTTCAGCTCTGCACGTGGATCTGGGGCACCGTCCCTAGGGATGTGGGGGTCGCCCCGGCAAGGGCCATGGGTCCTTTGAGTTCGACAGGGTTTAGTTATCGTGAGCAGGGTGGGAACACGCGGGCTGAGTTGGGGGGACGGTACCATATTTATCCGCGAGGCGAGCAAACATGAGAGGAGTAGGGATAAGGGAGAGAGAATGAAAGGGTGTTTCGGTTCAACGGCTGTACAAACATTATCTCCGTCGTTGCTCGTCGTGCGGAAGTCAGTAAACCTGTAGAGGTGACCTGGACTTTCTCCCTTTTCCCCTTTAATTTATTCAGCGGCATCGCCCCGTAGCGCTCACACGCGTATGAGGTGGCCGTATAAAGTTCCTTGCTTGATGAGCGTCGAGAAATGAGGCTGCCATAATCTAGTATCATCCCATCGTATCTCCTAAGCGCTACACGCACCCCCCTCCGATCTGTGCTACGATGGGTCCCTTAAGTGTGCTATAGATGTAAGCCAATGTATAACTGCCGGTTCTCATCCACCCCACATGGATCCTGGCGGCGTGTCATCTGTCAGATTCCCCTCGGGAAGTTGGTTGGTTGGACGGGGGGTGAGATGCAGGAGACTACCGGGGAAGAGACGAGGTGAAGTGAAGTGAGGTGAGGCTGGGCAACCCCCGTCGTGTCACACGCGCGTGAAGCCTAACAAATAGTAGCCTGCAATCGGGTCTGCTGCCGACCGTTTGGTCAGGGGCCTCATGTAGAGAGTGGGTTAGGGAAGTAATCTACATCCTCGTCATCCGTCATCCTCGTTAAAGCCTGAACCGGTGTGCATCAGGTACCACTTCTCGCCCTGGTATTCAGGTCTCCGTCCTGCATATCTAGGCGACGAGGCCCCATGTTTTATAGGAAATGAACCTGGGTCATCCCAACGGCTCAGTGTTTGTTTGTTTGCAAACTTATCTCATATATAAGATCTATCACGTAAGGGCGGATGTTGCGTTCGTCACGTTATGATCCTTGCCGACCCCTGTTTGGACGGACAATTAATTATACCCGGAGATTTTGTAATCAATCGCTTGCAGACCCGTCCTCCTGGGAAGGGAGTATTGATTGCGACAAACACATGCGCGCGTATCGATGTACCTACAGTATACCTGTACATACAATCAGGAATAACCAAACACTGGGGACTTCTGGGCCGTCCGATAGATTGCGGCTGCGTCAATCGACTGTCCCTAAGGGACGGCGGGATCTTGCAGATGAGCACACGGTGAGGACACAAGATAGATTAATCTGTTACACAGCAGGACGGTTGGGCACCTCTACCTTGCCTTGCGTATTTGACGGCCGTTGGCAGGCCTTTTGTGCTAGCGTTGCCACGTGTGCTGGACGACGACGACAACCCGTCAGCCTCAGCCCGGGCGGTGCTACAGAGATGAAGTCATCACGTCGTCTAGGTTGCGAAAGGTCGAGCGAAAGGCCGAGCAAATAGTCGAGCATGAGCACGGGCACACACTGTATCATGGTGGATGGGGAGACGTCACATTGCTACCGCTGCTCTCGGACAACCTCTGGGGATCCTCGTCGCATGCATCATGCAGACTGACAGACTGGTATATTAGAAGCATGGAACCTTCCACCACTCATCCCCCTGCCCCGTCAGTTACATCGAGGATTGGACACGCAATATGCATTCTGACTTCCAGGCCCACGGTAGAGGGCGAAACAATCCAGTGCGTTTCTGGTAGAGTAAAACAGGACCCCTGGCCTCTTGGAGTCGTGCACATCGCGTCGTTGGACATCTTCTAGAGCTATCAGCAGAATTACCGAAACATCAAACAGGGCAGAAAACTTGGATGTGAATTTTCAGCTGTCTTAACGCAAGGCAACAAACAGAAACACCAATTTTATCACTACCTAGGATCATTACCATAACTAGAACTTTTCATTTCCCTCCTTTTACCACCTTCCCTGCCTTTCCTTACAGTTTTCCGCACGTCTCTCCGTCAATTTTTTTTCGGGTTTCTTTTTTTAGGTTGTCCAAAGCTTGCGCCTTGATTGAAGTCTAGAATGGAACAAACGCCACTGGGGAATCGAGAACATAAACTCCTAAAGCATGGGTGACAGTAAGAGAACTAGCAAGCCAGGGGGACTGGTCGTGCTCCAAACGCCTGCCTGTCTACGCAGATACAACAAGGCCGTCAGAGAGGCTGGCTGCAGATGATAATAACCGGATTGCGCTGCCTCAGACACCACTAGCCAAGAGTCCTGGGAGCTGAAACAGCAGCCAACAACGCAGCCAGCGTGCAAATGACACGTCGCGTGGCGGTACAGTAGAGAGATCCGCTGAGAAAGTCTCTACCGGCTGGCTGAGTGACAGTTGTTTCTGCGAGATGCCCAATATCGGTCAGGCAAGATGAGGGGACTTTGTAAGCGTGTTCCAAGGTAGAAACATCGCTGGGCTGCAGTCCCTTGGCAGTCTAATATCGGGGATGTCCTATCCTAGTTGTGACCGGCGAAATGTGATAAATCAAGCTAACAGGTTCCAGTAGTGACAAGAGCCGGGAGCGGGTGGCGTCGAGAATGAAGCTCTTGCGGGGAGTTGATATGGTGCTGGCCCCGGTGCCTTCTATTATGAGATATGGCCAACGATCAGGCACTGGGATAGAGATCGTTAGCATTGTTCCTGTTCACATTTTCCTGTACGCTGGTGCGGTACATGACTGACTAGCAGGCTAGCCGGACATTAGCGTCAGGTGGGCTCGCACGTACCGGAACAAAACTCGTAGGGTAGCACCAGCTTAGAGCTTCAATGTGAAGCTTTAAGCACTATGCATGCAGGCTCTGCAAGTGTGGATTTTGCAGTACCGGCACTCGAAAATCCACCAGTGCGGACCCGAATGGCACAGATTGCAAGTCCATTGGACCAGGGTACTGTCCGACTTGATCATCTTGAATGAGTGTGCACAGTTGGTTGAGACGGCCATGATGAATGAGTTCGTAGCTTAAAGGAAGGACACCTTAGTAATAAACTGATTGTACACTATGGGTCCAAGACTGAAGGTGAGGGAGAGTGAGAGTGAATTGGCGACGGTTGGGGGTTTAATGGAAGCTTTCAAATTGTGATCTTGGGATATGAGTCAGTGATGAGATTGAGGGCAGAGCAAGAAGTCTGAAGATGAGTGGTGCTCACTTGGTATATGTAGTCAGGTGAGTAGTATGAGGGGGAAAAGACGAGAGATGTCGAATGCCTGATAGCAGGAGAGAGATGTGACGAGAAGGAGAACATAGAGAGAGTTAAATAGTCGAGTGACACGGGTCGACGTTTGCCATGGATCGAAAACACGGCAACAGAAGAAGACAAGACTAGTCGACGTGGGAGATTATCGTCTGTGTTTGCTCAGCAAGGCTGTTGGTCGGTTGCCGCGAGTTTGCAGGGGATCGTCCAGATCGAGGGACTCAAAATGTCAGGGCGTTGGTAGACAAGGGAGAGTCGGTGAGCTGGAAGGTTTGTGCTATACTTATCTAGTGTACATACAGCAGGCCGCGGTGGAGGAGAGGGCAACGGGCAACGGGCTCTAATAAGTGTGTACTACTCCAGTTTCAAGGCTACGACCGGGAATGTTGTTCTATGTCTCATTGTCATGGCTGCTACCACGGAAGAGATGGGGACGAGGATGGGGCAAGCCAGGTATTCCATGTCTCAACAACGTGGGAGCGTAGGTGCCACGGGGGGCACTGGCATAAAACGTACGAGAACGGGTAGGATGGGCTTATGAGCTTAACTACCGGGGAACCGGCGGTAGTGGATATGACGAGAATGGGCGGGCTGCGTCAAGAGCGAGAGGGAGGGATAGAGAGAGAGGGAGATATGACACGGCACGCGCCGTAAGGTGAGCGAACGAATGAACGAACGAGCGAACGGACGAGCGAGCGAACGAACGAAGAAGCGAGCGGCAGCAGCAGCCACCAACCATGTAACAAAGTACAGGGAGCCGGCCTGGACTGATTGCCTACCTGGACGTATAACTTTGTAAGGTTATCTACGCATAGGTAGGTAGGTAGTTTAAGAAGAGGGTCTGCTCCCCTCGCTGGGTTGCTTCTCCGGGTAAGTAGCATAGCGTATTCTCTCCTACACTAGCCGTGGATAATAATATCAAGGATGATGTTACGCGGCAACTATCAGACGGCCTAGGAACCCAGGTCCGTGGGCAAGGAATCAAATGAGTGGGTTCCCCATGTCAAGACCTGACGGATTAGTCCGATGTAGAGGAGAAGAATAGAGCCATTTAGAACAACTTAGTGCCGCCTAGAGCCCGTTAGACTCCAGACGGCGAATATTAGAGCTTAGGTGGACTGAGGTAGTGTAATGTCAAGAGGAATAAAGCTTCAACTTAGACCTGGACCGGGGGGGGCCATTGATGATCCATTATTATCCTGCACTGCACTAAGGGCGCATTAGCCTTCTTCCACACACGTGGATGTCCGGGCGACTAGCGTGCAGTACCTATGTAGGTACCTAAGTACCTAGGTTAATTCGGTTTTACGTTAGCAGAGTGACAAGATACGAGATACAAAAGTTACAAGATACGACAGCATATACTATATATGTAGTAAGATATAGGATCGGATGGAGGCTCTTGGGTGTTAATTCCGACAGCCGGATTGTCCAACGTGATTAGTCTAAAAAGAACACTGGCGGAATAATGTATTATGACAAAATGACGAATGGGAGTTCAATGGGCCGTTGCCTTATTATCTTTGCTGCCGCATGGGCGTGTTTGATTGGTTGGGCAGCTTGCATGGTGGGCAGATATCCTCAGTAAAGTCGTGCAAGGGTTTGGCGACACAGAGAGATCGTTGTGGCGTGGGACAGTCAGCCCTTGGCCCTTGACCACTTAGGTACCCATGCTATTTGTACCTGTAGGTAGGTACCCGTATGGTACTTCTCTTATTTTAACTTAATATCTCACTTGGGACGTGTACTGTACTTACCGCAGCATCTACTTACTGAGTAATCGAGTACCTGCATACCTAAGGTAGTAGGTATTTGGATCTAGGATTACGAGCGAAACCATTGCTTGGGAAATATCTGGCCAGTGGCAGGCTTAGGCAATTGGGACATGTGGCACACAGATTCCCAGAATTCACTTCCTGGTCAAGCGAGCGTCATGCCAAGACAGGCCTGGAGGAAAGAGAGTCGTCGTTTTAATGCTTCCTTCCTTCTCTGTTGTAATATGGTGCTGCATGAACGGGATTCCAAAAGCTCGGGTTTCCATTTTGGGACTCATTGACAACCTCTGCGAAGTTCCAGACACAGGATCTTGACGTGAATCCATCATCATGCCTGCCACACGCACATACACAAGCACACTGACACAAGAGAGGCGAGACATCTATGCAGCTCAGCTGTGCACATCAGGTCACTCACTACATATGTAACTTGTGTGTGGGGTGAGTTGGTATCTACCGCGGGGTGGGTACCGCTACTCTAGAGGCGGTACTGGGCTAGCTACCGGACCTAGTAGGCAGGACGTCACTGCCAATACATGCTGTACAAGCAGGAAGTCAATAACTCTCCTACTGAAGTAGGTACCGTCTTAAGGCACCGGAAACCCAAGGAAGGTAGGGCATAGTGCATGCATATATATGCACGCGCACATGCATGCACTTATGTACGGCTGAGGCCACTTTCCCGAATTACAGTGACTGTATACATAGTGGCTTGAGTCAATTCCGTCGACATTAGTCCTGAGGGCACGATTGTCATCGGGCACACCCGGACTGCACCGCCATCAGGCACTTTGAAGTGAAATGAATAGCCTATGTCGGTACTGTCGAGGAGCTGATTGAGGGGAGAGAGACTCCTACTACATTGATTTCTCGGCCTCACATTTGTGATGCCTACCATGCCTACCATCAGTTATATGCAAGTAGGCATACTAGTTTACAGTAGATTCTTCGGATACACATGGAAAAATTTTCTTTTTAAAATTTCGACATAAAACGAAGAAGATAGAGCAGATTTCACTAATCCTATCTGGTGGCGATCTGTAACCGAGAGGCTGTCACGCTTCGCTTAGGCACTAACACTAACAAGTTACATGTGCTAGTACTGCAGAATTACTGAGTTTCCAAGTCTCCTTACTATCCAGTAGTATATGTGTGGGGGCACGTTCTTTTGGCTTTTAACCCATAAAAGTAGGCATACTATAGGTAGGCATACTCATAATACTGACCTATAACACCAATTTTAGGTAGAAAAGGTTGAATGAATACGCAAGACTATACTCCGTATGCAGATCTATAGGAAGCGAGAGTGTGAATAAGAAGGAAACCGGAAGAGGAAACTTAAAAGTCCTCTGCCAGCGACTCGCATCCCTACCAAGAACCGATGCTCATCAGCTGATGGCTCTGTAGAAGAGATGTTCCGTTCCTATTGGCATTTGGCGCACACCGGTTTTTGAGCCTTTCTTACACACGCTTTCCCCTGAATGCACGACATTGCACTGCGCATTTCCCAAGACATCGAGTTCTGCCGATTTGCCGTCTGACGGCTTACCTGAATCTCGTCCCTTATTGGCGGCGACCTCTCTGTAAGAAGATATCTATCCGCACTCGCGTTAGAGGCATCATCAGAGAGGGCCGAACCGAAGACGTTGCATAACCCCTGCTTAGCGTTGCCGCGCGCGTCAATTCGCTTTATTGCAGGAGTGGAACATCAGGAGAGGTATGAGTAGGCACGGATCCTATGTCTACGATCCAGCAACCTCGCTTATAATAAACCGGAGAATTTCCCATACCTTTGTTCACCGACGACGAGGGTGGAAACAGCTCGGCAGTCTGGCACCTCGTGGGGCTCGACCAAAGTGGAAGACGCTAGAGTTCTCTCCGTCTCGCTCGTGGGTTTGGAGCGGTATGCGATGAAGCCGATTGCGGGTGCATCATTTGGGTTGGTTTTCCTCCTCCGCCATAGCTGGACACCCATGGTTCCATTGATGATCCCCTCCATCCAGACGACCCCCCCAGTTTGGCGCCCAACATCGAATGATAGGCAGACAGACATCATCTCATCGGCAAGATTGACGTTGTCTCCTAGAACCGTTGCACCGGACTTTCTGGACAGCATCTTTTCCGCCATGAGTCAGCCTCGTAGTCGACCCTAGTCAACTCTTTGCCAGGGTGGTCGGGCCTATCAGGCAGGATGGAGCCGGGATTAATGACATCTTCGATTTACAGTCTCCGTTATTGGCAGTTGGGGGGTGTTGAGACTGAAGGGCCTGTTGGGTGGATTGGACAGGCCGTCGAATAACCGGCGCTGGTTTAAACAATCCGGTGTGAGATTTTCCTGCACCAGCACCCGTAATACCCACAATGGGCCGTAAGCTTGTCATGTGAAGGTGTCAAAATGTATGCAGCCATGCCGGTTGCGTCGCCAGGTCTTTCCCTCTACCCACCTCAATCCGTGTCTCCCTCGACCAATACTTCGGCGGTGCAACCCTGAGTAGCAGCCAAGTGATGCTGTCGAGACGTAACAGCATCTTCCAGCGGCACCCGAAGATCACACTTGCAATACCACATGTACCATCTTGGAAAGGCGGGTTAGCAAAGCCATTTCTGCGTTCAAGCCATTGTGATAGCCAGGGATTACGGGTACGGTAGCAACGCGGTGGTGGGGCGTTAGTACTGGATATGGCATGGGTGCACACTACCTATACACTACCGCTTACCATCATCCTGGATGGCCCATAGGAGCTAAGACGGAGAAGTTGACGACAGTGTGTCCACACCTGAGAAGTATATAGCGAGGAAGGTCCAGTGTAACCACGGGACGCATCCCTTTAATTCTGGTGGGTGGTTTATAAGAGAGACACTCGGACAGCTATATTGCCAGACGATGCGGTCGAATGATGATGGGAAGCTTTGTTCCGAGTACGGAGCTTCAAACCGAGGACGGATTACTAAAATCTCCAGTTCAATGCCAATGGTTGACGCGTCTGTGGGGTTCACCACGATTGAACTTATGCGACGATGGCTGACCGAGGTGGACTCGACAACGATTATGTCAACATTTTGGGCTCAAGGCACAGCCACTCCGCGACCGCCTCACTCCCGTAAGGGGCTTAATGCCAAACTCGTTGAAGCAGCCAACGCGGTGCTGCTCACGAGTCGACGTTGCTGGTACTTCCAGCCTTGTCAGCCTTCCGATGTGTATGAAGTAGATAAGACATTGATGTCCGTGCGTGTACTTACCAATATTCACCAGCGCATGTTCCGACTGATTTGAAGCTACAGTCGTACAATGGCGGGAAGTTTATGTTGAGGAGAAGTCGTCCCCTACGTGAGTCAACGTGCAGAAGTCCGGCTGCATTGGTCGTGTAGGGAGGGTGAGAGCACAACTCTTAACTCAGCAGATTGGTTTTTGGTTTTTCTGCCGTTTGGACGACCACACGATTCCGATTATTGCCATGCTCACTTTGGAGATGGGATTTTGTTTACACTCCGCGAACTCTGAACTGGTTTGCACTTTGCAGGAGCCAATTGTGGGACCTACGTCACTATCATCAACCACGATCATCTGGCATATTATCTCACCAATAGCAACAACAGGAAGAGCACTAAGAGGCCCTGGCAGTGATATGCTTCCAACGTTGCCGTGAGCTGTTTAGTCGGTCTCCTGACCACAGGCTGATGCGGCTGTTCCTGCGGCCATGATGCGACCGACCCTGCAGTACTATGTACACTACAGATGTACAGTATATCTCAAGCAGTGCATTCTACCAGTTTCACATCCTCCCGGTAATGTTATGGTGGGGGTGAAGTGAGGAAGCCAAGAGTGCAATTAGAAATTGCACAAATTAGCACGAATCACCATCGCCAGAAAATCAGTCGACATTCCGGGATCCCGACGCCCGTCTGGGACCTATACTAGGTTGAAGCATGTACACTGGGCCGTCTAGACCGTCTAGGCCATCTAGAACTAGTATGAATACAGTAGGAACGGACGATATCTAACCACAATGCTCCCAGCCATGTTCCGATATCCACTGTGTCGGAGGCTCTTAGTCGGTGACGGCGGGTATAGCACGCGGCTTGCGTGCGATGAACACTCTGGCAAGCCCTCTTCAAACATATCTGCCTCAAGACAGATGGAGGGATATCCTCCCTGGTTTATACAACGGCTTACTGAGTGCACTACATGCGCAACATGGTCGTGTTATGCAGAGTTCTCCCATCTCGAGCACGCGCTAATTCAAATCTGCCGCCCTCCACTTCCTGTTGGTTACTTTGACATGCATGCGGCCTGAATAGGAAATGCTAGTATTGCGTGTGCCGGGAGCCGGTGGGTTACAATATACAGCAGATATCAGATGCAGATATTTCGCAATTCGCCCTACCCTATCCGGCTACCTAGGTGCTGAATAGACAAGTAGCCCCAGCTAGACAGGCTTGGAAAGTTACTGCTATAATACTATTATTGGACCCTTCGGACAGGACTTGTCCAGCTAGCCACTATACCCAATCCAGACAGTTCGTTATAAATGCCTAAACAAGTAGGTGGCTTTGTCTCAGAAGGCTCTACTCGGTAGCTAGTTACCAAAGAAGGGGTTGAAGCCCCACTTGGTGGGCTTAGTTTGGGACACCACGTGTGTATGCTGATATACCTAGCACGCTTACCAAGTAGTACTTACCTAGGGAGTGGTATGTACCTACCTATTTGTTTGATGAGCACTGACCGAGACTGCTCGAAGTGGTACCTACATATAGGTAGGGAGGTAGGTAGGTTAGGAGTTGCACAGATGTATACTAGGCGAGCAGTATACCCAGGTATACTTACTCTACGCCAGCAACCGATACATATCCAGGTAGGTACCTGGAGAGAGTTCAACTTAACCTAAGGAAGGAACCAGAAGAAGCATGAGCCCCTGTCTACCGCCTACTATGTACGCAGTATTCTACATAAAGCCTTTCTTCCGCACATGGCAGAGGTGCAATATAGGGTACCTGACTACCTAACGTACCTAGGTAGGCTGGCATGTAGACAATGAATATTTTGAGGCAGAAACTACGCGGGCGGCAGGAGAGGTAGTGTACCTTACACATACGTTAGTTTCTTATTTAGTAGGCTGCAGTTTACGTCAAACCCCTTACCTCCTTGCTATATAACCCGAGCCTCGAACAATACTGAAGAAACTGGGCAGCAACAAGAACGACACCATCCTGTACGTCAACACACGATCCAAAATACAACAAGCCTCCTGATCGTCCCACGCTCGGACAAAAGAGCTGAGGACCCGTTTCGGCCCATGGTGCACCCTTCCTGGAGGTCCTGCGATCATGTTCGTGTGCGCACGTCCTCACACCCACCATACTACTAGTATTTACACTACTACACCGCGGCATGGTCCGTAGACGGAGATTACAAAACACTTCCTGCCCTCTACAGTAATGCCCAGCGTGCCCACAAGAGACCGCCTGGTAATCCACAAGTTACGTACGCTACGCATACACGCATACGCGCAGTCCCTGGCCACGTGCTCGACTCGTCGACAGAGCATGACTACTGGCTCTAAAACCAGCCTAGTTTGAGACCGGATGCTGCCTCCGTACGCGGGAGTCTAGCCTAGTCTCCTCAGCAGAGGCGCGTCCGATAATGACAGGCGCCTTGCAGGAGGACCGGTGATGCTTGTTGTCGGAGTCTCAGCCCATTGAAGCTAGCCCCCGCCCCAGCTGCCCAGCTTTCCCGAACGAACGCCGAATCAGTATGCCTGGTGCTGACCCATACAAGGTGATCGACCAACCGGTGCCGCTGCCGGCGATGTACCGGTGACAATCTACGGCGTCGAAATAATCCGACGAGCATGGATCAGGTCGCTACCAGGATTGCCCATTGTCAAGATCACACTATGACAAGAAACGAGCGGATCCTCCGGCAGCCGTTGTTGACGTTTGTGTGCAAGGCTCCTATCCACCGTCCACATACACAGACACACAATCTCTCTCACTAGTACACTATGGGTACTATTATGTGATGAAATGCGTGCGACTTCCGCCCGCTTTGACGGCCAATCTGACGCGGGTCTGTCTGTGCTGTTTTCATTGAACGAGACTCGAGAAGGGCATGTGTCCAGGACCGCTGCAAGGATTTGGTACTAACGGAACGCCGAGCCTCAGAGCCTTCTTAGTTGAAAAAAAATTTCAGTTGGCGCGCGCCATCGACAACTTCCAGTCCCAGGATCAACCATGGGCGATTTGCTCAGCCTACAGACAGGATGCTGGCGACAAACACTGCAAAGGTGTAGACAGCAAGCGATTGATACTGGCGAGGGTATTGGGCGGCTTTAAATCCGTTTGACGCCAACGCCACCGAAAGCCTCCTCTTGAGCCTCACGTCATGGGAGGACTAACGACCAACACGTGCCGGCTGGTATCGATACGCCGTCACCCCCGACATGTGTGTACACATGTGTATCCTTCGCATGTTGCTACCCCACCTCTACAAGGACATTGATCACTGATGGGTAGTACAAGAGTCTAAGGAGACGGCTGATACGTTCCAAGTTTTCCCTGCCCACCAAAAGCAGTACCAAGGCTGAGATTGATGCATCTGGTACGGGATGTGCTTGCCGATTGATATGACCTGTCGCTTTCACCTTGAACCCTATCTGGAAGCTGTCCCCTCTCCGTTCCCTTGCACGCGGGTGAGCTTACCATCCCAGCAACGGAACAGCAGCCGGCAGTGAAGATTAGGCTTGCGCCGTTGGATATGCACCATAAGCCATGGATGCAACCCTGTTTCTGACTGACACTCGCGCTACTGTTGTGTCTCGTACGATGAACGCACTCAGGCGCACCATTCATATGCTCTGTATCTATGTATCTCGGGCTATACTGGTATACACATGCATGCACACATGCTCTGCTTGCTACTGGATTCGCCGTCGTCGACTGCTATCCATGCAATGCAAATCATTATTTATTCACTCGCTTACTGCGCTTGCAAGCGAAAGCTCTAATACGATTCCTTGTAGTATATTGTGTAACAACCCTGCCACAGCCTGGAAGGGACTAAATTACCACCTAAACTTCACGTCATCTTCACCAGACCACAACCTCATCTGCATAACAGGACTGGTTGGGAGTCCAAGTCTGAAAACGACTAGCAAGAAGACCTTGCATTGGAACGCCTCTACCGGCTCCGACCGGACGTTACCAATATCGGATGCAGCGATCTCGCGCCAGACTTGCATGAATTCCTTAGTGTATAGTGTCGTATAACCCAATCGTGTGGTCCACTATTGACGCTGATGTTGTTGTTGATGTCGAGCATGCTTTTGAGATTCTAGAAAGAGCCGGCCAAGATCATCCAGATCACTCGCCCCCATCTCACCCGTGGGGGGGGAGTTTGCTTGTCCAATACGGTAACTGCGACCATTTGCGATCTCGCATCTAGAAAAAATCGATGCACCGCATCCATACAATATCCGGTTCCATGTCAGCCATCCGCCACTACCAACTACCCCACTTCATTGTTCGCGATCGGTATCTATCTGCTTGTCATCGCCGACTTCATGATGTAAATCGAACAACAAAGCCGCTATTACTGGTCTAGAATCGGTGTGAATGGGGGATTTCCCCAAAATCAGGACCCTCGGATTTCCTGAAATGAATAGTAACCTATAATCTCACGGCTAGTAGCGGCCGTGGATAAGAGGGGTGAGCCAGCGATCGTATGCTTCTTCAGGAACCGAAGCATACTGAGTATTTGGCGCTGCGACAATCCAAGACTAGGAAGAACAGGAAGCACCGGAGATTCTATGCCACGATCGTCACACTACTTTGCCTCGCCAACACAATTAAGAAAAGAGGGGGTTATACTAGACTGAAGGGTACTTAATACACTGGGATAGTAAGTGTACGTACGCGAGCTACACTGACAGGAACGGCACGAGGTGACAGGGCAGAGGGGCACATGGGAGCCCTGACTCTCGCATGGCAACACACGCCATGTTCGCTTCGCTCGTCGGCGGCCGGCTCGTGTTATAAACATAGTATCCACCATACTATAACTTAGTGTACATACTTACACATTGGTAGAAGCCACAAGGGGCCGGTTGTCATCCAGAAACAGCCCACTCAGTACGTGGTGCTATTCATGCCTCCTCTGCTTCGGTAACAGATGTCCGTGCCTACATATACATGGCTTCCCTTTTTGTATCTCCCCCTTCTCCTCCATGTCCCTATTCAAACGACCTCTTGACCGCTTCAACGACATTCCACCCTATATGTGCTGTCCATCTCCCCACGCCAGCCATATCACCTATATGATATACCTACCCTTCTTATTATGACGGCTTAAGGGAAGCAGGGGAGGGGAGTCCGGCACTTTTGCATTGACTTGGCAGGGCCCAATGGCGAACCGTGCAGTATTTGACAGTTTTCGGCTCAAGGATCATCCATGGAGAAAGAAAGATAAACTGAAGCTATATAGTGTGCACACTATCTCTGAACTCTAACCTCATTCAAAGTTAGCTGGAAGTTCTTTTTTTAGCACGTTTGTGGATTTTTGTATCCTAGTTAATCAATCTATCTACACACACTAATTGGAGATGATGGCCGCGGCCTCCGGAGTCATTCTAGAGATGATATACACCATCATTCCTTCTGCTAGTTAGTTATAAGGAAAAAGCAATTGTCTTGAATTAGCGTGTTTGGAATTATATGCTTATATAATCTTATTGTTCACCGAGATGCGAAAAGTGTATACATATATATAGTTAGCTTCGTTCGCTTAGTGTAGTGTATTTGTGGCATCCTAGTCTCATTTCGTATGATCTAGCCTCTATCAACGCTAACTAACTGTACCAGTGCCCATACCGGTGACGTGATAACAGAAAATATACAGACCCTGGATATCGTGTGAACATCGACTGAAGGCCCAAGTAAAAAATTCCCGGTTCAAGAACATACCATTATGGCGGTCTACGCCAAGCAGCTTGCATCTTCGCTTATTAGTGGTATCAATGCTAACACTGGCGTGGATAGTGAGCGACTGATTGTCGCATGCTCGAATGAACAAAATTGTCTGTGTGTTGCCTGCCTGGTCCTTTTGGTGTCTTCTTTTGTTCTGTGCGGGTTTAATGAGTTCAAGTCGGAAGAACCGGTCATAAGGGATCCATTCCCCTGACCGAAACTCGCTCACCGCTTAGGTGAAACAAGGCTCCCAGTCGTGTAGACGGCGCCGTCGTGCCGGTGGATTAAAACGCCCATCGGCTCGCATTCCGCGAATCCCCTCTTTTAGTGCACTTGGTCGGGCAGGGGACGGGAAGAGATAACGCATTGCTGCGGAAGGTTTTTTTTTTCTTGACTCGAGATGCACAATCCATACGTCATCACGATAGTCATTTCTGAGCATCATTACCTATCATAGCTGCTCTCGGAGATCTGGTACACCAGAGTCTGCTACAAGGCCGTCATCGGCATCACGCGATAACGAGGATGGCGGTGGCTCGGTTCCCCTCATTTCCAAGCCTTCATGCTCATCATCGTCGTGATGATCCTTATCACACACGTCGGCCTCGGAGTTTTGACGTTCTTTTTCTTGAAATGTGAAAGCGTCGGACAGGTTGACAGCTAAGAAAGTTTTTGGTAGCTTAACCCTGCGTTTTCTCGCGTAAGTAATGGTGAATTGAACGTTTGACCAAAATAGTTGAACAGAGACACTTACTGGTGGAATTTCGCTCTTAAGGTCTCAATGATCTTCTTCCAGTCGCCATGAGGGGTAAGACTTCGCCGTGGCGCGCATCCGATACAGTGCTTGCTGTCCAGCTGAATATCTAGTGGATCATAAATATGGCAACCCGGGCTAATGGTGATTCGAATGCTGTAGTTGAAGGCCGGCTGACCAGGCAGTGGTGCATCCAGCGCGCCCTTGTTTTCTGACTCGTATAATTCGAAACATATCTGGGAAAGATAATCTAGCTCTGGTATAGTGCGACGGTTGATCTTTGTCTCGATACCTCCCTCAAGAATGCAGTTGAGCAGCGTGTAAATGTGTGATTCTTTAGTGAAGTAGAAGAACGATTTGGCGTCTTCTGATGCCTGCATCTCCTCAAGATCTTGGACTATCTCTTTGAGAAGAGGCAGCGAGGTTAATAGCCCGATTTCAAGCTGCTTTAGATTAGTGCTAACCCGTGAATATCGTCCATATGAAACTGACCTTCTCACTATCCGAAATACCATACTCCTGAGGGCATATGAAGTCAAACATCACTTTTGCTAGCTGATACAATTCTCGAAGCGGCTCGAAGCGGGCGTCCGTTTTCGCCTTGGTACGATTATTGCCCCTCTGAAGATGGAAATACTCATCAGGCTGTGCGATTTCGCTTGGGTGTTTCATCCATGACCTTCGTCGGAAGATCCGTCTCATAGCATTCTGTGCTTCTGATCTCTCGCCCTTTTCTGATAACTCAGACTTATCGGCTCGTTCGCTGGGAGGTGATGCCAGAGTCTGACTCTTATCGGACTTATCATCGGTTGTCTTGCCAATTTCATCCGTTTCTTTAGGCACTTTTTTGCTCTCCCGGTTGAGAGTGATGCCAAATTCTTCCTCCAACATGTGTTTGGGTGGCGTGAACACCCACTCGAGAAATTGGCGATTATGTAAAGCATCGAATTTCATGGTGTCGTATAGTTCCGATATTTTGCTCGGATCAATCTTCTCGTGATCGCAGAATTCGGCAAAGAGCTTTTCCCAGCGTTCACGGAAGAGCTCGGCGTCCTCCCCGCAGCACCACCGAGTTTGAATATTACTGATGGTGTTAGCCTGGGAGAGTGAAGAAGCGATTGATGTGCTAGAACTTTCACCGGGGGCCTTTTCCGAGCCGAGACCATTAATCGAGGCGAGTGAGTTTACAGCGCCGCTGTACAGTTTGTTGTAGTTATGTTGCATCACATCGCGGTGGAAATTCATCAACTGAACAACCCTCGTCTGAACCTCAGACGGCTCGGGCATACCCTCAGGCCAAGCAAACTGTGGAGGCCGCTCATTACCCTTTCGCAACAACCCCTTTAGCTTCTTCTTTACCTTGTCCATTTCATCTTTGGCTGCGTTAGAATCATCCAGCAAGTCCTTCCTGATTGTAATGAAATCTTCCGGGAGTTCTTTTTGTTCTAAGAAAGATGCCGCCCAGATTTGCGCGCTCGCCGTGACACGGCGCTCTGAGCTGCTGAAAACGTGAACTTCGTCAAGAATGTCTCGGTTTAATAGCATGTAATCATTCCGCATATTCTGTGCCAATTCCTGGGCCTGATATCTTGCAGAATGAGTCGGCTCGCCTCCCCATTTAACGATCAGCTGGAGCTTATCCAAAACGAAACTATTATCCGCTGCTGTGAATTTGGACATTGTTACCCCAGACATCGAATCCTGACGCCGGGGCGGCGCCTGCCGGATCTTATGTTGAGGCTTCTCTCCTTCACTACTGGCCATATCATGGTGATCCTGGTCTTTCTCAAGAGGCTCCAGCTTCGTAGATTGATCCTCTCCAATTTGGTGATGCAAGGTCCTCACGGCCGAAGAATCCGATTGAACTTCTCCTGGAATATTACTTGCCGAATCAGGTGCTGTCTCTGCCGATTTCTTTTTGCTGAACATTGGCTTGATTTGCACCTTTGTACCAGCCCAGCCGCCTTTCTTTACGAGTACGTTTCGTAGTGCTTTAAGCTTATTAGGATCCTCTTTTCCCTGTTTTATAGCCATGTCTACCGCGTCTAGCACACTAGCCAGCGCTGCCTCCCCAACTAATAAAACCTCTTCTTGGTGACCCTTCAGGAGATCAACGAAGGGTTGTGTATGAAACGTAAATTTATACTTTTGCTTGGGCGTACGATCCGCGTGTCGAATCACTGAAACAAGCCCCTTGAGTTTCCAAGAATGCTTTGGTGGCGGTGGAGGCGGCGAAGGTCGAGAATCGGCGTGCTCTTCCATTTCATTATTCGGAGTAGCTGGGTGTGTCTGCGGAGCGGTCGCAGGAACACTACTGGGGGTGGAGCCACCGCCAGCGAGATGAGCGAGAGGACTAATGATCCCATTTTGTAGCTTCGTAGCTATATTTGCCACGCTCGTCTCGGTCTTCATCGTGGAAGAGGGTCCCGGGGACTTCTCGTCCACATTTAATTCTCTTGCAGAATCCTCCGGTGATATTGTACCGGTGGTGTTAGTCAATGTAGAATGGTAGGGTGACTGTGTGGCTGGTAGCGCTTCCTTCTCTTTGGTCGCCAAAAGCGCCCTCGTGAAGGGATCATTGGTGTCAGTAAGCGCGGGAGAAGGCAGTGGTGGCGTTGGACCACCTCGTCTTATTCTTTCCTTGATGAACATCTCTTTAAGTATGTTGGCGCAGTGGTCGTAGTACGTTTCATTATCTTTAACAAAACTCCACCCATTCACGTCGATAACACAACTCTTTCCCCCGGCCCGGAGTAGGTCAAATCCACAGACCCTTTGCCCAAATGTCTTCGCAATCTTGCTAGCCATCTCCTTTTCTTCGGCACTTAGAGCTGTTACATAGCGAATTTCTTTGCCATGGGTATTGCGCCTGACGATGCCATCCACAACCGGCGATTTTCTCGTCTCTGCATGGCAGTAGTGAGACCCAACCGTGTACGCTTTCACGTCTTCTGCATTATCCACTTGCATGAACTTCTCGTATATGAAGCTGCTGTCCGGTTCGGTAATTGCTCGGGGTACCACAAGGTCCTCGACGAATTCCGAGCTCTTGTTGCCGATTTTTCTAAAGAGTTTTCGGGCACCACCACCAGCAGAGCGTGGAAAATATATGATGATGTTGTGATCCTCACCGCTGGTTGGCTTCTCGACAAAAGGCTTCTTCAACAAAGCACCGTCGACACTGAGTATATCACCATCATCGAGTAACTCGACTTTTCTGGGAGCGCGATACTGCTTAAAATCTGCGGCGTCTAGGTCAATACCGGAAACCTCCTTGGCGTGCTTCGCAACCTCGGGAGTGAGCAGATCTGGCCCACCATCACGGTTCACTTCGATCCGCTGTGGGGTTGGGACATTGATCTTGTCTAGCATCCGGAGGCAAAGACGCCTATCCCATAGGATTTTCTGCATAGGGACATCGTTGACGCAGAATGGCTTCCGAGCCTTGACGTATGCAATTGCTTTATCAAGTGGGAATCCATCTGAATAGAATGATATCAGATAGTCACATATCGGCCAGTTTTCTACGCCTGCTAAAATGTTAGAGACAACATGCCTCCCTACCTCCCATGATGCAAATGACGTACCTTCGTCTAAAATGGTCTTATCTCCGAATACGACAACATCAAAGTCGCGGTTCGCAATGATACGGTTAAGAATATTCCGGCTAGGCTTACTGCGAGCCTTCGAATCAAGGGCACAGACCCCAATGATGCCCCAAGGTGCTGGCTTCGAGTCTTCCTTCTCTCTAGGTTGAGGACCTCGCTCGCTACTCTGGCTGTGACTGCTAGTCGCCGTGCTTCCACTGAAGCGACGTTTAGTCCTGCTCCGATCTCTTTTTGGTTGAGATCGAGCGACGGGGTTAGAAGTTGGGGCAGGAGGATGAGAAGGCACAGGGCTTCGCCTAACCACGTCAAGCGGATTGGTGTGATGGGTAGCCAGCGGTGTCAACTGCGGGCCACCGCCGGCATGGCCTTGGAAATTGGGACTAGATGACGTCGTGACGGTCACGTTGGAGACGCCGGCCTCTGACTGCCCCGGGAGGGGGCCAAGACCCTTGCCCGAAGTCATGAGGCCCTGACCGGAGGCAGAACGTTGCACAGCGCCGCAGTCGGAGCCGGCAGATGACGAGGCGGCGGAGCTTGCAACGCCGCGACCCGATACCAGAGACAAGAGAGATGAGACGGAGACACGCTTAGTGCCGTCCGACTCGGAGAGCGAAGAGCGGTGGTTAAGGCCGGGATCGAGCAGCTGGCCGTGGGAACCGGGGTCCTGGCCGAAAGAGAGTCGCTTGGCAGAAAAACTTCCACGGCTCGATTTGGCGGCTGAGTTTGAGTTTGAGGTTGAGTTTGCCTCCATCTTAAAGAAACAAAGCTAAACAAGCTTAAGACCACTTTTCCCCCCCGGTTGTCGGTACTAAACCTAAGTTGTCAGTTGGTGGTACCTTTCTTGAGGCCGGTGCTAGCCCGTGCCACCTGTAAGTCGCCTAAGCAACTGGCGAGTGTCTCACTACTTACATACAATACGCAGGCAAGTCGAAAGGGCGGGAGCAACTGCTTGCGAAACGCGCAAATAAGACGTTGTCGGATGACAGACTGTCGTCATAGACTTTTAGTTGAATATTCTCGCAGCATTCTTGAGAAGTTATTTCGTGACGATATTGTTTCTGTATCCCTCAACTGAAAAAGCTGTTTGTATTTTCGCTTTAGAATCTGAGCTGGTCCTGGATATGTTGGCTGTCATGCAAACCAAGCGGCCGGTACACTTCAGCGAGAAGGGCAATGTGAGAGAAACAAAACAAAAGTCAACGAAAATATGGCAAATTGTGGGTGCGATACCTGGCTAGGCAGGATAAGGTACCTGCATTACCGTACCTCATCGGGTAGTGGCAAAACTGGGGCAAAGATCGTAGATCTACTGGCCATAGGTACAGGACTCATGTCAGATCTCGGCGGAAGATACTAATACCTCGTACCTACCACCTTATCAGCTGCAATACGCAAGACATGAGTTTGTCGGGTGGGAGTGACGGTCGTTGCCGTCGTCAATGACAGTATCTAAGAGTCGAGTACCCGAGGCAGTCTAGAAGGAAGACGGCAAGGAAGCTAGGCGGCAGACAGTTGATATCAAAGGAGGCGACGATGTAACTACTGTAGGCCAGGTCCCTAGCATTGTTGCTTAGCCGCCAGGAAAGAGACGAAATGTAGCTAAGAACTAATCACAATCGTACAACAACTGCACCTTCAGCAGTAGTTCGGGCGGCAGCGTACACGAGGCGCTCTGTTGGGCTCTTGGAAATGGGTCAAGTAATCCAGGTAGGACTGTCCGATTACCTTCTCAAGTAGAGGCGATATAGGTTGGTTATCTGTCTACATCCTACCACTCACTAGGTGCCTATACTTCATTTCCTAGTGCCTGCCTAGGTACCGAGACATGGCATGTGTTAGTAGGTAGAGAGACCTCATGCGCTGATGATAGAGGGCCGAGTTGGAGGGCGACTCCTTCGCATGTTCGATTCCTCATTGTGTCGTATTTATCTGTGAATCAGTCGCACGTGCCAGGATCAGATAGGTACTGTGACGTCTGTATTCGTATAAAAGAATGACAGCAGGGGTCCAGGGACCCAACAGCTTCCCTCTATGCGTATTCGCGTTATTCGCGTAGGTACACCTTATAGGGTTTAGTGACTCGGCGACGGACAAGGCAGCCAATGGCAGCGCCGTTGCCGCGATACTCGGTTGGCTCCTTGTTGTTGGTCTGGGGAAATACAGACGGAAGAGTTATTATGCACTTCTGAAGCTACGATACCTGAAACCTAAATCCTTCAATGTTCCAAATAACTGGTGCAGTAGAAGTAGCTTACATTTATCAAGTACTTATTTGCTGCAGGGAGTACCTACATGTATGTCATTTATCTCGAGGTAAGCGGCTGCATGTCATGTAAATAAAGTACCTGAATTAGGTAATAAAGTACACTTATACTTCGTAGGAGGTAGGATGTAACTGTGCAGTAGCGCAAAACGATAATCGGTACCTAGGTAACGATAAGAGATGCAGAGAAGAAAAGTGGGGCATCAGCAGTCTCACTTTTGAACTATTACTACATAGATGATCATACTACCAGTACGTAGGTCGACACTTCTTTCTTGTTCAATCCGCAAAAAGGGGTTAAAAGTAGTCGTAAGGAAGGAAAGAGAAATGAACATTAACAATATATAGCTTGATATATAAGAAGCTGACGGGCTACCAGCATTGTGCATGGACTTGTGGAGGGGTCTAAGGGACTGTCTAATGAGAGCCTCTGATTGGCTCAATTGGCAAGCCAAAATATTTCGAGCTAAAAAAGTTCAAGAACAGCAAAAGCAGTCGCACTCACTTCTCGAGCGCTGCTTCACGAACAGATTAGTGCCGCCGTTTCTTCCAAGAGCGTATCTGCGCGCTGTCAGATAAGGAAAACAGCCAAGGCGGCACACTTATATAGAGGGAGACACGAGTCCTGCACCAGGCCAAGTCGAGATCGCCATGCCGCATTCCGACCTAGATGGACCGCTGGTAAAGCGCCAGAAGCTGGGCTCCGTAGTGAAGCCCCAAACCGAACGCGCCAAGAGGTCTCGCATCTTTGCTCCCTACCGGGTAAGTAGACGTCTTCTCGCTGACACGGAGCTGTGCGCTGACCGACATCTGTAGACTGTAGGCCTGGTCTCGCCGACCGGCGTGCCCTTCACCTCGATTCCCTTAGGCAAGACGACGTTCCAGGTCACAACCTCGGCCGGCCGCTCCCTACAGACGTACGACCTGAAGCGCGGGCTCAACCTTGTGTTTATGACCAGGCCGCAGACGCCCTTCGAGATCACCGCAACCTATGCATGGAAAAAGAAAGTCTTCGCGGCATGGGGTGATTCAAGCAGTGGCGACTCCCACCAGGGACTCTGGATCTTCGAACGGGGAAGGAGAGTCGGCCACTTGGAGCTCCCCTCCGACTTGCGACAGCCCATAACCCAGATCCTCGTGTTTGGGTCTTGGATAGTGGCTTGTTCGGCGACGAGGATAGAAGTCTGGACGACGGCAACTCTTGAACACTATACTACGCTCTTTACAATGGCCACCCGGAAGGGTGATAACGAGATCACCGGCGGCATATGTACCATGCCGACATATTTGAATAAGATTTTCGCTGGGCGTCGAGATGGTTGGGTGGAAATTTGGAACGTGTCGACTGGGAAGCTCATCCACACCCTCCTGCCTCCATCCCCTAACTGTGGCGCCGTTACGTGTATGCAGCCTTCACACGCGTTATCTCTCATGGCTATATCTTATGCTCAGGGACCGCTCGTTATTCAGAACATTCTCACCGATAAGACGCTTATCCAACTCAATGCTGGCGCAGAAGATGCTCCCGTGACAAGTATTGCTTTTCGCACGGACGGCATGGGCGCGGGACATGACGGCCGTAAGGATGGTGTTATGGCAACTGCGACCAAAGAGAGCGGCGACATCACATTCTGGGATCTAAATGACGGTGGTCGAGTCATGGGCATTCTAAGGAGCGCCCATAATCCACCAGCACGGGATGGTGCTAAGGTTCGTGGTGGCGGCGTAAGCAAGATCGAATTCCTAGCGGGGCAGCCCGTCCTCGTCACAAGCGGCCGAGACAACTCCCTCAAGACTTGGATATTCGACCAGACTCCATTTTCTCCTGTGCCAAGGATATTACAGACCCGAAGCGGCCATGCCGCCCCTGTTACGTCGCTTCGTTTCTTGCCTTCAGATTTCGACGGCGCCGAAGCAGGTAACAAATGGCTTCTTAGTGCAGGAAAAGATAGAAGTTTATGGGGATGGAGTCTTCGCCGAGATGGCCAAAGCACCGAATTGAGCCAAGGAAATATACGTCAGAAGGCCAAAAAGCATGGGGTTTTGGCCATGAACGCCCTAGGCCACGGCCCAACCACCACCCTCGAAGATCTAAAGGCTCCAGAAATTACTTGCATTGCTTGCTCACTGAATCGAGATGGTGGTATGGGCGCCATCCCGGGTAAGCAACCGATATGGCAAAAGACGCGAGATCCGAAGAAGTCCATGGATGCCGAGATCAGCGGCATGACCGGCTGGGAGAGCGTTGTCACCGCTCACAAAGACGACCCATTTGCACGCACCTGGTTCTGGGGACGCAAGCGTGCAGGCAGATGGGCATTTCAGACAGGTGATGGTACAAACGTGTCAACCGTCACGATGAGCTCTTGTGGAACCTTTGCTGTTGTCGGGTCTGTCGGTGGGTCAATTGACATGTACAACTTACAATCCGGCCTACACAGACAGCGATTTCCATCCAAATTGACACCCGCACAGGCTAGACGGGTCAAGATGCAGCAAGCGAGACAGGCAGACACAGTCATACAACTTGAAGCCCGCGCATCTTCCAAGTTCCTCCCAGGCACGGGAAAGCACATGAAGGCCATCACTGGAGTCGTAGTTGACTCGATGAACCATCTTGTGATCAGCTGCTCTCTCGATGGTCGGGTTAAATTTTGGGAATTTCTAACAGGAAATTTAATCCATGAAATCAATTGGGCGCCGATGACTGCGATCACTGGTTGCCGCTACCACCCTGCGAGTGATCTCATAGCCTTTTCATGTGACGATGGATCTATCCGTGTGGTAGACATAGAAACGAGACAGACGATCCGTGAATTCTGGGGCTGTCAGGGCAAGATCAATGACTTCACCTTCTCAAATGACGGGCGGTGGATAGTAGCCGCATCCCAAGACTCCATTATAAGAGTTTGGGATCTACCAACAAGTCATCTTATTGACGCGATCCGGCTCGAAAGACCTTGCGCCGCTTTAGCATTCTCAGCCACAGGCGAATATTTTGCTACTGCATCCGAAGGCGAACTAGGGGTTAATATATGGAACAACAGGAGCCTTTTTACACATGTTCCGACAAAGCAAATATCCGAGAGTCTTGTACAACAAGTTTCCGGGCCTACAGCCTCAGGAGAAGGTGGTCAAGGGCTACTGGAGGCAGCATTTGAAGATGCCGACGCGACGGAAGATGAAGATGAAGTTGCCGCACCCAATTTAGACCAGCTCAGTGCTGACATGATGACTTTAAGTTTGGTTCCAAGGAGTAGATGGCAAACTTTATTACATCTCGACTTAATTAAGAAGAGAAATAAGCCAAAAGAACCGCCAAAAGCTCCCGAAAAGGCACCTTTCTTTTTACCATCCACAACAGGAATACCGTCTGCGAATCAGAATTCACATGAGGCAAAATCTAACAACCAGAACGAATCAAAGATCACGAAATTTGACCAAAGTAGAATGGAACAAGCGTTCACGGGTAGTCTGCGGGCTGGCGCTGTCAGTGGAAACTGTAAGATGCTGGATTCTCGAACAATTCTCTTGCAACGTTTATTGACTCTTCCTCCAGATGACGATTTTATTGAGCATCTAAAAGCTCTGGCTCCGGCTACGGCAGATCTTGAACTACGCTCACTTTCGCCCGCCGAAGATGACGACTCAAACGAGTTGCTGCAATTTATCCGAGCTATGACAAATCGTCTCAAGGCAAGACGAGACTATGAACTTACCCAAGCATGGATGACAGTCTTCTTGAGGTTACACTTTGACTTGATTCTTGAGAGCGATAGTCTCATGAAGGCATTAGCAGAATGGAAGCAACATCAAGCCGAGGAATGTGAAAGGTTGGATAACCTGGTCGGATATTGTGGTGGTGTGGTCAACTTTCTGAGGAGCCCGAGGACATGATGGGAGGACACCATATTCTAGCTATCCGTACGATCACAGCCACAGACAGCTTAGACCTAGGTAATCACATATGCTGCCAATGGCGTTTGTATATGCGGCTTACCTTGTACAACTCAACCCGAATCATCATTTGGCAGCTTGTTTAAAGGAGCGACCATTTAGTTAACCGCCATCACGCCACATCCATCATTCCTACTTCTTAGAATCACATATGACGTCCACTTAGTGATGAAAGCTACGCCACGGCCTATCGAAGCTAATCGAAGGAGATCTCGCAAATATGGCAGGTGTGCGGTGGGATGTTGGAGATGACACCCTTCCCCGCAAAGAACTAGGGAAAAGATCTCTGATGCAGTTCACAAATATAAAGTTCCATAACCTCCCTTTCAAGCACGTCAAAATTAGTATACCTGTTTCTGATATAACTGGACTATCCACGAATGTGTTAAGATGGTTTCTGTCGCCCTCAACCAACTGTTCGCCACTTTCATCAATGCCTTGCACATCCTCCATAACAATGCTGTGCTCGACGCATATGGTCACCTCTCGGTGCGCAACCCAAACAATTCGTCGACCTTCTTCATGTCCCGTAACTTGGCGCCAGCCCTTGTGTCATCTGCCAGCGACATCGTAGAGTACTATATCTCGGATGCGTCGCCGGTCGAGCCCAATGCGCCCAACGGCTTCATTGAGCGTTATATTCATTCCGAAATTTACAAGCGGTACTCCAATATCAGCACCGTCGTGCACAGCCACTCGCCCGCCGTGATCCCGTACAGCATCAGCGATGTCCCTCTAAAGCCAGCGATTCACATGGCAGGGTTTCTGGGTATGTTACTTCGTTCATGCTTACCTTTAAGTGTGTATGTGTATTATTGTACAGGACTGAATAGAGCACGACGTCGGGTATGTAGGCGATCGAGTCCCCGTCTTCGACATCTCTAAATACTACAGCAGTAACGACACCCAGGATCTCCTCGTGCGCAACGTCCGCCTGGGCGCGGCGCTCGCGGCGGAGTTTTCCTTCAAGGGCGGTGCTGGCGAGACGGAGAGTTCGCCGGATTACTCTGTTGTGTTAATGCGCAGCCATGGCTTCACTGTCTGCACCACGAGCATTGAAGCCGTCGTGGTCCAAGCTGTGTACACGCAACTCAATGCGCAGGTGCAGTCGGATGCGCTGACGACTAAGCACGCATACTGGGGACAGAACCTTAATTCCGGGTACCAGCTCGTCTATCTCACGCCGCAGCAGGCGAGAGACAGCTACGCGACGAACGCGGGGACTGCGCAGCGTCCCTGGGATCTCTGGGTTCGCGAAGTTAAGGTGTCGCCGCTGTACGTAAATGAATTGGATCCGTGATGAACCGGCCATCCGAGATGTTAGTTTGCATCTTAGGCGAAGTGAACAGTTGTTGGTAGCAAGAAACATTTATGAAGTGAAACATTGGACAAAATCATCTATGATCATCTCTGTCCTTGACAACTCTTGACTACGACATACGTTCATCTGCTTTGTACTCTTTCCCCCTTCCCCTTGCAGAATTGTCTCAGAGCGGCAGCGTCCTTTCCGCCTCGATTGATACGTAAAACAAGCGCCTGGACATCTCAGGCCGTTTCACATAATCCTCACACCTCCCACACCGCTCCATCTCAAACCCAGAGCGCCGTGCAGTCTGACGTAGTACTCGAGGCACTAAATATTCTATACGATATTTCTATTAGATCGACAGTGATGTCGGCAGTCGGTGAGGTTTTGAAACAACTAGGTAGCCATGTGGCTGCAGCTGATATAAAGATTTTACACGCTAGATTTCGTCTTCTCTTCCGCTGTCTCTCAGGGCATGCTTAACGAGAGGACCTAATGACAGGTCGTTCATCGGTTAGAGTCGTTTAGAAAAAAAACACTATAGTGTTCTTCTGGCGTGTGTAGTCTGCATTTCTCGCTTCTGGTTGTTGGATATTCTTTACACCTTTTAGAGAGGCTATTTAAGTAACCTCTGTCTTCTATAAGTGTGATTGACTAGGCGATGGACTGGTGATGTTGAAACACCATATAGAACAAGATATCACGCGGCTATTCGCTGGTTCTTGTAGCGCGGAACAAGGCCACTGAAGCGGTGTATATAAGACATTGCAGTGGCTGGCGTTGTTAAGCCGGGGTAGAATCGGGATGTGGGACAACTGCTGCAACCCACATTCCTGTCCCACTTGGTAAGTAGACAGATGTTGTGCAGGAAGCGCTAACCTGAGAGAGGAGCTTCGGTTGTTTCCCTCCTTGTCTTCGGCAGTCGTTTGGTCAGTACCTTACTTACATAGGTCGAGAAGCATTTAAGCATGTTTGAAGATTGGCTGCTGAATTCCAAAGTTTGTCGAATGCCGTACTAATTGAGCTACAATTATGTGGTAACTCATCAATACTGAGGTAGAGGTAGAGGAAGAAGATGGAACATACCGTCAACTTTGACCTCATCGAAACATCTCGGATTTAGGTACCATGCCCCACGTCTAAAAGTACGCCCTAACCTAGGCCGTTAGTGTAGATAAGTAGATGAGCCAATGAGTCTAGAATGTCGACGATCACGTACTGCTACGCACTGTTGTTGTGATCGGTAAGCCTTATAAAGCTCAACAATGCAGCCCGGGACTAATTTCGTCCATGTCTCTTCTCGCGATCCAATGATTGGCCCTCGTTTTCTTTGTGGCTATATCAGGGTTAGCAGCAGTAGGAGGCATGGTTGACCGCCTATCGGGAATGTGAATTTTTAAATGACCTTTCCCTTATAAGGCTTCGGTGGGAATGAATGGCGAACGACACGGCGGAGCATATTCCTGAAGCCAGAGAAATGTCGTCGGGGCAGCAGCAGCAGCAGACAGCCGGGGGAGTCGACGGGGAAACGCCGCAGAGCTCGGCAAGCTCTAATGCCTCTCAAGCAGGAGAAAAACAGATGACGACGACGGTGGGGGTCGCCGGCGATGGGGCTAGCGACGACAGGGAGCCTGGTATGTCGCCGCTCGAGAGGATCACGACGAGCTTCGGGGCCCGTCCGGCGTGCTTCAAGAATACGCTGCAGGAGGTCGCCTTTGTGACGCAGGCAACAGTGGCGACGGCTTCCTCGGCCTTCCTCGCCGGCACGGCACTCATCATCACGGTCCCCGTGTCGATGGACTTGAATATGACGCAGGGGCAGATTTCGTGGATTAGTGCCTCGACTTCGTGAGTACTCCCTCCAACTCCTTTTCTTATAGTTGTATCTTATGACTGCCCATGACAAAAACAGCTGACGTCCTTGACCCGCATAGATTGGTCGCAGGAGCGTTCCAGCTTGCGCTTGGTCAACTGGCCGACCTGCTGGGCCGCAAGGCCATGTTCATTACAGGCATGGCAGGCTTCAGCCTTTTCTCGCTCCTCGTGGCATTCGCGCAGAATCCGTTCTGGCTGCTGATCGTGTGTGGTGTTCTGGGTATCCCCGCGGCGATGGTTGTACCACCCGCTATTGGGATCTGTAAGCCAACTCCTCCTCCTCGTCTTATTCTTGTTCAACGACCTCTTTAGATGCGTTCTCCCTTACAAGCCCGAAACAATGCCCCGGGGTTCTCTTCTCAACTTCAGAAACATCTACAGAGAGTAGTTAAATCGAAACTTACTAACTTGAAGCTTTGCAGTGGGCGCTGCATACGAGACGCCTTCAAAGCGGAAAAATGCCGCGTTTTCGTCCTTCAGCGCCGGGAATCCGCTGGGCTTCGTTTTCGGTACGATCCTTTGCGGTGTCGCGACCCAGCTATTCAACTGGCGCGCTGCGTTTATACTGCTGTCCATCATCTGGGCCGTATTCACCGTTTTCGCGTTCTGGGCTGTGCCTAATGTTGAAACATTTGAGCGAGCGCCACTGAGAGAGCGACTGGGCGCGTTGAAGCAATTTGATTACGTAGGGACCATCCTCACGATTCTCGGGACTGGCATGTTCGCTGCTGGTTTAACGTATGTACTCCGCCTAGTGGCGTTCATTGCCTATACTAACCGTGTATCTAGACTTGGCCCCCAGGATGGCTGGTCGCGGGCTCATGTAATCGCGCTTATCGTCGTCGGCATACTGCTTCGTGAGTAATTGTTGTCGCTATTTTCTTCTCTGAGCTATGCGTACTTCAAAAGCCTCTCTGAAATCGAAAGCCATGTCTTTTACGTTCTATATAGGATGAATATTCATATAACACGCTCAAAATGGCAATAGCTAACGGAGAGACATCCAGTCGTGGTCTTCATCTTCTGGGAGCGAGTCTTTCCAACGCCATTGATGCCTCCGCATATCTGGAAAGACCGGAATTTTAGCTTAGTACGTGTCTAACTAAAAAAATATGAATATCCGACAACTAACGGCGCTTAGATCATAATCGTTGTTCTCCTCGGAAACATGAGTTTTCAGGCTACGGGGTTCTGGATCTCATTTTTCATGCAACAAGTCCAGAGATTGTCAACATTGAATGTCGCTGTGCATCTTCTGCCGATGGCTATCGCTGGTATACTATGGAATATACTGGCGGGCAGGATTCTTCACAAGGTTAACAACACAATTTTGATGGTTTTCGGTGCCGTCAGCTATCTTGCAGCGGCTCTGCTATTCTCCTTTATGAAAGCGGACAGTAACTACTGGGCGTTTATTTTCCCTGCTCTAGTTTTGAACGTTGCAGGCGCAGATCTACAGTTCAATGTCGCCAACGTAAGTTACTTCCCTTCTGTCCTTGTTCTTACCCGGGTGTCATGCTAATTTCTCATAGATGTATGTCCTGCAATCGCTTCCCAGTCATCAGCAATCGTTAGCCGGGGGGATCTTCAATGTGGTGATCCGGTTATCGAACACAGTCGTCTTGGGAATTTCAACAGCCGTGTTCAGCTCTATCGAATCGACACCAGCTGGCATCGCAGATCCGATGCTCAAGTACACCAGGACTTTCCAGACCACGGTCGCACTAGCTGCAGCCGGGGTCGCC
Source organism: Xylaria sp. FL0933 (assembly GCA_022578765.1). Taxonomy (NCBI): domain Eukaryota; kingdom Fungi; phylum Ascomycota; class Sordariomycetes; order Xylariales; family Xylariaceae; genus Xylaria; species Xylaria sp. FL0933. The sequence goes on along the minus strand of MU389779.1, from coordinate 87,040 downwards.
ATTTCTCCTTTCATCAGGCTGGGCACACAGGGAAATGCTCCAAAGATCGAGGTTCGAGAGGGAGAGGAAAAACTGTGAAGCTCAACGGAGGGCATGGAGCCGCCGAAGGTTCATGTCGACAAATGAAGCTGTCTTTACCTAGTAGGACAGCGCGATAATAGCCGAGACGTCCCGGTGAATATTACGAGAAAGCCAGGAGACTATTAGAGACTGCAAGCCTACATCTGATATAATTAGGCGGGTTAGACAATTGTTGCATGCAAATGCTAGATGTCATGAAGCGTAGGACTCCTCCCTGGCACATATCAGATAACAGGTAAACGGTTTCCGATATTCGGACATGATCGGGTTTATCGGATTAATGGCGAAGCAACGACATTGATTGTGGCCGATTGCGCAGCGCTACAAAATGAGATCGAGAAATGATCTGAACCGAGGAAAGCCGTCAATGAAGCACACGAGGTGCGGAATTATGGCCGTCTCGCATTAGGGATTGCGCGTCACACGCCGTTAACCCACCGCCTGGGTTGATAAAATCGCTAGGAGGCCGAAAATCGGGGATTCAAATCGGGGACTCAAATCGTAGAAATATCTAGTAGCCTCAACAGGGATATTTCGACTTGCGAGAATAATAAAAGGATGGGGTAGGACGAGCAAAAGAAATGAAGATGCAAAAGGGAGCGATAACAAGGAAAGAAAAAAAAGAAAATCAAGTCTTTAAATAAATCAATACTTGCTGTCGCGCAATTGATCGCTAACGATGACGTCAAAACGCGCATGCAAGATCGAGGTAAGTCTCGTACAGCCAGCCAGCCAGCAGCACGGGATGCTTGAAACGATACCAAGATGCGCCTTCTGTTTCAATTGCGATCGTCTAAAGATAACAAATTTCCGACCAGATCATCCCGTGGGATCATTTGAACCCCGAACACGTACAACGTCTGCACGACCAGCGAGTGGCGTGTGGATGGCGGGCAGACGAGGTGCCAGAGTGGGTGGAATCTGCGAAGAGAGGAGGCAAGATGTTCTACTGGGCTGTAGGTTAACTTCGAGCCCCTCGGCACTGGCGCAATATTGAAATAAATCCGCTGCGGCCAGGTTCTGGCCGAACACGTTCCGAATCGGAACACGCTGCTAGCACAACATGTCGCGGCACATCCTAACGTTCGTAAAACCCTAGCTAGGTTGGAGTGCTTCTACTTACGCTCTATAGGAAGCAGAGCCTCTTCGAGATACGGCAGCAGAGGTACGGCTTAAGCAGCGGCAGCCAACAGGCAGAGACTTCACGCCCGTCGGCCATGTAGCACTCGAGGTCCATGATGCCGAGGAAGATGCGAAACTAGGTCTCCCACCCGCCACAGTCTGGGTACACCAACTTTTCATATCCAGTGCGTTACAAGGGGGTGGGTATGGTGTTGCAACCATGGCCCAGGTTGAATCCGTAGCGGCGCAAGAACCTATGAATGGGAAGTGGATGGCATTGGACACCCTAGCAAAAGAGGTGCAGAAGGAGGCGGGCGACGCAACGTCCATCGACATAGGGATGGGAAATATTATACCGGTGGTGAGTTATGCGGCATTTCATGTCCAGTCCAATACAGTATTAAGTACATCTAGCAGACGTCGAAGGAAGAATGGTATGCTCGTCAGGGATACGAGACGTACAGACAGGGACCTGGGTATACTTACCAAACCCCAGACGGACGCAGCATTCAGCTACGAGTCTCGTATATGAAGAAGAGAATCAACGGAGACGACACAGCGCCCGCCACACCGGGCTTAAGCGACAAGATAGATAGACAATGAAGGGCGCAGCGAGGCCCTCTGTGAGAGCCGGGCAAGCCTCACGACTGACGAATTGGACCGAGAGACGGAATGGAGGGTGAAGAAGGCGGGAGCTGGAACCAACAGAGCCAGAGCCATATTATCTCGAGTGCTCTCCGGTCAATGTCGAGAGCATATATGGCCCGTTCCCTTCGAGATCAGCTTGCATCCCGGCGACGCTGACATGTTGCCCAACGGTTGCAAGCGCGAATGGCACCATCTGGGGAGGGTTGCAATGTGGGTTGAAGAATGAGATAGGCGCGCGATGGTATGTTAATGGCTCGAGGAGGCACGGGGTCGGGAAGCTTATGCAGGACAACTCATCAAACATGAAGGTGTGAGAACCAATGAGACCGAGAACACATGTTGAGGCTATCGCTTGACACGATTCGATGAGCAGTACGGAGCTGTTTGGAGCAGGTTGCTTGGTCCATCCCACGAGCCTGTAAGAAATGCAGCAGTCGGCGAGATTGGAGGTGCTCTGTGCAGATAGTGCCCCACCCTTTGCCCGCCAAAAAGAGTACCTTAGGTGCCCCCCAAGGTACTGTACAGTGTAGACGAATGTACCACCTGGGTTTGCTAGGTACCAAGGCCCACTACGCCGCCCATCTTGGTACCTGCTGTAGGTACAGGCAACAACGAACAGGGGATCCTGTACTTCCCCAGACAGACAATGACACGGCCAGGGCAGGGGCTCTCTGACGATGGCAATTGACAACGCGTTGCCGGTAGACGTTCGTTCGTGTGCGAGGCTTTCCATCCTCAACAACTCCCCACCATTCGAACATCCCGCAGCCCGTAGTTCGCAGTCCGCATCCCGCATCCCACACCCGAACAGATCGGACGCCCCGGACGCACACCGTGCCTCCAGACCTTTCGAAGGTCCGGCCTGTTCATGTTCATGTTGCGACCCAACCTCGTCGTCGAATTGGGCAGGGTGGAAACATGAAAACATGATACATAACCACTCGCCTCGAACCTCTCTCATCCACCCAATTCGGACCGCCCACCCACGAGCCCTACGATTCCCAATAGCAGATCTATACACACAAGCATGGTTCTCCCCGTGAGCGTACACGTACTCCTATCAACAACCGCATGAAGCCGTAGTCTAGAACCCACGAAACCCAAAGTAAGCAAGACAGCATCGAGTCGTGTCGTGTTGCCCTCTTATCTGCCCGCGCCACTGCGGCCGTCGAAATCCACCTCGTCGTGTCCACATGCCGCCGGCTACTGCCTCTTTCTTCAAACAGTCCAGGACGAAGATGCAGGCCTGGGTGACTAACAATCCCGGGTTGGGCCATAGCCAGCCCGGCGTCGCCACCTCTGCTCCTGCGACGACCTACGATCCTGCTCCCCCAGGCCAGGTCCAGACGCCACCGCATTCTCAACCTCAGCCTCAGCCGCAGGTGCAGGCGCAGGCGCAGGCGCAAATCCAGGCGCAGACACGCCACGTAAACATACCTCAACTAAAACCATCAACAACAACGACGCAGCAGGCCTCACCGGGCCGTTCCCGCTCTCCCATCATCCATGCGAATTCTCAGCGCGCAGCGAGCGTCACGGCTGCGCGGATCCCCATGTCCTCTCGTTCTATTCAACCTCATACCCGAGATGGGTCCGTGAACCTCGCGCGCAGCAAAACGATCTCTTCCGAGCCCTTACAACAATCCAAGAGACCAGCGCCCTTCTGGGACGGCTCGACAGCAGAGAACTCCGCATTCAGTGACACTACTAGTAACATGGATTCTAACGCGCCGTTTGCCTATCGTCAATTGCCAGTTCAGGGGCATCCTGCTTTAAGTTACCAACAGCATGACAGTACACGTCACCGTCTTGCTCCGAGACAGCTAGACCGGGCAGAGCATCCGCCTCCCTTCATAATTGGCTCTGATGGTTTGATTAATGAGATGGGTAATGAAAATGGAAACGGTCTCACCAGAAGCGCTTCAACCCCGGATGCTAGGAGTCAGCGTGGTGGCTTTAAGGAAATCATCTCCGATAATGGACGTGACCCGTATACCGATGACAGCGCATATAATACATCTCCAGAAAAAACACCATCAGGCAAAAGGCTACAGCATCCCAAAACTATCCCACTTAGACCCACTACTAGACGCGAATCGTATCCCGAACGTATTGTTTATCCAGACGGTGATCCTACTACGATGCCACAGACTCTGAAGCCTCACGTCTACCTAAATCCCAACCATAAAGAAGCCGCTCAAGTAGCGCAAGCACAGCCGGAGCGCTTACCTAGACTGCAAGTACCGGATCACCAGCCACATCGGTCAACTATTTTTGCTGACACGGATACGCCTATGGTTAGTCACCAAGATGATTCGGAAAATGCCAGTATTGAACGAGAACCGACGCCTATGCCCGCCGCAAAGCCCAACGGGAAAGCGAAGACCCAAGTGAATCGACAGCTCTTCACTCGATCTAGTAAAGGCAAAGCTGGCCTGCGAGAGAGCGCCATGCCTCGATCTTCACCTGAGAAGCGCCAGCCAGCCACGAAGAAGCGTTCATATGAGTTAGATTACGATGATGGGGCGTTAGCGGCTATGGATTACGAAACTTTGAAACGAGAAGAATTTGATTTTGATCCCGCCCAAGCTGAAGCCCGGTCGGTCTTTGAGCCGCCTCGAGGTACCTTACCAGAGAAGTTAGAGCACTTCCTAACCAAGGACCAAGCAAATCAGGTGAATTTCTTCACCAAGATGTCCGTCCGTGATTGGGAAGAGTCGGGTGACTGGTTTCTCGAGAGGTTCGGAGACATCATGGTTCGATTCAAGGAGGCGCGGAAGGAAAAACGAGAAATTGTGAACGCATTCGAGAACGAGATTGCAGAGCGAGAAGAGGCTGTACGAAACAAGATTCATGGTATTGGACAGACCCTAGCCGACTTGAAGAGTGAGGGCGAAGGTATGATGTTGAACAAAGAATTCGATTGATCTTCAGCCAATAGAGTACGGACCTGGGGTGCGCGGATTTGCGGAGCAAGGATGTTGCTTATATCTAAGATTTAATGTCAGAGATGCTGTGCGGAAGATCGGTAACCGGAAATGGGGCTGTATGACATTATCACGACTTACGACCGCATAAGCCGGAGTTTTGGGGTTTCTGCTTCTACTTTGCTTCGCATGTAGCTTTTTGCTAGATCCGGAATTACAAAAGCTTCTTTGCAAGAGATGAGACTGCATGGTGGCAATCAACGGAGATTGGCTGATTATTCCCGCTCTTAGGAAGCTGTACTATAGTTACAAGTCGCTCTCATATCCCCGAGGTCCTCATTAGAAATTCGCAAAAACGGAGGGGAAATAAAATAAATTTTTTGAACCGGAGAAGGAGAGGCATTCAGAATCAGATGACTATTGTTTTCTTTACTTGTCTATTCTTACCAACCACTAGTCTCAGCTGGCACCGCAGCTTGTTGGCAAACACACCGCTGCGCAACCTATCAGTGAATAACTCGTATGCAGGGTAATAGGCGTCAACGAAGCGCAAGACCTGCTCGTCACTCATGCCGGTCCCACGCTGCGCCCGCAGCATGGCCTCTTGTTCCAGCCGCCAGTCGTAGACCCACTCGGTCTCCTCGGCGTCGATGTGAATGAAGGCGTCGAACAGGTCGGTGATGGCGTCGTAGGCGCCCAGCTTCTCGTTGATGAACTGCAGGTGTCGGAGGTCATGCGACTTGAGAGTCCGCGACGGCGCGTTGTATTTCTGGAGCACCTCGGCGGGCGGCAACGGGCGGAAACCGACGCACCAGCCCTCGAAGATGACGACTTGCACCTTGGGCTGGCCGGGGGCGTTGACCTCGGGCCAGCTGGAGGGCGGCACGCGGTCGCCTTGGCCGGAGAAGAGAGACTTGTCGTATTGAGGGACTCGCGTTGGGCTGCCGCTTAGGATGGCGGCGAAGAAATCCCTTGCTAGGTCCATGTCGTGCGTACCTATAGATGTAGATATATATGGTTAGTTTGCTAGGTTGTGTAAGTGAGGAGGAGGTTGCAAACGAATCTACTATGAAAATAACAAGTTGAGCGAGAAATAGATGTCATGTGAGAGTCACCTCCTCAAAGTGAAACATAAGGATAAGATACGGTTTGAGAAAGATGAGATGAGAGAGATAAGGTGAGATAACATACCCGGTTCACCCCTAACCTGCACAAGCGCATTGTCTGGCATCGACGCCGCGAGCGCGACCTGGTCGTCGTGCGTGAGGTAGAAGTCGTCGATGCTGCATACTAATGTCTCGAGGCCCTCGTCGTGACGCAGCGTCTCCGCGAGCCTGCTGACCAGCGTCGTCTTGCCTACACCTTGCACGCCGTTTAACCCGATGATGAAAGGGCGCGTGGACCCTGACTTTAGGTGCGATTGCAGCCGTTCCAGTATGAAGGGTATGCAGATCGGGCTTTTGTCATCGATGATCTCGGTGTTAGTGGTGGAACTCATCTTCTTCGCGTCTTATACTATGTTTGCCGCCTTCTTCATTGGATTGTTAAAGAAGACTTGTTAACTCTCTAAATGAGGTCTGATAGTTTGGTTTGTTGGCGAGCTTTCAGCAGCGCGGGTATTCTTAGCCGGTCCTGCGAGGTTATAACTGGGCCGTTCGTCTTGAGGGGCCGTTAGCGATGAGAGACACCCGGCCTCAGATGCCTTAAAACTCGTCTCATACTCTATCATGTTGCAATGGAAATTCAAACTAGACACTCATTTAATTCATAAATACCAAAAGGTTACCATATGATAAGATTACAGGCAGTCTTTATTTATGACATAATAAGCATATGTATCCATGAACCTGAGGAAAAAAACTTGTAACTACTCGCGCGACAACAGCTGCACGAACATGTATGCCATCAACCTTTAACTGTTAAGATAAACGGGTGCGAACACTAGTGAGAAGCGGCAAGAAATACTTGAGGATGTTCTAGATAGACAGAAGATTCGAAGATGATAGCCCTTTAACTGCGGATTCAGCACCAGTACAAAAATAACTGGGTCTTCAGACCTATATTTCCAGGTGACATCATCGGTACAAACCATAGTCAAGCTACGCCCCACGAAACAGCTAAATAATTCTTTAAAAAAAAGCTGTTTATTTAAAAATAAATATATATTATTAAAGCTTAGTTCGTCTTTTACGTTTAGGTGTTTTTTTGTACGGAAATCTACTGAACGTGTTATTCTGGGCCAACTAGCTGCGACTGCAATAGTCGGCAAACCGCGATAATTAGGTGCGGATATAAGGACCACCATGTATTGCCATGTAACCACAGTCAATTTCGGTACATATTTTACCACCTAATTTAGGTGGAAGGGCGTGTACCTTGATTTTCTGTTATTTAATTGGCTGATAATCCTGGCTTTTGTTTCTTGGCAAGTACTGGTGCCAACCATGTTTATGTATACGAGTAAGACGATTGTAGGCCTTCGACTCTAGTGAGGCCAAGTCAAGTCCGAGACATTGGTCTCTATTCTTTGCTAGCGGCCTGTAGAGGTGAGCCAGGTATTTCATTAATTGCCATCTCAGCTCAGCCGAGGACGTCCATTTGTCGAGGGTCATATGACGGTAATCGTCGGATAAGCTGTGAATGAGTCCTGAGTCGCTAGGTACCTGAGGTTGGCCACTCATAGCATCTTAGCGTCGCGTCGCGGGGAATCTTACTAGTAAGTGGTGTGAAGTGTGGGGAAATAAGACCCAAGCCCCGGGGCTTGTCAGCTTCTCTAACGCTTATGTTTAGCACTTTGTGCCTTTCCGTGATGGCGGGAGAAGGGTAGCAATTTCAGTTGGCTACAGTAAATCGTCGGAGTTTAGCTTCCTCTTTGCCAATTGTTTCTATAGCGCCCGAAAACACAGTATCTCTATAGTCTATCTTAGGAAATATTGAAGAGCATCTATGAATGTTTCGCTGAACCGGATCAATATTCTAGAAGCCTACTGTAAGGTGATACAGCATACTAGTCGAGTCGCGTGCATGACCTCATCCTGTCTTCAGGAGCTTGACATGTGAATTCCGGGGCGTGTCTCTAACCGGATTGGGCATGGCTGAGCTGCCGCGTGCTCGGCCAACGACTGGATGGGTCCCCTCGGCATTCCAGTCAAAGCTCCCAAGCTGCCTCGGCTGATTCCTGTAGCGGAGTTCTTGGGCGGCATCTGTTTCTCTGGGCACCTATTGCGTAGCTGCCTCTGTCTGTTTTAATCAGCCAATACTTTACCCGGCACAACCGCAGCGGTAGCGACCTTGAACATTCACCTTCTGTCCATCATCCATTCTCCATCTTCCTCACCTCCACATCCATTCTCTCCGTCTTCCTGTTTCTCCTCCTGTCTTTGTCTTCTTCTGTTGTACCTAGTCTTCTGAGTCAAGCACGCCATGTCGGGTCAATTGCGCTACGACGGCCAGGTCGCCGTCATCACCGGCGCTGGTGGTGGTTTGGGAAAAGCATATGCCACATTCTTTGCCTCAAGGGGGGCCAAGGTTGTCGTCAATGACCTCGGTGGCTCTTTCAAGGGCGAGGGCAATTCGACAAAAGTAAGTCGGAGACACCTTGCTCACCCTCATAATGCTTTCTCAAGAACTTTTCTGGCTGACATGGTCATGATTCCATAGGCCGCCGATGTGGTCGTCAACGAGATCAAAGCCGCCGGCGGTGAGGCCGTTGCCAACTATGACAGCGTCGCGGACGGCGAGAAGATTATCGAGACTGCCATCAAGACTTTCGGCCGTATCGACATCCTCATCAACAACGCCGGTATACTGCGTGACGTGAGCTTTAAGAACATGAAAGATTCCGACTGGGATTTGATCATGACAGTGCACGTCAAGGGCGCCTATAAGTGTGCCCGTGCAGCCTGGCCCTACTTCCGCAAGCAAAAGTATGGCCGTGTCATCAACACTGCCTCAGCCGCTGGTCTGTTCGGCAACTTTGGCCAGGCCAACTACTCCGCTGCCAAGCTTGCCATGGTTGGTTTTACGGAGACCCTGGCCAAAGAAGGTGCCAAGTACAACATCGTTTGCAACGTCATCGCTCCTATCGCTGCCAGTCGTATGACTGAGACAGTCATGCCCCCCGAAATGTTAGAGAACCTGAAGCCTGACTGGGTTGTGCCCCTTGTCGCTGTCTTGGTCCACAAGGACAACACCAGCGAGAACGGTTCCATCTTTGAGGCCGGTGGTGGTCACATGGCTAAGTTCCGATGGGAGCGATCAAGTGGTCTATTACTCAAGCCAGATGAAAGCTACACCGCCAGCGCCATCCTCAAGCAGTGGAGCAAGGTCAACGACTTCTCAAATCCCCAATATCCTTCTGGGGTCAACGACTTTGTGGGTCTTCTTGAAGAATCCATGAAACTAGGCCCTAGCCCGCAAGGTGAAAAGATCGACTTCACTGGGCGTGTGGCCTTGGTGACCGGTGGTGGTGCTGGTATTGGCCGCGCTTACTGTCTTGCATTTGCAAAGGCCGGTGCATCGGTTGTTGTCAACGATCTCGTAAATCCGGACACGGTTGTAGAAGAGATTAAAAAGATGGGAGGCAAGGCAGCTGGTGTTAAGGCTTCCTCTGAAGATGGTGACAAGGTCGTCAAGGGCGCCATTGATGCTTTTGGCAGACTTGATATCGTTGTGAACAACGCTGGTATCCTACGAGACAAGGCTTTCGCCAACATGGACGACAGTTTGTGGGATCCGGTTATGAACGTCCATCTGCGAGGTACTTACAAGGTTACCAAAGCTGCGTGGCCCATCTTCCTGAAGCAGAAATATGGACGTATCATCAACACTACTTCAACGAGTGGTATATATGGTAACTTCGGCCAGGCCAACTATTCTGCAGCTGTAAGTTGAAATTGCCCAATTGAACTGATCAGCGCTAACCTCTGGGTTCAGAAACTAGGTATACTAGGCTTATCTCGAGCCCTTGCGCTTGAGGGTGCCAAGTACAATATTTACTGTAACACGATCGCCCCCAATGCTGGAACAGCGATGACTGCTACTATTCTTCCTCCAGAATTAGTACAAGCTTTCAAGCCTGACTACATAGCTCCTCTGGTTCTTGCTCTTTGCAGTGATAAGGTCCCTGAAAACCCTACTGGTGGCCTCTATGAAGTTGGCTCCGGTTGGTGCGGCCGCACAAGGTGGCAGCGTTCTGGAGGTGTTGGCTTCCCTATTGATGTGAAGCTAGAACCTGAGGAAGTTCTTAAGAACTTCTCTAAAATTCTTGATTTCGAGGACGGTCGAGCGGATAACCCTGAGAAGACGACGGCTTCAATAGAAAAAGTTATGGCAAATTTAAACAACAAACGAGGGACATCTAAGGTATGAGCCTTTCTATTTCCTGATGCCTCCGTCTCCACTGTACATATTAGTTCTCCGCTAGATAGCTTGAATATGACTTTATTGTTGATAAAACCCTTCTCTTTTAGCAACCTAGCAAGAACAATCAATATCTCGAAGCGCAAGAAAAGGCCAAGAAAGCGAAATCCGAGCCATCTGAGTTCACCTACACAGACCGTGATGTCATACTATATAATTTGGGTATTGGTGCTAAGCGCACTGATCTTTCCTATGTTTTCGAAGGCAACGAAAACTTCCAGGTTTTGCCCACATATGGTGTTATTCCGCAGTTCGACACCAACATGCCCTACAGCTTCGACGACCTGGTGCCTAACTTTTCACCCATGATGTTACTTCACGGCGAACAGTATCTTGAAATCAAGAAATACCCTATTCCTACAGCTACCAAAACCAAGAATCAGGCCAAGTTGATCGAAGTTGTGGATAAGGGCTCTGCTGCCATCCTGAAGAGCGGTGTGACTACAGTCAATGCCGAAAACGGCGAGGAGCTCTTCTACAATGAATCAACAGTCTTTCTCCGAGGATGCGGTGGATTTGGCGGTCAAAAGAAGCCCGCTGACCGTGGTGCCGCCACTGCTGCGAACACCCCTCCCAAGAGGGCTCCTGACGTTGTGGTAGAATCGAAGACAATTCCTGAGCAGGCAGCAATCTACCGCTTGAGTGGAGATTATAAGTGAGTTTCTCCTATTCTCGATCTATTTCTGCTTCCCTACTACCTTGCCTACCATCATGCTTCCATTTCCCATTATACGTAGCTAACCTAATGTAGCCCTCTTCATATTGATCCGAGCTTTGCGAAGATGGGTGGCTTCAAGGAGCCTATCCTACATGGACTGTGCTTCATGGGAATCGCTGGCAAGGCTGTCTACGAAACTTTCGGGCCGTACAAGAACATCAAGGTTCGGTTTGCTGGCTCTGTGTTCCCAGGTCAGACGCTCGTTACGGAGATGTGGAAGGAAGGAAGTGGCAAGGTCATTTTCCAGACGAAGGTCAAGGAGACGGGCAAGCTCGCCATTTCGGGAGCAGCTGCCGAGCTGGTGACTGGTTCGAAGAGCGAGAAATTGTAGAAAATGGCACGAAAAGAGGAGAGACTACAGTCCAGTGTACGGGATAGGGGTTGAATGTACAATAATGAATCGACGTATAGGTCTGTCATTGATATTATATGAGCAACACGAAAACTCTCCACGAGTTTTACGATCGAATTATCTCTTTGATTATAGCTGCCCCGACTCAAAGTAATCAGTGAAGGGGTGATGGGACATTTGGCTTGGTAGATTGTATTATTCAATCTAATCGTGCTATATAGCTGCAGGCAACCAGGAAACCAGCGAGAATATGTGCGCGGAGATCCTAGTACTTGCTCCAAAAAGGGGTTGCCCGGATGGTTATTCGTTTTCTTGTTTTGCATCCTGGTATATTGTTTGTCTTGTTCTGGAGTTGGCGTACACTATAGGGTTGCTCTCTGTAACGTCCGTAATTTCAACTGTTTATTGTTTCCTCTCAGCTCTTGCTCATAGTGATCAGTCGGGGTAATTCTTGATACTCAGTACATAATTAGTACTCACGGATACAAATTGAACAAACAGCCAATTGATTACTCAGGAAAGTGACCGAGAAGGCTTAAGGACTCTTGAGTCCTAAGATTCCACAGCCGGCTGAAATTGTCACTCCGTTGCATAGAGCTCTAGTTTTCGGCTAAAACGTAAATCGAATAACTTTCTAGTTTCTCAGGGAGAAGTGTATAAAGGATCAGTGCTTCTGAGAACGATGTATTTCGACCCACGTGGCAGACATGAATTTTTGTTACACATACTATCCCAGATACAAAGCTAGGGAGCATTTTTTGCGTAACCCACCTCCACTTTCATGCCAGAGATGTTTGTGTGCTTCCCTTGAATGTTCTTAACATACTCTGGGAATAGAAAGAAGTTCTGCTAGCAACTCAAGCCTAAGTTTCATTTGAAATATTGTTACGAGTACAGAAGTTATAACGAGTTCTTATCTTATCCTTCTACCTTTTTTTTTTTTTTCTTTCCTTTTTCTCGAATAAAAAAAGAACCATACTACAGTAGTTGTGAGATATAACGAATGTCTTTTGTATGCATGGGTGCATACTTAGTCCCGCATCTGCCGGCACAACTCGAGGAATAGGCGCTGGCCACGGCTTAGATCTTCTCCGCTGTGTTCCCTTTCTTCTCGTCCAAGTCTTCCCTCAGGATAGGGGTGGCGATGGTGGTGGCGGCCGGATCTTATAGGCTCGTATAAGTCTGGGTTGCCTCCAAAGCTTGTACTATCCTCATCTACCTGTGGCTGCACTTCAACATGCATTCGAGGCCTCCCCGTCGCTCGATCAACATACCGAGTAACTCTCGGCGCAGCTTCCGCCCACCTCCTTTCTTCTTCTGCTTGTCGCTCATCCATCTCTCGTCGTCGAAGGCGTGCATCTCTATCTTCGTGTTCTCTGTCCCATTGTCGTGTTTCTCCCTGTTCATATTCTATATCGCGTAGACGTGCCTCCCTTTCTTCCTGCTCTCTCTCCCGTCGAAGTTGTCTCTCCTCTCTCTCTTGCTGTTCTTGCTCTCGTCGAAGCTGTATTGCCTCCCTCTCCAATTCCTCGCTCGAGTATCGGTGATGGTGGCGGCGTCTGTGACCGGAGTTTCCGCTTTGGGAGTGATGATATTCGCTCGGGCGGCCAGCTGAGCTCCTAGGTACGTAGGGATCATCATGCCTTTATTCTAGAGTCAGCGAGCTAAGGAAGAATCAATAAGAGGAATTACACACTCATAGTGGTCGTGATGGTGGCGATGGGAGTGATGTCGCGACCTCCCGTTTCTATCATGATCGTGCCTCGACATCGTTCTGGTTCTGAGAGTCTTTTTGTCGTGAAGATTCTGCGGCGATGAGGATGAGGATGTCAGTTGCTTCTCGGGACTAAAGTGACGGGAGAACGGCTCTTTAAGTATTCGTTTTCTCAGGTTGCACTATGACGCTTCATTGTAGTTGGGTAATAGCAAAGGTATGTGAATGAATCACAAGTCATAACCATACTTGGCATATGTCAGTCAAAGCGGGCAACTGTTAGTTTCACGATACTTGCACACATGACAATATCTAGGGATAATGAAACATTACCCTTCAACCAATCAACACTTATCGTACAAGAGCAACTGAACGGCATGACGCAGAAGTCCAACATCGTAGCATCAAGACAGCGAATGGGAAGTAAGCCTAAACTTTAGTAACATGCCAAACTGTTCACATGTTCGTAAGCCTCGGATTAGCGAGTTACGCACGGAACTTGAAAAGGGAGCAAGAAAGCGTGATGTACGGGTAAGACAGATGGAATAGTCAATAACTACTCCTCAGGAGACTCACACATAGTCACACGCTCAGCTTGATACACGTACGTCTTGTCTCTGGTGGCCGTACACGAGACTTGCTAATCTTGGTCTGGGTAAGCCGTGCCTCTGCTTGCCTAACTTCTAAGGAAATGAGGAACGAGGGGGCAACTTGTATGACGAGCCTTCTTACCAACACCTAGCTGTTAGACAAATTACGAATCGGTCCTGCTGTCCTCTTCTTTCTCGTTGTCTTTACGTACATATATATGCTTCCATATAACCGCCTCATCAAAGGTAGGACTATCCGCCAGTATTTGGCTACTTAACATCTGAGACCCCATTGAGATGGTTCAATGAACGCCGAGAAAGATTATACCTGCTTTGAGACCATTAAGCGAGCCTCACAGATTAGATGAACACGATGTTGCGCGTGATGAGTTGGTAACCTAATCTAGACTAATTGCTAGATCAAGCGCCCTTCCCGCTATCTTTGACTTACTTCGGGACCGGGAAAAAGAAAGGAAGGCAGAAAAGTCAGGGCGTCCAAGGTTTTTGTGTACTACGAAATGACGTTCTCTTGTTTCATGCACAATTTCCTCGTTCTTTCCATGTGATGTGAAGGCTTTGGAACTCGACACAGGTACTTAGTACCATCTCTAGAGCTAGGGTAAAGGATCCTTGACGAACCAGGCTCGGTGCTTGCATCAAGATAATTCATCGAACTCGGTTTTGGTCGGGGTCGAATGAATGTAACAAGATACAAATTGGCTTTATGAGATCTTTAAGCACATATCTGTATAAGATTCTTTTCAAGGAGTTTGTGAAGCTCTGAGAAAGACTGGTTCTAGAGATCCCGGTGAAAAAAAGCAAACGGGATCATCTCAGTTGATATCTGAGAGGGTTCAAAGTCGATCACTTAGTAGGCAAAAGGGTCCGGCGGCTACAGAACTAGCAAGACTGCGTCAATTTAAGCTGGCTACCACCACATCAGCAGTTGAAATGACGACAATTAGTGGTCATATAATTTGATATCGAATCTCGAGGCAGCTTTCCTCGTAGCCCCGTGTAGACGACTGGCACAATGCTGCGTTATTTATTTTTATCGCCACTAAGTGTAAGTTTGGTCTAGACATTTGAAGTAGCACAACACACTCAGAGGACATCTACAGCATTCTGCTGAGGCTGTACATATGATGGTTAACCCGTGTATTTATAGATTTTGCATGTATAATGCTGTTCTGACTGCCTGGGTATCGTCTGTCATACATATTATGAGTATGATCCCATCCTGACTGGCTCGTCAGGTGTGTTGTTATTATGAATAAAAGATGATCAAGTCTTTTCCTGGCTAGTTTGCCAATGTGCCAACGCCCGGTTAATGCAAAGCCCCTTCGTCCGACAAGGTAAAAAAGTAAGGAAATGTAGTGCTTGTGCTTTGTATATGCATGCCCAGAACACCACCCTAACAAACTCCAGTTTCGCCTGGCTATTGTACCTTCGCCCTATCTCGTGACCTTAAAACTATGAAGTTTTCCACTAGAAAATCGCAAATGCTTTCCACTGTTGGCATCCTACCACCATAGAGCGCAGAGTCGATGACTCCCCTCTTATTAGCAAAGCCCATACCATCAGCATAGCCGGCGCCGCTCTCAAGGTACGCCTTTTCCGCGTTTGTAAGTTCGCGACGTTCTGTTTCTCTCCACCTGCGCTCCGCGTCCGCCTTGGCTTTGCGCAAGGTGGCGTCCGTATTCTCCGTTTCCCAGAGATTGCATTTATCGCACTCCGTACACGGTCTACCGTCGCCCTCGGGTCGAAAATGTGGACAGAAGTGTTGATAACCCTCGTTGGGGGCGCCGATATCCTTTCGGCAGACGTAGCACATTTTGTAGCCACACGGACAAGTCAGCTTGTTGCATCCTTCCGTCTTCACGAAGCATGTGTTGCAGCGTGGACATACGCGCTTTATTGCCATAGACATGGCCTGCTCAACTTGTGTGCGCAGGGCGACGAGGGAAGACTCGTGACACAGATGAATGTCTACCCATGCTTTTGAGCACGACATACATGACAACCGCCCACAAGCTGGATTCTGACAGGAAAACTTTAATCCGCGACGCCGGCGCTGGTAACGGTTGAGCGCTGCTGCGAAATGTCGATAGACGAATGATCTAAATGAGCCATTCAAGCTGAGGACCAGACAAATCGCGCCGATGCCAAGTAAAACCAACGAGACTGGGGAGAGCAAAAGCGAGATGAGGATCAAGATGGCATTAGGAAGTGAACTTGAGCGAATCTTCGGACGAGGGGCATCGACTGGCATATACAGTTCGTCGACTTCTGCGTAATTGCAAAAGGGGCATCGGATCAATGGCAATCCACTTGCGAGAAGACCGTGCTCCGCCAAGCGCTGATCGAGTTTCCCCAATATCTCGGCTCCTTTGTCTATTTCGCTCATAGCCCGTCGGATGTGGTCAGAAGAGATGCATCCCTCACAGTCGGCGGAGGAGACAGCGGGGCATCGCAATGTACCCGTGTCTTTCTGTATACTACGCTGCCATGCTTGACCAAACACAGCCTCTGTTATAGACTGTTGTACGCAGCGAAAGCAAACCATGTGACCCTCAGCACTGCAGGTTGTCATCTCCTCGAAGACAGAGTCAGTGTAACAACAGGCACATTCATACGTAGCCTCACAGGCCTCAGCTTCTTCCGTCTGTACCGACAATGCAAGAGCACGATCGGCCCTTTCCCTCCTGTCTTTCTCGAGTGTTTTGAGGGGCACAATGAGCTCCTCGAAAAGTTCACGGTCGAGTTCCGCATTACCTGTGGCTTTCACTGTAGGCACCAGTGAGCCACCCTCGGATGGCCTCCAAGAAACTAAGGGATGCGTCTTTGCCTCGGATGATGTAACAGGTTTTCGGCGAAATATAAGTGAGGAGATGGCGAATTTCCACGACTTCGATGATAGGTCAACAAGGGTTGGGCGAGCGTCGAGGTAGGAGTAGTTCGACTCGGAGAGCACAGCGCTGATGGCGGATCTAGAGAGACCCTTGAATTCTTGCAAAGCCAGGGCCCGAACCGCCGCCTTGTATGCTGGTGTTCTGAAGCTTTCGGTCTTGGAGACCGATGTTTTCTGTGCGATCTGCTGGTCCAAGGTGCGCCGGCGACCCTTCACATAGAGGGAGGGATTCTTCAGCAGCATATCCGTGATGACAAACAACTTTGACTCGTCGGAGAGGTTGGAGAGCATCTCGCGGAATACTTCTATCTGCACATCCGGGAAGAGAGAGGACAGCGCCTCTAGGTCGTTGTTCAGGCTGAGGACATCGTTCGGAGGCGTTGCCACAGGCTCCAGTTGCGATTCATCAAATATGTAACCGGACCTGGAGGAGCATTCGCCGGTCTGCAACTGTAGTCGCGATTGTGACTGCGATGGCGACGGCGAGGGGGAGGATGATGATGAGGGCGGCGACAGTCTTAGTTGGCTCGAGCTTTTAGAGCGGCTTCTCTTCGACAAGGTCCTTTGCCTCAATGGCCTCGACGGCCTCGACGAGGTTCCAAACAGGTTAGAAAGGAACATATCTGTTGATCGGTCTTTGATCGAAGCTCGTCGGTCAACACCATGATCGCTTAGGACGAAGGAAGCTCGAGGTAGGAGTGACGAGGGGCGAGAAACGAAGGAGCGAGAACAAGGACAAGGCCATCAAACTATTATCTTTTCCGAAGTATCGGGGACGCGCATTACTCCGCAGAGTAGCTGAAAAAGGAGCTAAAGGTCACCGAGATGAAGAAACGAAAGCGTGGAGAGACGCGAATGGAAAGTGCATCGCGACAAGGCTGACAGCTGATGTTCTGGCCGATATCAAAGGTGATGGAATAAATAAATATGAAGCCTTAGGTATTCCGTGTGATAGAGAAGAAGGGTCCCCAAGCCAGAACGCCGGTCCGCGGGATGCGACACGCCAAGGGTCAATTCTGCTACCTAAACGCGGTGGATACTCGCCTACCTAGGTGCTCACTAGCAGGGATAATTAGGCCCTTCTTTGCCATTTACAGTGATAGCGGGGCAGCCTATAAGTAACTTATACACCCAATCAGTACCGTTTAGGTCAACGAAAACGAATACGCCAGCTTAGCAGTATAAAAGGAGCAGTTGGTGAATTATATATTGCCAGATGTGTTAGCCCACAGAAAAGGGTTGCTTCAAATAAGGCATATCTGCGCAAGTAACAAGATAGTTTAATTCAGTCTGCACTATCTCGACGGAGGTGTATACGATGTAAGTAAACTCTTCGTGATTACGGTACCGTCATTGCTGGTTCCATCCGTGCTAACTTTGATATCATAACCTCTATCTATCATGTCTACAAGCCCGAGACAAAAATGAAACCCATGAAAGCAGGTATTAGGAAACGCTCCGTTTCTCATTATGCTTTCCCGTTGAGGAATTTCTCTAGATCTTCAAATTCTCCACTATGTCTCATCATATCGTAAAACTGCCCTTTCGCCTCGTACAGTTCTTTGGGACTGCCCACCCTGTACAGGTTGAAGAATGAATAGTTAGCGAAATTATTCCTATTATAAAATAGCCGAGGTTATTAGACTTACTCTAGGACTGAGCCAGCGCTCATCACCACCACGCGATCATAGTCGATGATGGTCTTCAGCCGATGGGCAATGGTAACAAGCGTCCTGTCGCCTCCGTGCTCATTCAGCTCTTTGCGCAATACCTCCTGTATGCCCTGATCGGTTTCGTAGTCCATGCTCGCAGTCGCCTCGTCAAGCAGCATGAGCTTGCTCTTGCGCACGAGGGCTCTGCATAGCGAGAGAACCTGGCGCTGTCCGTGAGAGAAGTTCTCGCCTCTGGCTTTCACCACGGTGGACAGAGTAATACCCGACCCGTTCAGATCAGCACCAGCATCGCCCTCCGCGTCGCGCTGGACCTGGAACGACGCGATTCCGCTGCAGTAGTCGAGAGCCTTTTCGACCGTTTCCGTGGGGACTTTGTTTGTCGGGTCGAGGTTGGAACGGACGTCGCCGTTGAATAGCACTGCTTCCTGCGGGATGATGGTGAGAGACTCGCGGAGTTTCTTCCGCGGGAAACTTGTTATATCAACGCCGTCAAAGAATATCTGACCTGATACGATATTGGTGAAACGAAGCAGAGACAAGACCAACTATCACGACAAATTAGGGCTGCTCAAAATAGACGGGAAAAACTTGTGCTTTACTTACTGTACTTTTTCCCGATCCCGTCCGTCCGACTATGGCGACTCTTTCACCTGCTTCGAATTTGAGGTTAATATTCTTTAAAATTTCAGGGCCGTCCTCATCGTATTTGATGGTGACATTGCGGAACTCGACTGTGCCGCTTCGAGGCCAATTCTTGGGCAAGACCACCGATGGGTCGTCCGAATAGGCACCTTTGTCCTTATACTCATCCGGCTTTTCTTCAGGTTCAACATTGGCATATTCACTAACACGATGATACTAAGGGGGAATTGTCAGCTACCTAGAACGTGGACGGCCGTTCTGGAGGAGTGCCTACACTTTGAAGTTCGACCTCAACTTCATTCATTGCCCGCACTAGGATGACAATAAGCGTGTTCAAAGTCTAGAGTTACATTGGGTTAGTAGAGCCAATAGATTTCCCTCCAGAATCACTTACAGTCGCATTCGATAGAGAGAAGCCGACAATACCGGCAGCAACGACACCAGCTTTAGACACAGCAATGGCACCGGCAGCGACGGTCACCAAAGTCGTCATCATGTCGATCCTGAGCGCTATCCAACGATTGCAGTTGAATTGAGCCTCCAGAGCCCTCTCAAGCACTCGTAGCTTCTCTGCGAGCTGGTTTCCAAAGGTCTCCGGCATGCCGCTACGAGCCCGGATGACCTGAAGCCCAGCAAGACTGTCCGCAAAATGTGCAAATACTGGCGATTGCGCCGACGAAACCAGTCGCTTGACAGCCACGGCTGTCCTGGTATAGATCTCTCCCGCGATAATGCCTACGACGCAGCACGCGGCAACTGGGAACATGAAGACAGGAAGGACGGCGCTGACAGCAAAGCTCTGAAAGACGAGGCGAACGGCGTTCTCGATGGTCATACGCAGCATGCCTATTATAGCCGTATCGAGGGAGGCCATGTCCCGCGAGAAACGGTTAACGATGCGGCCGACAGGCGTCGTCTTGAACCAAGAAAGGGGTACGTTCATGATAGCCCTCATGAAGTTATTGTGGAGAGTTCGCGCCGCGATCCAGCCTCCGCGCTCGTAAGTGATGTATGTCAATCCGTTGAAGAACGTGTCTCCGAAGGTCCAGGCAGCATATATGCCGAGATAAAAGGCAACATCATAGGCATCGTCCTTGTCATACGCGTCAACCCAGATTGCGAGCCATAGTGTGGTTCCCACGAATGAAGCATTGCTGAGTACGCTCATCAAGATGGCGAGTAAAGCATGAAAGGGGCTGCCAAACAATCGCATGTAAGAGAAGACTGGGACTTGGTTAGTAATACGGTAACAAGCGTGTAGATCTGCTCAAGAAAATAATAATACTGACACTGTAGACGTGCGGTTTGCCCTGTCTTTAATGCCTCCTGGGTGACTTCATCTTGACGCTTGGCCGCAGCAGCAGCACTCTTAGCATGGCCATTCGCAGTCGTACCGTTGAGGCCCGTCCCGTTCGTTTCGGCGGCATTTGTGGCAGCCACTTCCACAGTAGCATCCACATTACCTTGGTCAAGGAGGGCCTCGTCTAGGCTGACCGTGTGACGAGTGATACCTATGTTTTGCTGCAAATCTTTGATTTGACCATTCTCCATGGCAATCGTGAGGTCCGCTTGGGGCGCGATCCAGGGGAGCTGAGTAACGAGCACAACGGTTCGTCCCCGCAGCAAATCGCCGCAGAATGCTTCTTTCCAGAGCATTGCTGATGTCTTTGCGTCTAGTGCAGAGAATATGTCGTCGAGAAGGATAACGGGGGCCTTTGAGTACAAGGCGCGAGCCAGAGCTACTCGTGATTTTTGACCACCGGATAGTGAAGCTCCATTTTCCCCAACTTCGGTCTCGTCTCGTTCAGGGAACTCATCCATGCTAGGACCCGCGAGGTTAGTAATTGTAATTTCGTCTACCTTCAAGCGCGTTTTAACACTGTGGGAGGTTTCCAAGACATAGTCTCGACCTAGAAAGGTGTTCATACCCAACAGTCCCTAGAATCATGACAATAAAAGGAGAAAGAAATCCTAGAATCACTTACTCGATGGCCAAGCCGCATGCTTCGATGACTCGGTCATATCTAACTTGCTCAAAGTCACTGTTGAATACAATGTTTTCGCGGATCGTCTCATTCTGAAGCCAAGGACTCTGGGACGCATAGGCAACATCTTTCGGGCACGTAATAGAGCCCTTTTCGAGAAGAGTTTCCCCTAAAATTCCCATAAGCAAAGTCGACTTCCCGCTTCCGCTAGGACCTGTAACCACGTTCAAGCCGCCTTCGACGAAATCAATAGATATATCGTTCAAGAAGAAGGTGGCCTTTTTGTGACGTCTTAGTGAAGCGTTCGTTATTTTCAATGGTCCCTCCGAGTGACGTATCAAGGGCGTGACATTGTCGAAGTAGCGATCTAACCGTCTAAGAGATACTAGAGTTGCTGTGAAATACCTCGAATATTGCGACGCCATAGACAAATTGCGCCGTAGCGTTCTTACCAAGCTGATTGATGTGAATGCAATCTCGGCCGTCAGTTTCTCCTTGCGCACAACGGTATGAAGTCCGAACATGAGTAGCAGCGCGAAGGTAGGAATGCACTCCGTGAGCTGACCTAGGCATATGTAACTAGAATGGCCGATTAGTCTGCTCCTTATAGATGCGAGAAAGAAGTCCGTCACTTACAGTACATTCAGGCCCCATATCTTCTTCTGTTCGCCTCGGCGAATCGCTTCAATCTTCTCAATGATCGCATCTTCCCAAGCAAAGTACTTGATGGCCCTGATAGATGAAAGGTATTCGGAAACAGCAGAGATGCGCGAGTCTTGTATCTGTTTCATCTCGCGTTGATAGCCCATCATTTTCCGTGAGATAAGTAACGGAATGGGTGTCAGAGCCAACATGGCAGCCGCGCCGACGAGGGCTGGCCAGCCCATCAGTTTGTACAATCCGACCAGAACGACTGCAGTGCCACAGGGTACTCCAAATAGGATCATGACGATATCTCTGCCGTAACAGACGGCGTCGACATCGGCACTCATGAGATTGGCGAGGCGGCCCGCCGCAGTCGCAGCTTGCGGCTTCTTCGGCTTCTTCGCGTCTTTTCCTGAAGCCTCGATCTCCGTGAAGACCTCGTCGTCTAACTCCATAGATCCCATCGCCTTGTAGTAGAGTTCCTGAGTCAGTGCGGCTTTCACCCGCACAATCACGCGAGTTCCTACGAATATGTATCCCTGGAAGGCGATCGTACGTGAAAACGGCCCGATGGATAGCAAGATGAGCCATATCCAGGGCCTAACACTATCAGTTTCGGGACTGCCTATGTAGCCTAGCAGCTTATACATTGCGAAGGGGCTTAATAGCTCGACGGTGAAAGACAGAATGGAAAGCACAGCCATGGTACTTAGTTCTTTTTTTAGATAGCGTAATACCGTCGAGAAACTACTGCTGGATTTGGCGCGTGCCGTGAGGATCCTCGACAACAAAACGAATGGCTCATCGTACCATGGGAGCTTCGGAAGCTCTTCAATCGTCATCTGGCGACGGAAGCCCCTAAGTAGAAGAGGAGTGAGCCACTCGTAAGTGGCATAATACCCGATCCAGCTGCACGTCTCTTCGGGTGACGGCTCTCGAGTTGGAATCTTTTTAGAGAGATCTAGGTCTATGGACGGGGGTATCCATTCCCTTGGCGTGCTTGCAGCCACGAGGACAGCAGCACTTAAGGTTGCTATGCTGCTTACCATGACGGGATTTGGACGCTGGTTGTACGTGACATCCGCATACGGAAGCAGTTCTCCTACGACGACGACAAGCCATGCAGTCACAAGGAGAAAGTTCACGTGGTGCAATGCAACATGTCTCCACTCAAGATCGTTGAACAACCGCAGGAGACCTAAGAGAAATGCATAGGTGAAGAGAGCGACATTGGTCCATTTACCGCCTATCTGAACAGCAGCAACGGCCATCAAGGCCAACGTGGCGGCCCGCAGAATTTGGCTGCATATTTCATATGGTAACGAAACTGTAGACGCATTGGTCTCGGGCAAAGAAATCTTCGAGTATGATCTCTGGAGAAGGTACCTGACGAGGAGCAGGAATGAGGCAACGATAATGGTCAGTTGCAGATAACCACTCTGCGCAAACAGCGAGAGCTTGTGTACCCATTGGAGATCCGCGGAGCTGCGAGATGTCAGAGCGTGTTCATTTCCATTTTCGCTCAGCAGATATACTCACTCATACAGACGAAGATTAAACTGTGGATTTCCAGGATAGCTCTGGAGGTGAAGAGGCGCACCCCAGTCGCTACTGGTTAAGAAGAGCGGATACATGAGGGATCATGCCAAGACGGAACGGAAAGCAGTTACAGAGATGTCTGCCTACAAGAATTTCACGTCATAATAAAGAAAAGAGAGAGGAACAGGCGATTTAACAGAGCGGTGACGCGAGATGAAGGCGGCACCGGAGGGATCCCTGCGGTCAGATGTGCAATACCGATAACAACAAAATCAGAACAGACACACTACTGAATCACCCCTGCCAAGTGCATTTTCTGGGAGGGCTCCGTATTGATGATGTGCGAATTAGCCTAAGACGACATCTTTGGAAGTGGAAAATGTCAATACCACAACAACAGCCAATCAGTTTCAATTATTCTTCTTACATATAGACTCCGTCCGCCTTATACACGACGCCCGGGACGATAGCTATAAATGATACAAGGCTTGGGTATGGTACTTTAAGAAGCCCTGTTCCCGCCCCGTCTCGCGTCGGCGATATGGCTAATTTGCCCCGGTTAACGACAATGTCCGCTCCGAGCCTCCTCTATCGGATACAAGCTGCCGTCAGGATATTCCGTATTTGGTACGCCGTATTATGTTCATGACTCAGTCCGGTCTCCGCCATAACCATCCCATATGTCGTTATTACCGTCAATTTTATCACAAGATGATTGAACATTTACTAGAAGAAAAGGTAGGTAAGAGGTAAGAGGAGAAAGACATCAATCATTAAGCATGATGTACCGTCATACGTAAAGCTAGGTAGTCTACGGTCGCGAGAACCTTCAATAACGGTATTATAAAATTGGTTGCTAGCTGCACAATTTCGTGAAGATACCACTGTCGTCGAGAAACTCTATTAAAAGACAAGCTCCTTCGTGCGATACAAAGACGGCTCTACTTTTTCTATTGTTGTAATAAAACCGCTCTCGCCCTCCCAGTTCTCGAAGGTATTATTGTGACCAAGCCATGTCTATATTGGCGGAATGACTTTACTCTCCTTAAAACTTGGTTCTGCATGGAAGGCAGTATACTGTGGAGAGAGGAAATGCATTCCGCTCTTGGACCCCTTCTATAATAAATGTCGCTCATTCTAAGAAGCGACCAAATCCGTAACCCTTGTAAATACCCTGTAATGCAAGTCATGAATTCATCGTCTTGTAGTTTTTTTTTCGCCTTTATGTTCTATGCCCAGTCGCTCAGTTTCCATTAACGCCGTTTATACCATTCGTACCATTTGCAGCCGAAAGAACGGCTTTTTCCAGCGCTTGCTGTACATCGTGGACCAAATCTTCGGGCTCCTCAATACCGTTGCTTATGCGCACGAGATCATCGAAGACGCCCACGGCCTCTCGTTGCTCCTTGGGTATACCGGCGTGTGTCATGGCACTAGGGACCTCGACCAAGCTCTCGATGCCACCTAAGCTCTCGGCGAGAGTGTAGATCTTGGTGAGCTGGCAGAAACGTTCGGCGGCGACACGACCGCCCTTTATGCGAAAGGAAAGCATGCCGCCGCCCATGCCATTCCGGTGCTGCCGTAACGCGATCGCACGGTGCGGGTGAGAGTCCAAGCCAGGGTAGTTGACGGCAATGACATGAGGGCTTGCCTCGAGGGCCTGTGCCACCGCCAACGCATTTGCGCTGGATTGGCGGGCGCGAAGATGCAGCGTCTTGAGTCCTCTATGAGCCAGCCAGGAGTCGAATGGCGAAGGTACAGCACCACCAGCGTTCAATAAGAAGGCCAGCTTCTCGTGCAGCTCTTCGGAATTGCACGCAGCCACTCCCATGACCACATCGCTGTGGCCGTTGATGTACTTGGTGACACTGTGCACGACGATATCGGCGCCGTGATCCAGCGGGTTCTGCACGTAGGGGCTGAGGAACGTGTTGTCTACAACAACAGCGACACCCCGGGCGTGCGCGACACTGGCGACGGCGCGGATGTCGACAAGCCGCAGCGTGGGATTGCTAGGCGACTCGATCCAGATCAGCTTCGTGTTGTCCCTTATGTGCTCTGCAATGTCAACCTCGATCTGCGGGGTAAATGTGACGGTAACGCCGTGCGCCTTCGCAACGCGCGTAAAGTATCGGTGAGTGCCGCCGTAGACATCGCTGACGCTGATCACATGCGACCCGGACGCCAAGCTTTGGAGGATGGTGGCCGTCGCAGCGCTGCCGCTCCCGAATGCAACAGCGTATTTGGCATGCTCCAGCGCCGCCACGGCCTTCTCGAAGTTGTCTCGGTTCGGGTTCGCGCTTCTGGAATACTCGTATATGCCTACGGGCTTACCGACGGCAGTCTGTGCGAAAGTTGTCGAGAGCGAGATGGGCTCAATGACAGCACCAGTCGAAGGATCGTGTGGCGACCCAGCATGGACGGCAAGAGTTCCGAAACCGTGTACTGGAGTCGGTGCCCGCGGAGGGGTCTCAATAGACGAGTCAATCGGAACAGTCATGATAAGTAATTGGGGTCCAACCAGTTGCGCAGGGCCGTAGAGATCTCGATGTTTGAGCTGAATTGTTCGCCGGAACTGGCCAAGCAGCGGAGATATATATTGTCGAGAAAAAGACTTCGGGGACCAGAAAAGCCCGCGGAAGAAGTGGATTATATATTCGACGCTCAATTAATAAATAAGCGCCTGCCAAGGTAGGTAGGTATCCAATACGTAGGTAAATATTACGCGAGAAGCACCGGGGGGGTAGATCAAGGCGAGAATGACCAAGCAGCCGGCGCGGAACAAAGACAACTGGAATCGACAGGAAGAAGAAAAATAGGTTTGTCATCAGCAGTCTAAAATCTACTCTTTCAAAGTCTACCGTGTCACGTAATCGCGTCATCCCCAACTAAATGATACCATTGTCAACACCATTCTTAGCAAAATTATGATTTCGACTAGAAAAGAACAAGAAGAAAAGAGAGAGCAAAAAATGGAAGCCATTACTTCAAATTTAACAGATCGTTTATTTTAACACGCCTAGTACGGGAGTCCGCGCCAGATCCTATTAGCTAGCTCACTACGAATTTTTTTTTAATATTTGACCCCTCGATTCTATTCTTGACAATTAATTGGTATTTTCGCTTTGCCTTTCTTTCCCTTGTGTGCTCTCTTTCTCGTCCTTGTTCAATTATTTTCTAATCTGTTAACTACGTTGGCTGATGTAGATATATTTCAATGTCATCCAAGCGACTGCTTTTCTCAGCGACTTGCCCCTCCTTGCCCCTCGCTCAGGTGCTTATCAATCCACTCAGTTTCCGCGATACCCGCACCACGGTTGCGCTAAATTAGCACGCTTTTAGGTAATTCCACATGCCGTTGATGCCCGTGGCTTTCCGCATTTAGCAGGTTGCATGTCCCTTTTCGAGTAACATTTTGTACCTGATCTCCGGGAGAATGTAACCTTTCTATCAATAGCGCAGGTATCTGGGTATTAGGAACCCCATCGATTTGGCCCAAGATTACCCATGATTCATAGATCAGACATACCTGAATACAATTCGTTGTTGGGTATGGCGAATCACACTTATATACCAGATATACCCCAGCGAGGATCACCGGGTTACGCCCCTCGTGCAATGACCCTATGCAAGCATGCTGCAGCTAAACATGCGACATTGAATCATAAAGTAGTCAGCCTACAACTAATAGTATTCTTGTACTTCACTCCATCACCAAGAAAGACTATGACGGCCTCGACAGCCCTCGACAGGCTACATAGTATTCTCTCAGATACGCTACCCAAGTAAATACCTGAGACAAGCAGGTGGGTGGGTACAATAACAAAGTGCAGCTAATGTCCAGTCGTAGCACGTTTATTCAGCAGACAGCTCTCGCCCAGTTGCGCACATCCCTACGTTCTCACACCCTTTTCAAACGTTTACGGCAGGCGGAATGCTCGCCGGAGGACTGACCTCCTTGACCGTCAATGGCTGACCTTTGTTCGGCGGGCCGTGGAAGTTTCCCGCACTACAGGCGTCCTGAATCCCATTGCACTTCTTCTCCCACTGTAGCAATCTCGAAGTCAGTAACTGTCAATTTCTCCCATAAGAAGCAAGATCTTCGAAGCCGGCGGGTGTGATGTCCGAAATGAAGAACAAGACCAGACCCTATACTCCAAAGGGTCTCCAAAATAAGAAGATGCTACTGAGATTGAACTTACTGCAACGCAGCCGGCGTCTCCGGTCGGGGGCGCCGAATTGTAGCATGTTCCGGCTTGTTTCCAGCAGTTGTCCGAAGCTGCCCAGCAGCTGCTCTCATCTGTATAATCCGGGACTTCGAAGCCAATCCAGTTGGCGTTCTTCACGATATAGTGGGAGGGGATGACACCCTGCGTCTGCTTCGGCACCGACGGGCCGGTGGTATCGACGTCCCCGTTCTTCGGTGGCGGGACCGCGAAGACTTTGGGTCCGGGAAGCGGGTACGGAAAAGAAGGCGTGTAGATGTTGAAGGTGAGGCCGGCCTCGTTGGCGTGCACGTGTCCGGGAATGCTCACGCTGCGATCGGCAGGCACGTCGAGAGCGGCCGTGTTACTGCTCTGTACGAAGACTTGCGCGCATCCGACATAGAACTGCGGGTCGCCTTTGTTGGCCTCGTGGAGGGCGAGCAGCTCCGGACGGAAGATCCAGTAGCCTGCCGGCAAACCCTTGGGTATCTCGAAGGACAGTAGACCGTTGTTGTCGATAAGCTTCTCAGTGCACCATTTCTTCGTGCTGGCATCGTATCCTTCGTGCCATAGCTTGATCCAGCCTGGCCCGGCGACGTCATCGTTGGCCACGTCGTCGACTTGCTTCGCATACATGGCACAGGGTCCTGTGGTATCCTGTCTCAGCACGAGCTGTCTGTATGAAGTGATTGGAAGCACTGGTCTTACCCTTATGTGAAATGTCTATGGCACCAGGTTGTGCGGCGTTGGCCCATTCTCGAAACTGGAAAGTGAGCTTCTCGCCTGCTGGAGCGGGACAGGTAAAAGCGACTGGCTTGTGGCCATCGGCACCTGGTACATGTATAAGCTTTGCCATTTTCAAAATTATTCGATCATGACTACTTGCCGCAGGCCATATCGTTGCTACCGACCCCATCTACAGGAGAAGTGCAAGTGCCAGAATCCAGAGGCATCCGGACACAAGTAGCCTCGCCTTGCCTGATGTCATCGACGAATAATGTAGTGAGGACGGTATGAGCCTTTGCAGTGACCACAAGGCCGGCCACCATAGCCAACGTGACAGAGAGTTGCTGTTTCATCTTGGTAGTAGTAGCGAGCAAAGAGAGAGGTTGTACAATAGCCGAGCGCGAAAAAGTGGCACGAAGCCTGGAGAACCACGTGCTGTGGAATGAAGGAGAGGATAGTATAAAAGAAGGGAAAGCCTCACAGAAGCTGGTCAACGAACGGATGCATCCACGAGGAAGCAAATAAACAAGCGTGGTTGTGGACGGTAGGATATCCAGTGATATGGCCCGCAATGGCTATTCCTCTTCGAAAGTTGAACAATGAAAGTCGAGGCCCCTTCTTATACACAACAAGGCACCACAAGCCTGAAGGGGCGAAACCAGACACGGTAGAACAAGCAAACATCCTACCCATGTCAGCGACAAACATATGAGCTAGGTACATAGCAGCAACGCAAGTAAACAAGTAGCTGTATCTCAAATGCCCACTGTCCATGCTCACACTAAGACAGACCCGAGGGAGAATCTTCATGATCCCCCCTTATTTTCAAACCCCGTACCACAAAACAGGGAGTTTTTGTTTTGCGTTAGTGTAGCCTCGCACAACAGCTACGATAAATATCCTAGTGCCTGGGGCATCCAATAAGTCAACTTTATTTACGCCTCTCGAGAACAAAGAGACCAGGTATCCTCTCCAATAAGACGTGGTCTCACGGGATGATGGCGTTAGGTGGTCGGTTCTACGAGTTCTATTGGTGAAGTCTGTAATAAGCCGCCAGTCCCTCCATATCGACGATGAAAGGACGATGCCCCTTGTTATCATGAAACGACTGAGCTATCACATATGTGACACTCCATATAAGTTTTCATTACGAAAGACACACGCCATTTTAGCTGTTGTTATGTAGCCTTGCGCTGATGTCCGCCAACCGGGCAGCCCGTGGCTTGAGTTGAATCATGATATCCCACTCAACTAATATAATTAATCAATATACCACGCATGATACTCATCATCATATAATGATTGCGATTCGCAATGGAAAGCGTGGCTTCAGTCAGAATACAACACTCTATCTGCCGTGACATGTATTTGAGCGCCAACGCCAATATCCCTCCATACGAGCTCGCACCACTTTCGATTGTCCATTATTGCGAAAGCGATTTGGCTGTAATATTATTTGATACGCCTCGGCCTATTGATACATGCCACAGCAGCAGCTTATGCTTCCATTGAGGAAGCAGGTGGCGAACAGCTCGCAGAGATTCGAGTCGTGCCGCGGAGGAGTCCATAGGATCAAGCTAGAGACAAAGACGCCATGAACGGCTTCAGAAATATAAGGGTGTGACACAAGTTGGGGACATGCCTCGTTATTCTCAAGGGGCAAGCAGTTCAAGGCATCCAATATTCTCCAAAATTATGCATCTGTACCCCGCGATGGTACCTTGCGTTGTCAGACAATGAAGACAAAACGAAGAAAACGACCCATCACCGTTGTTAGCATGGGTTCCAGGAAGCCACTGCGCTACCCCAGGTTTCGCAACAACCCGGTTTCCGGATGCAAGTATCCGAATTGAGTCAAGACAGTTATTAGGGCGCATTGGAGGTGCCTAGAGAGATAAACTTGAAGAGGGACGGGCGTATTAGATTCCCGGAGTAGAAGCCGCAGCTTTATGTCTCCCATGCGTATGTAGGGGCCTGAACTCGAATGTGTGATTCTCCCTTTCTGAGTCTACCGAGAACGAATAGAATGAATTCTGTCGAGAGAGAACGAGATATGACAAGGGCGCCCAGTGATATTGGTACCGTGATACAGATTGGCCCCGTCACACCAAGTGTAGCAGGGATTGGAGAATGAAGGACAGCCAAAATAATTGATGATATGATGATAGATGGAGCGAACATGCCTTTGCTCAAAGGCAGATTGTGCATCCACGTAGGGGGTAGTGCATACTTGCTTGTCGGCTCCAGATCAGTAGCGAATGGACGCCACAGACTCGTCACACGAAAGTCCTGATAATTTTAGAGAGAGCGGAGATAGATTTCGATTGTACCGTTGACCTAGAGCTATACACAAAGCCCTCGGCGAGGGACGAGTGTCATGTGTGTACACTCCCCATCAGAAGTCTTGTCCCCTTACTCCTCCTCGATCTACCTATTATGATACATCCTTGCAAAGGGGACGCTATGATCCTTCTCGTGCCTTGATGCAATTTTATCTTCACATGGATTCTTTTTTAATATTGTACAGTCATGGCATTATGGTACATTGGGGGCGTCATGGTATTATCGTGAATTCGTTGATTGACGGTTTACATGGATTCATTAAATATCGCTTATTCGTTGATCTTGGCT
This sequence comes from Xylaria sp. FL0933, assembly GCA_022578765.1. Lineage (NCBI taxonomy): Eukaryota > Fungi > Ascomycota > Sordariomycetes > Xylariales > Xylariaceae > Xylaria > Xylaria sp. FL0933. Next base: position 56,510 of record MU389779.1, on the reverse strand, counting down.
AGGATCCTAATACCATGCATGTCAGCAAGACGCAAAAGGACAAGAAGAGGTAGCAAAAACTCACTCGCTATCGCGGAAGAGGTGGTATTCTTCCTCTCCAACCTTAACAGGGGAACCGCCGTACTGGAGCATTCGAGGTTAGCGGTGTCCATATAGATCCTCCAGAACGACAGCGCCATCGTCACGGACAGCGATTCGTGTGATTTCTCCACACACCCGTCTGGCGCTCTCATAACCTCGGTTAAGCTTACCTGGGGGATCAGTACGCGGTCACCTTGAGCGACACCCATGGGCACGCGCGCGCCATCTTTGCTCAGAGCACCAGGGCCAACGGCGAGAACCTTGGCTTCGTTGAGTTCCTTAACGCTAGACTCGGGGAGAAAGATACCGCCGGCAGTCTTAGCCTCAGCCTTAATGCGCTGGACCAGGACACGGTCCAGCAGAGGAACGAGGGACTTGATGGATCGGATAGAGGTAGCCTATACCGCAGATGAAAACACAATCCATTAGTGAACATTCCACCAGGGTGTGAAAGGGTGAGCATGGGGTGTTTAAGTTTGGCATATAGAAGCGGGTACACAAGGGTTCGGAGTGTCGTAGAGTTGGTAGTATCTGTCTTGCAATTGGCAACTTCAGAGACCTGAAACTTACCATTGTGATTAAATATACAGAGAGGTGACAGATATAGATATTGTGGAAGAAAGATTGGTATTTTGAGCAGGAATGGAGAAGTTGAAGCTATCGCGAAGAATAGATGTCTTGGGAAAGCTTTAGAAAGCTTCGATGCGATGGGTCCAGACTTTTTTTAAATACCGTAGTTTTTCCGACCGGAGATGTGGGGCCACCCCGGTACATCTTGTCTAGAACCCGACCGAATCTCGCCATCAACAAATTGCAAGACACACCGGGCATGATAGAGTAATAGAGGCACCTTTCTCATCACCCTAGCTAGATTATACGATATTTATAGCCCCAACAATCTAAATTAGTGGTACCTACATATATCGCTCGATGCTTACAATATGTCTATAAACAGTATCGAGAGTGACCGATAGACGGATACGGTCTCTTATTCTATGCCTGTATAATAACCCTGTGGTTGATTTGCATCGCTTTGCGCTGTAGTTTAGAAGCGCACGAGCACTATAATGCATACCAATCCCACCTGCAAAACGCCTCTCAATTAGATATACATAGCCATGCAACATAGTCCCGAACCCACGGACTCCCGAACGGACCAAAACTCCTGCCCTACCACTACTAGCGCTATTTGGACGGGGGAGGTGCGGGAGGTTCGAGGACGTGAGTGTGGTCCTCTGCCTTCTCGATCATGCCAGGGCCGACCTGTCTACATATAACTGTATCTGACACCCAAGGTTCGTCAAGAATCTCGGCCATGCCAGCTCGTTTCTTGGGATCGATCGTTAGCATGCGACCGATAATGTGTCTGGACTCCCTGGGCAGTAGACGCAGCAGCCGCCATGGCCCCTTGATCACTTCTTTGCGTTCAGTGTCTTTGTTATCACCCTGCGATGTAGTAGATAACTCGGTTTTGCTCTGCTTCGGGCTCTTCGGCGACTCCTCAGTAACGGAATCCCGCGCAGGAGCTTCAGTGGGATCCTGTGTAGGCCTCGACGGGAGAATCAGTTGCTTGGGGTCATGCCCAGGCGTAGGCGGCGACGCAAAAAGCCTGTAAGAGTTGTCGGTCATTCGTGGTATTTTCCACGGGAACCTTCGCAATGACATGCAGCAGAAAATAATAGCCAAAGACCAGATATCAACCGCCTGAGGATCGTACTTGCGTTCATCATACACCTCAGGGGCCAGATATGGATCGGAACCAACAATGCCTAATCTGTGTGTCAGTATATTTACTCATTTTGATGGACATATGTTACTCACCACTAGCGAGGACTATCTCGCTCTCGAAAGGATACTTAAAAACATGTGCGCTACCAAAATCGATAATTTTCATAATTCCATGTTCGCTGACGACGACATTGTCCAATTTGAGATCGCGGTGGGCGAGACCAGAACTGTGAAGGTAGGTCACACCGCTGAGGATTTGTAGGAAGCAGCAATTGATTTCAGCCTTGCTCATTTTCCCAGTCATCACTATAGCGAATAAGTCGTACGGGGCGTATTCCATGACTTCGTACCATTTTCCTTTTTCCTGGACGATATCCAACGTCTCGATGATGTTGCCATGATGGAGGGCTGATCCAAAGCAAAATTCAGCGGTCAACTTTTTAACATATTCTTTCTCGGTCTCGTAAGAATGGCGAGGTCGGAATTCCTTAACGGCAAACACTGTGTTATCTTCGCTTCTCTTCATAAGTTTGACGGAGCCACCTGCACCAGATCCAAGCACCCGACCTATTTTGCCGTACTTTGAGGAAAGACCGTGGTCATCAGCAAAGGGAAGGTGGTTGGAACGATTCCCTGAGCCTAACGGTGGGCCAGCTGGCGAGTGGAGAAGCTTCTTTTGCTTATGGCTTCCACCAACCTTGAAAAATCTCCTTAAATCAGACATTGAGCTCTGGTGATGGTGATGTACACTAGAATTGGTCCCGGGAGAGGAAAGATCACCAGACTTGTTCCTTGCACCAAGAAGGCCGGAGTGACGTTTCTCGCTTTTGTCAGACTGGCGCAAGCTCGTAGAAGAGGCAGTCGGTGACTGTTTATTTTTCCTAGAAAAAACGAATCTTTGGTCTATAGTCCCAGTGTTCTTGGTTTGCGCCGGCCGCTTACTAGCGGCATAGGGATCATTTGCATCACCTTGGGGAGTGAAGGGCCGGGTATAAAATTGGGAGGCCGCATTCCTCGAAGGACTCGATTCTCTGGACACCGGTAGTGATTGGCCTCCTTTGTCCATACCAAACATCCCCTTTCGATGCGACCGAGCGCTGCTCCGGTCGTCAACCGCCGTAGTTCTTTGGGAAAGATTATCCGAAGATGCCGGCCGATGCGGCAGCCCTAGACGAGAGACAGGCCGTGATTCTTGACTGGAGTCCTGTGGGGTGACCTCATAAGACGGAAAGCCAGCATCGGAGCCACCAGCTCGTGAATTTCTATTATGTGGCTGTTCAGCCGAGGTACCCGCAGGTGTTAACGGAGGCGTGAGGCCTGATCCATTGGGGCCGAAATGCGGCGACCGAGGCGCCATAGGACTATGACTATGTTGCGGAGTTGCGCTAGGTGTGGTTTCGTTGGAAGGCATCTAAGAATAATGAATAGTTAGCCGGCAAGCAGATGGATTATAGGGTTGCTTCCAGTATCAATCGCCTCTTATTGCCGAATCATATCCCACAGAGCCCCATTGGCGAGCTCTGATAAATATCCCAGAAGCTAGCAAGTTTGCCATTGCGAAAGAGCAAAATTCTTGTGTGAATACTGATTGGTATCAGATGGACAACGTACTCTAGAGGGTGGAAGCGACACAGGCTGAAAATTATAAATCTGGGCGCGTTGCTCCTGCAGATGCGTGCCGTGCAAACAATCAGTCAGAGCTTGAAGCTGCTCCGGGGTCGCAGAAGAATCATTGCGCGACCTGTCTGCAGCAGGCGGGCCGATCTCGTCAACATTGCTCGCGAACCGCACAGCATGCGCCCGCTCAGGGGGCGGGTTGAGGGCATCGTGCGAGGGGCCTAAAGGTCGCAAACGGTAGCAGAGTGTTAGCCGAAACGATTGAAGGTGTTAGGTGGCAGCACGATGTGATGCTGCAAACAAATGCAAGGTGGCGGGGTGTAGGACAAAGAGGCTGACGAGGGTGACGAGGGTGACGATGATGATATGAAATTTTCATACCTTGTGACGACTCGCCACGTTCGGCAGGCACCTGGTCGCCCGCGCCCCGTGTTGCCATACTGAATGACTGATAGCAATAATATGAAGAGATATATCTCACACCAACACCACCACAGGTCCTGGTACCCGCATCAGAGCACCGGCACTGCGAGATGTCTCTGATAATGGTGCCCCGGTGATATACCCGGACCGTATCGAGGGAGGGGCAGGTGCAGCGGAAGCAGCACTCGTGTGCGCGGGCGAAGAGTTGTCGAGTTTAGTTAGACTAAGGTCTGGGAGCCGGAGGAAGAAGAAGAACAAATCCAAGGCAGGCTCAAAAGAGCCCACTATGACGATTGGGGTGAAAAGTTCAAAGTTCACAGTCTCGAGCCGAAAGTGCGAACGAGACTCGGGCAGTCCTACAGAGCTAGCGTACCTACAGAGAGCATGGTGGGGCAGCTTACGCTAGGTAATAGTGCGGTTGAGCTAGGTACGTACTCAGTTACCCGGGCGCCTTGCCTGCTGGCCTGTTCTTTTAGCTTGCAATAAGTACCACGGCGGTCTTGTTGTCATCACCAGGCGGAATTGATGCTCCTCCTCCTCCTCCTCTCGCTCAAGACTATCGATTAATGCTCGTGATATTCAAGGCTTGCTGGTATTATATCTCTTAGCCCTGTTTGAATTAGGCAACTTGAAATACCTATGAAACAGCAAGAGAAGTATACCTATCTGACCTGTTGGAAGTATATCACTCATTTTCTGTGTCTCGCCAAAGACGAAGAGTAAAGCAGCGGCCAATCTCCCGGGACCTTCATATCAATGACAATCCCGGGCCGTCCCATCATATTTCCCCGTTACTCATACTGAAACCAGAGAAAAAGCAATACCTGCCCAAGGCATGGATTCGGATAGCTGACTTGGACGTCAATGCAACATGGCTATCGGCCAATATCCGACCTACCATATTGACTAACACTGGCACATGCCTCAATGCCTCCCCGCCCTCCCTATTTCGGCCGATAGCTATCTGTATGCCTCTTGGCCTATATCGCCGAGATGGGATGGTGGGGTTGACTCATCTACCAAGCCCGCTGCCCGCGGATGGGCACTAGTCCTGCGCCGCTCGCCGTAGCTTCCGTCATTCAATCGAGAGCCATCCGGCCTTTCCGGGGGTACAGTGAATACCTAATAGTGAAGTAAAGTAAGTAAACAACTAGACTACCTCTCAGATAGTTTGCACCCCAGATTCAATCATCATTTCCCCCCACGGACTTAGGTTATATCAGTCTACCAGTAAGACCGATTAATGCAAACAAGCTTCGGGGAAGCTCAGTATGTTTTATGAGAACGTGCCAAGCATCATTGTCTACATGATAGGCCCCCTTTCATTTGAGAGCTGAAATCACAAATTAAACAATCACGCAAGACCGCAAACGCATTGCCCTACGTTAACAGTAGGTCAATAATTACAACATGAAATGATTCCGTTTTACCCATCTCAACTTCGCAATCCTGCCACTAAACTCACAAAGACGGAGCGGCCGGGTCGGTTTCAGCTAGGTCAATGACAAACTTTCGACAGACTGGAAGTAAGAATATAGTAGCAAGATGCGGTGCCTCCATATTTCGAACCTGAGACTTTTTCTCTGACTTTCAAATGAGACGAGTCTGCCAAGCATAGTAAGACAGTCGACTAATTCGCAAGGCGACGAGCTGTTCTGGCCATGAAGATCCATTGTTTTCAGGGGTCTTGCCAGATCCACCGTGATCACTGATATAAGTCGTGAATCTCTACTCTACTTGTCACCTATTGACCCCTACAAACGGACCATCTACGTGGCGATAGCAATTAAAGCACGCGTTCCCTGCCAATGCCATCTTAGAACTGAAAGAACCGGCGTTGTCCCGAGGTTGACCCTCGTCCAAGCAGCTGCCTTCGGCGAATAAGTGCAGTCCCCGAAATCCCGAGATTATGGTCTCGTAGTTTAATTCTCTCGTATGACAACTAAAGGCCATGTGGCTGTTGGGTGGCTAAGACAAGGACGGTACTATCTGTGACAAAGAAATTTGTTCATGATTTATTCTTCTTGGGAAATGGAGCAGTATTTCCAGTATAACCTATGGTACTCCAGACTCAGACGAGGAACAGAATCGCTCCACATCATGTGATCTACGCTGAGATGTTTGCATCGACCACTTAATATACAATTCATTCTGACACAGCGTACAGGGTATATATACAGATCGTAGTGATGGCTAGCTTGTCATCCACGTTAGAGCATTGTTCCCAGGCTTGTAGCGCCTAGTTGCCAGTTCAAGGCCAATTCTACAACTCAGTACTTATGGCACAACCGCTAAGCCGATGGACTTGGCTTGGAAAATGATTGACTTGCAAAGCCCTTCTAAGGACAGCCCAGACAACCGCAGTTCTGATTGCTTGATTTTGGCGATTTCGTAGACGTGCTTTAAGCTGACGGTGCCCACTATTTCGTGGCCCGGTCTGCCGGCTCCTTTCCGTTTGCCCTTCTTCCCTATAGGCAGATCTGCTGCGTTGCGTAGAAGCCATGAGGTCTGTGGTGTTCGAATGTCGAAGTGGAATGTTCTGTCGGCGCGTACGGTTACTCGGGTGGGCATTGGGGTGCCCGGTGTTATGTGTGCTGTTCGGGCATTGAACTCCTGGGCTAATGTGAGCTCAACTGACTCTTGCCTAACATGAAGACATACGTGGCGGCTGTGCTCACTTTGCAGAAATCCATTGACTTGATACCCTTACTACCTAGTGCAGGACCAACTGGTGGACTGGGGCTGGCCTGTCCGGCTCCCACGATCAGTTTGACGATCTGATCGGCGGCCGCTGATGCGCCCCTTTTAGACATCGCTCCGATTCTTTAGGTTTGCGTTCGAGGGTTGGACTGAGAGCCGCGATATAAAGCATACAGCCTCGTGACAGGATGTCGACAAAGACAAAAATCAGAACCATCTCTGGGGAGATCGCACTAGCCACAACGAGGATAGCAGCTTCGAAGGTACCTAAGTACCTATCTATTCGTCGCATGCTTTATCGATAAACCGCAACAACGGCGGGGCTTGCCTATCTGATTGAAACCCCGCTAACAGCTACCCCACCTAAGCTTTCTCGAGTCTCATCCATTCTCCATTCAGGATTCAGGGACCTGACTTCGACCTAAACCTGTCTATGCATTCTGTTTCCCAACTCCCTACTCCTGCATAACCTGTCAGGCACACCCAGGTACTTACGACGTTGCAGCCGATAAAACCTGGATTAAGCGTCCCAACACTTGATTTTTTCACACTCGAAGGTTTTGGCGATTCGCATCTCCCTTTTTATCAACCACTTGTATAGCGGTATTCGGTTCTCCTTGTCAAGCAATCATGTTTAACTGGGCAAAGCAAACGTTAGCAAGCAGCCACACCTTATCTCGTTACTAGTTTCTTAGCTAATGCCATAACGCAGTTTGGCGAACGTCGTAGGAACGGAAGAACCAATTTACGGCCCATCAGCCATCAAGTCCGTTGCCGAAGATGCCAAGTCCACACCATATACCGAGATAACCAGGGATGACCTGAAATGGGTCGCCATGGATCAGACGTCGGTAGAGACACAGGTGTTCTATTTCATGGCAGACAGTGGGCACGTTGGACTTGCTCAGATCATATATAGCAATATAGCGTATGGCTACCCCTTGCTACCTATCCGTTTTCATTAAAGACTAACATAAAATCGGTGAAGCGGCATCCGTACCACAGTTCAGTTCAACTCCAAGGTCTTCTACACCGACGGGTCGAAACCACATCTCTGGTGCTCCAACCCCCTGACCGACTACGATTTCAGCGATGACAGGACCTCTTTTTACGCGAAAGACTGTGCAGTTGAGTTATCAGAGGACGGAAAGTCGTACACGATCAAATCGATGAACGATGAGCGATCTATCGTGAATCTCAAGGTGACGAGGACGAGTCCAGGCTTCGTGGCTGGAAAGGATGGCAAGACCTTGTATGGTACTGACTTATCCAACCCTTGGGGTTCTATGAGACACGCATTCTGGCCCAGATGTGAGGCCGAAGGTAGCATCGTGACACCGGACGGTCCTGTCGATTTCAAGGGGAAGGCTCTCTTCATCATGTGCCTCCAAGGCATGAAGCCTCACCATGCCGCTGCCCAGTGGAATTTCCTCGACTTCCAGGGTCCGAACTATTCCGCAATCCTTATGGAGTTCACGACTCCTCCTTCCTACGGGACTACAGTGGTAGATGTTGGCGGGATAGTTAAGGATGGCGAGATTATCACAGCCGGCGCTATCTGCCGCGCAACGCACACAAAGACGAAGCAAGATACAGTGAATGGCTGGGCTGAGCCGACAGAGGCAAAATTCGTTTGGTCTGGAACCACCAAGGACGGAAAGGCTGTTGAAGCCGTCATTGAAGGCCCGACAGAAAGGCAGGATTGTGTAGACGTCATGGCAGAGGTTCCTGGTTTCGTTAAGACGATTGTTGCTAATACGGCAGGGACCAAACCATACATTTATCAGGTAAGCTGTCCGCGGAGAGACTTGGTCGCACTTTATGATTGCTGATATTTCGGGTAACAGTTCGCTTCTCGTAATCCCGTCAAGCTGAAGTTGAAGATCGGAGACGAGGAGATCACAGAGGAAGGTCGCACATTCTCAGAAGCTACTTTCATATCTTCGATTGAAGAAACGAAGTGATTATAACCATGATGTGGGAGCTACAGCGTTACATAGACTCTCCCTAATAACCATGTATGGATAGAAACCGTTGACCATATCATCTGTTGCAAGCCGGCCCTGTTGCTGGTCATTCTGGAAAGGAACGCACTCTGTGCGTGAAGATAAACATTACGGCGTTTGGCAATAATTTATGGGACAGAATTGTCACTCGTTGCCACAGAACCGTGGGTTTTTACCAGACATAAGACTACCTAATACACCTATTAGAGACAAGCTTGGAGGTTGCAAGAGGAAATCGAGGGCACAGTATAATGATTCATCCGAGACTATTTTCTCCTATCTGCGCGTCATGTCTCAGATCCTGTAGTAGCATACGCACCGGGTACGTATTGTTATCTCTATGTATCCAAAAACGTCGTCTTACCAGGGCATCACGTATTGCGGCATGTGCCAATCAGAGGACGAAATTTGCCGCAGCAGCCAATCAAGGAGCGCTATTCCCAAGCTCCCTTCGTTCGGAGTTGCCTTTGCAGCAATGTAACCGCGTGGGGAATCCGTCCGCCAGGCCTTCGCCATCCGATCCCCATCCCATGATAGGAAAGTCGCAGCCAATGGGCGGGTTCAGCCTTAGCGTCTATCAGCATGGAAATCTGCAAGGGCTGGCGCTGCCTGCCTAATTAGGTAGACGTGAAAATGTGTGAAGCGTGAAGGGTCACAGGTACAGGTACAGGTACAGGTACTTCACGGCATGGTCGTCGGGGGCGTAAGCTGACCACTCGCCGTTTTCCCCGGTTTGCAGCGAGCGAAAAGGGCGCTTGGGGTAGCGCAGCTGGCTGGCTAATGCGCGGGCGCACCGTTGGCTTGGGAATGGTGGTGTGGGCTGGAAAGCAAGGGAGAGAGATAATATTCCGACGTCAGCGTCGCAGCGGCCTGGGTGTGGTGTGCAGTGGTAGTGTGGTGTGGTGTAAGTATCATGGGATGGCGTTGCATGTGCGGCTGTACGTCTATGTATGCAGGGCACCTATCCGTCTTGCTACCTCGCGTTTAACATACTAGTAGTTGGATCAACGTTTATTCTCGAATTAGATACATGGCCACCTTTATCCTCCCTTCGCCCATCACACAGAACGCCTGTACTCCTCGGAAAGTTGATCCGAACGATCACAATGTGGCTGCTCTGGCTCGGCTCCGGGGTAACACAGGATGAACCGCCCCAGTGCTCATACAAAATGGAGTCACCGGACGAAGCGCTGATAGCTCATGCGCGTACCAATGTTCTATTCTTGGTCGTGTAACTGAAACGCTCATGCTGATCAACAGTGATACCGATGCAATATATGGAATTTCCTTGGAATTCCATCGCAGCTTTGCCTCCAATAAGCATCCATACCGATGCACCTCCTCCTGCTAGTCGGCGAGCTCACCTGTTTTGCGGTAAAATAGCCGAAAGGCGACGCCACAGATTTGACTCCTGCCGGCAGCTGAAAGCCTCCAGACGGTGCTTACATGAGTACCTTTCGTCAGCCGCGGGGTGGCTGCCGAAGACGTCGTTTGAAGATGACCCGAGACGGAGAGGCATCATTCCCTTAGAGGCGTTATGCGGCGAGGGGAGCATAAGGTCGTGGTGGTGTAAGTCTTAGCTGAGGCCACGCACGCGCTAGGAACAAGCCTTGTGCTTGTCAGACGAAGAAGTCGCAAATCGCAAATACTCTAAACGTTCCTCGCAATATGCCTAATCACAATCCGAATCCAAGCTATGTTGCTTTTAGCTGTACCCCGAATCACACCCCATCTACGGAAAGGAGCTATTTCTCCTGTAATACAGGTTCAGCGCTTGACAGATCTCTGTCACGAGTCGTGTGGCACATTTGTACCTTAGTAGGGGTATTAGGAACTCTGGATACTTTGGGTACACAGTCATGGTTTCAGATCTTGGCCTTAGTGAACTCGGCCGTCGCACTGCCGTGATAACCATCAGCCGAAAACCGTTCCTCGTGCTCTCCAATGTTCATCTTGGCGATGGTTCTCGCGGCCTCAGTCAGACTCTGGGTGGAAGACCGAGGCTCGTACGGTGATCCTTCTCTTCAAATTGGGACTGAGTATTTGGCACGTAGAAACTTATACGATGTCGAGCTACCTACTGTCCTGGCCCCGTGACTCATTTCACACCATTCCCGGCCCTCCACAAGAAACCATCAGGAGGGAGCCGAGCTTGTATATAGTAGCTAAACTCTCAGTATTTATCATCTCGAAGTGATTATAAAAGCAGAACATCGTGAAGTGTTTGACTGCAGTGCTGAAGTGGTGGATCTTGGGCATCTCGTAGCGGAGTTTATCTTCAGGGAATGTGAAAGGGTCTGCTCCCATTCATATCCCGGAGACCTTGCCTTCATGGAAACTTTTGCTGGAGTAAGTTCCTGCCTTATCATCTCGAGCGCCTATTGATTTCGTGGGCAAGGCCGTTATCGAGTGGCGGAGCTCGAATTGAGGTATCTTAAATCGTGAATGTAATTAATATTAGAAGAATCTATAAACCGCTTCACCAATCTTGTCTATGAATTTTGATTAGTCAATCTTGAGGTATTCCCCGAGAAAACCTTTGTGATAGGATTTTGCGTTCTCTGATAGACGGAACCGGTTCTAACTGCATCGAGGTGCACTTTCTATCTATGCCTACATACAGGTATCAAGAAAGGAAGGAAGGCGCAACCCGTGATATAGATGCACCATTTAACCAAGGCAGGCACTAAGGTACCATCCCGCCTGACCCCACAGCCCGCTTTGCGGGGCTTACCAACTTGTTCCTCACCTATCAGAGAAGTTCCTTGCCACCTTAGTTACCCCAAAGCAACAACTCAGGCCTCCACCTGATTCTTATCTATCAACAAGAACTATCGCAAGCATCACTCACAAGAACAAGTCAACTTTCAAACCGCCAGCACCTACCACAGCGATCATCATGGCAGGAGGCAAAGTAGATCCCCGCGGCGCGAAAGGTGCGAAAGGCCTTGGCAAAGGTTTGGGTGGAAAGGGGGTAAGCAGCTCTGTTTCTCTACTGCCGAACGAGCTACGTTAGCAGCAACCGTGAATTTGTCTCGCCGCTAACATGCGCTGCCACCGCGCGATAGGGTATCAAACGTCATCGGTATGGTTCCAATATAGAGATTCATGTTGCGACGCTGTTTACTGAAGTGTATATCTGACAGGAAGATCCTTCGTGACAATATTCTGGGAATTAGTGAGTGCGCTCCAATCAGCATCGAGAGGAGGGTTCACAATCGGGTTGTGTAAGAGTGCTGACCCATTCTCACCCACACAGCCAAACCAGCCATTAGGTATGTAAACTTTCGTCCTCAACGAGCAACTATGCGCGCTCGTCCTCGATATGTTTTCGAGATCATTCGTGCTCTCACTATCCTTCCTGAGCGAAGCGTCAAGTCATGCTCAATAATCAGTTAGTATTGACACCCTGAATAACAGACGTCTCGCCCGCCGTGGTGGCGTGAAGCGGATTTCAGCGGCCATTTACGAAGACGCTCGCAGTGCTTTAAGAGCTAGACTTACTGAAGTATTATTCCCGAACAGGTCTATTGTTAATTTCGGGGGTACCATCTTTGCTAATCTGCTCATTCTTATACAGATTATAAAGGACTGCGTGACGTACACCGAGTACCGCCAAGCTAAAACGGTAACAATTAATGATGTGAGATTCCGCCCTATTCTTTCCTTACTACCTTTGATCCACTATATCATTAATACTCTTTCTATCTTCAAATGATAATCATGTTTTCTATCAAGAATTTCTTTATACTCTATCACTGACAAGAAGCTGAGTAGGTATTGCACTCCTTGCGTCGCCAAGGTCGGCCCATATACGGGTTCGACGATATCAAGACGGGTGGCCCTACACACGCAAAACCGGGCATCGCGACGTAGGAGTGCTCTTTAAGCTCTAAAGTTGTACAAAATTTCTACTCGAACTATGTGGCAAGAAGTCCTCTGTTCGAGTTGCATTTACGTATAAACACGTCTTGTCAAACTGTTGGTGGAGACTTCATCATACAGTATGAGATGGAAGGCATATTCAGCCTACTATGTTGAGTCACGTTGCAAAAAGAGCAGGGAATGAGTTGAAGCGTACATATCCCTGTATGATGGTTACTTTTCGAGTTGGACCTGATTGATTGATACCCATATCTTTTGTCATACATTTGCACGCACACATACATCGTCCGTGCTGCGCCGCTCTTGTGCGACCGTCCGTTCATCAATTTATCCAAAAGAATCAATTTCTATTGTCCCCACTGGTATGACATAGTGGGATTTCTGGAAAGGTCATCATAAAGCGACCGTGATGCTGTGACCTAGACAGGTCTTGCGAAAAAAAGAGAGTAAGATGCGCAAATCTAAACTCGTCTCCCTGCAATAAACGAGAGAACCTGGGGTATTCCTCTAAAATCATGCCGCTCTACGCAAGCCCAAATGCAGCCGAATAAAACCCTTAGGCCCCGGAACGCCGCCGTCAAAAGACGGACAGGATAGGTAGCTAGGAAAAACCCTACGCAGTCTCTCTCCGGCTCTTCTTCCTCTTTGGACAAGATCTCTCTTCCACACCATCCCTCATCGTCGCTTAACGTTCCTTAAATACTAGTCCATCCACCTGTAACTCTGCGACGCGAGGTGCTGTAGGCTTTTCCTTCATCTTATTTTATCTTGTTGTTTTTCTCTCTATTTCTCTTCCCCTTTACAACTTCCTTCTCCTCCTTGTACCTTCCCAATCCGCAAGCACTTTCTCGAGACTCTTCGCCGCCTTGCGCTCGCTGCGCCTGAACGGCGCGTTGAACGGCTCGGGCAGGATCATCTTGCTATTCGCGTGCTCGGCGGCGAAACCGACCTCGGCGTCGCGACCGCAGCGCTCGCGCGTGAGGCGCACGGCCTCGTGCAGGAGGTCCCGCCCGACACCCTGGCCGCGGTACTTGAGCTTGACGGTCCAGGCGCGTATGACGCCGCGCCCGCCGCGGAGCAGCGAGGTCCGAGAGCGCCGTCTGCTGCCGCTGCCCGAGGCGTGCGCCGACGAGGGTGACGGCTCGAGACGCAGCACCAGGGCCCCGATCAGCTGGTCGCCGAAGCGCACGCCGAGGATCAGGTCCTGCTCCGAGGGAGCCGCGTTTGGGGACGCGGTCGGGCTGAGCCACGACCACCGCAGCTCCTCGGCCGCTTGGATGTAACCCCCCGTGAAATACCGGATTCCGAGGAGGTACGTCATGATTACGCCGCATATCGTCAATAGCGAGGTCCCGATGTCCTGTCGGTACACCCATGCGTATCGGTATGCGCCTGCCAGGGCGGCTACTAAGGGCGGAAGAAGGAAAGGGTGGAAGATTAGATGGGATGAGGAGGTTTGCCGTTGTTGCGCGATGGAGTCGGCAATTAAGCGCATGGCTTCCTCCTTTTGGGTCTGCCATTCCAGGACGCCGGTTGTCAACGGGGGTAGATCGTCGGGCACAGCATTTGTGGGTAGTTCAGCCGCCTCCAGGGGCGAGGATAGCGGTGATGGCGATGCTGTCGAGGAGATAGGGTCCGTGATAGGCTCCATTATAGGCGATGACAACCCCGAAGAGCTGGCGACTAAGTTGGCTCGCAAGAAAATGAAGAAGGCTGACAGTGATTCGAATTGTTAGTCGCGTGGTCATCAAGCCGTACTAGAGACTATCTTGAAGGCTGTTGGAGTACCAATTGATTGTAGTTGAGAGGAATTAAGTGAAGAACACCGGAAAAAGAACACACAGAGGGCATTCTTTTTAAAGTCTAACCAAGAAGGAAATTCTAATAGAAGGAAATTGACAGTCCGCAAATATCAATAGATCAAAAAAGAGGCTTACCGGTGCTGGTCTTTAGACCGGGCACTGCGCTCACCCGTTGTATCATGGTGTCATGGCGACAATATGCATTTAAGTCTAGTTCGCGTACCACGTGCGCCATGCCGGCATAATGACTGGTGAGCCAGCCAGTCTGGAGCGTCACGGTGTGCGCGCGTGGTCAAACAGTGCTGGGCGGGAGATGGGGTCGCAGTGCACCCGCGCGCAAAAAAACCCTGACGCCGACGGTCGGGAATTAGATGAAAAATATTGTAGTATTGCAATTTGTACCCGACGTGCTGGAATTTCCCACACCAACACGAGAGCGAAGCGAGCCAGCCAGGACACCACGAAACAGCCGCAAAGGACCCTTGGAAAAAAGCGCCCACGCGCTAGAGGGGGGGTATTATATAGTTAGGTATGGAGGCGGGGGGTATGAAGACCTTTTTCTTGTCGATGCGATCAACGCTAAGAAGGATTTGAGTAATAGAGGGGGGTATATATGATCAAGAATATAAGTAATTGGGTTGGATTAAATAATAAAGAGCACTTGGTGAAGACGGGACGGGAGAGTAAAAAGGGAAGTGGTTAAGAAAAGATGACGATCGACGAAGAGGGTCCGTTGCCGTGGTTATATGTGCCGTGCTGAGAATGGCGTTGCCGCTGCTGAGACAATCCTGCATACGATGCAAAAGATAAACCCACGGATGCTGCTGCTGGTGCTGATACGGAACCTAGCTCTAGTGGCACAAGCCCAGCGATTTCATTGTTCCCCCGGGCTGCCGGGCGAGACGAAGACGACAGACGGGCGGACGAACGAGATGACGACAAGGAGGGAGAGATTTAGCTATCTGCTAGATAAGGGACGTGGGAGCGAATAGGATGCCAACGTTTGGGCGTCCCCCTCCAATGCGGCCGCCGCGGTTTGCGTCTTGGTCTGCGTCTTGGTTTGCGTCTTGGTGGTGGAAAGCTCGTCACTGGGTTGTCGGAACTCTGTCGCGTGAGACGAGAGCTGAATTGACCGAATCAGACCGCCCTTGTTTCTTTTTTTAGTCGAGAGTCTCGAGCGTTCTGCGCTCGTGGTCTAATCTCTAAATCGCGGGCGTAAGGGAGCTATGAGAGAAACTATAAGAGAAGCCCAAGGCGCCTGACCAACACTAAATAGAGATCAAGGAAAGAAACAGGTCGACGATGCTTTGCTTGGACTACGCTATGGTAGAGCCGGCCCTTCAGTCTAACCCGGCGCCTATATATGAACCAAATTTTCATGGTCCGCCGACGTCCCATCCATCTCCCTCTCGGGCCAGTGTCTGGGATTTCTGGGCTGTTTGGACCAGTATACTACCTTGACTACCTATGTCTGGCATTGCCGAAGACGGTAGGAGACGGGGTCGGGGAAGAGACCATGTTGATCTGGTTAACCTTGGCCCAGTAAAGTAATGCTAGTCTATCGTCCGCCCGTCTTAGGAGCACGATGGCTTGTTCCAGTTGCGCCGTCGATCTCCCCATCTTCCCCTTAGACAGACGCCAGAACTGCCAGAATATTTGAGTGTGGAGGGTCTGCAGAGGGTCCGTGGAGGGGCAGAGGCTGCAGAGGCTCGCAGCACACAGGATTTCCTTATCCTGGGCCTGTCGCAGAGCAGAAGATCATGCCTTGGACGCCGCTTGGCATCCCATCCCTCCGAGCGTCGTTGCACCATTCGCGGTCGCGGGGTTGGGAGGGTCCAGATCCTGCCGTGGGCAGCGTCATGGGAGTCGGCCAATTGGGCGGCCCTGTCGTATCAACTTGAAACAACTATTCCAACACATGACAGACGGCTTTGAAACACCAGCAACGTAAGAATATGCTCGTCAATGGTAAGGGGACCTTGGGCCTGGGGTGTCCTGCGCTGGTATTGGTCGGTTAGGGCGCGATAGTGCGATAATCCCGTAATCCTCATCCGCACTTACCTATCTGCGTCGTCTGCGTACGTGGACCATGTGCCCAAGGTGTGGCACTAGTATATGCTATACTTGCTTGGTAAGTAACCTAACCCTTCTGTGCAGTAGCTTGATAATCTGTTACATGTTGGCTATGTCACCATTTAATCAGATGCATCACTATTGTATAGCTTCATAGGCGAATTACAAACACGCTCAAAGGATAGCATACCTACCTTATTACATAAATAGGCAGCGTCGGCAGTACGAGTAGTACTTACGCTTCTTTGATGTGTATTGGAGCCTTTAACTGCGGCAGCATCAGCAACATGTAAAGTTGGATGTATGTGTCTATCTACAGTACCTCTGTGAGACATGCATCATTGATAACCATAAACCCAACCATTCTCTTCTGAATACCCTAGCACCGATTAACCACGACTTATGACCTTATAGCGCCACCACCTTCGTCAAAGTATTGATGGCAATTGATGAACTACTCTCAATCGAACTGTCTCACACTCGACCTGGATTCCAGTAGCCAGTTCCTACCCCACATTATAACAAATGAAGATAATGAAGTGAGAGCACACTGACACTTTCGTTGGTTTATATATTTAGATCAAAAACAATGATAATATTGTCTTGTAAGATCCCGCTGGTTGGCTACCGACAATAACGGGAACCAGTGCGCCGGGACACTTACTTCGCGTCTGCATAACTTGAAACAATAGTTCTAATGTTCTAGCCTTATTGTCAGACAGTATTGGTGGAAGGAGCCCCTTTCGGAGGTTGTCAGATATATGATCCATCTGGGCCAGCGTGTTCCTATTCCCAGAAAGTGACTAATCAACGACAATGCCCGTATCGGTCATATTTGAGAATCTACCTTAGTCTTGCTTTGAAATGATAAGGTGGAGAGGTACGTCCATGAGAACGGCACTTACTCTATTCCTACGTTGAAGTAACTTGAAGGACTCAAATCCCTAATACAATAGCACAGATATGTATACCACATAAGGCATCGGGTAGTAGAAGGTGTTCATCCCACATTCCACATCCCACATCCCTTGCATCCCACTTACTGCGTTAGGTACTATTCCATCTCCTGTCTAGCTTATCGATAGCATGCAA
Source organism: Xylaria sp. FL0933 (assembly GCA_022578765.1). NCBI lineage: Eukaryota > Fungi > Ascomycota > Sordariomycetes > Xylariales > Xylariaceae > Xylaria > Xylaria sp. FL0933. The sequence continues at coordinate 39,103 of MU389779.1, read as the reverse complement.
GAGTACCAAAAGGTGGTGCTCCAGCCGAGTTGCCTTCCCTTATCATCATGTTGTCTACTACTAGTAGTACAGCATGCCTGCCAGGTGGTATAGTTGGTTTGAAGCTGCAGATGGAATGGTATGCCGCTGAACTGATATGACATGGGGGAATCCATCTGAAGGGACAATGATAGTTGTATATAGGCGCTAATCCCTCGTAGCATCCCACACCTGGGGAAAGTCCTACCAAGCCTCATGTATTCACACCCGCGGGTGCGCCTGTACTACTAGTACTACGAGGGAGGTACCTAAGGTAGGTAGCAGGAATGCAACCACGGATTGCCTACCCAGCACTGCTGAATAGGTAAATTGTTCTGTGCATACTTACTCCTCATTGGCCTCGGCTGGTCCTATTTCGTCCTTAAGCGAGCCCTTCTAGAAATGCGAAGTGAAGCAGAGACGCATTCCCAGGACAGTGGTTGGCCAAGTCAGTTACCGTACAGTACTACTGCTACCTAACTAATTGCCTACTTTACTTATGCGTAGGTTGGTACTACTACCTCCTGCCCCAGTTCACGACGGCACCAGCCACACGATGGTATCATCACCATGAAGGTAGTCCTATGTCGCCCTACGTAGTATGTCTCCCCCTCTACCAAGCGGCTCTCCCGTGCAATCTCTCGTTCCTCAACTCATATTTCTTCGCTCCATCGTGAATTTTGTTGGCGGGGGAATGTCCTCGGCGACAAGTAGCCAGCAATGGTTTCATTACGAAAGATCCATCCTTGCTCGTGCTAACTTGAATACTTATCCTACAATGTCGGCTGCCGCTCACCGGGCGCACTTGCGCGACGACCTGCTACAGTTAAGCATGCAGACACTCCCTCCGTGTCTATGGTTCGGGGTATCCTCAGACTCTTTTGGTTCCGAGGTCGAGGTTGGGAGTTGTCCTAGTGACGGGCTCCGCAGAAGCGACTGCAATAAAGGGTAATGATGTCGACGATGACGGAGATGAAGAAGAAGAAGATGATCATGATGTTGAGTTTCGCTTTCTGCATCATGCCTGCCAAGTCGTCGTCTTCCCCGGCCTGAGAGCAACGGAGTGCGCTCTGTCTTGACCCTCGCTGGCGTGCCATACGTCCAGAGCCGAACGACTCATTTCAGGACTGGACATCAATTTAACAGGACGTCGAATAGCTTCGAGTTCTGCGCCCTCGGTTTGGCTCGCGCCGGAGCCACCAGTACGGGCACTCTCGGTGCTGATTGGCCAAAGCCCGAGTCCTGCAGTCAGCACTCGTTGCTGCAACTCAGCTCGGCGACAAGGCGCAATGGGCCACCCCTTGTCTGCCTTGTTGCCTACCCCTGTCCGCGTACCTCACCGAGTGTTGTGGTGTCGTTTGGACCCCAAATCCACCAGCTTGCTCATCCTATGCATCATGGTGCGCCGCGAACGACTGTTGTAGGGCATTGCCGACCATAGCGCACGGGATCTGAACAGAGGGAGCCTGCTCACCAATGGCTGCGCTGGTCCCTAGCCTGCGGTCATTGCCGCGGGTCCTACGTGAATGTACAGGTACCATTCACCCATGTCCCAAAGTCCTACATCATCATCCTCCATAGGGTCGATATCTACTCCAGATCTTTAAGATAAAGACATGGGTCGGTGGCGATCTAAATTACCCCGTAAGACTCTTTCCTCTCTCTGAGCCTAAGTCCCTGCTCTGGAAACTTTCCTTCAACATGCAGCCAGAAAAGAGTCTAGCCACCTCTGCCGAGTCGAGCCCCGTAGACGATGAGTCTATTGACCTGGACCCACGGCTGGGTCGGCCATCCACTGCGCACTCGACCGGACCTTCACACATGAGAAGACAGTCACAGGCAAGCTTGCGATCTGAATCCCACACTCATACTCCCGTCTCATGCGTGTAAGCTCGTCTATAAGCTGGTCTACGTTTTGAGAAGAATTTATAACAATGCTAACGGCTCCAGATCCCGGGGGAGCATGTCAGGAGACGACTGTGCTCGGCAGAGATTCATCGTCTGGGCCGCTGTAAAACGGAATAGATCGGTCCGCATGGCGGCGAGCGAGCGATTGCGTTGTCCTCTTCTACGTTGCGGCGAAAGTTTTGATGGACACGAAGAAATGTTAAGACACCTAACGCAATGCAAGCATCTTTCTACGGGCGAGTATGTTTGCTATGAATGCATGAAGGTTGAGCGCTTCAACGATAAGAAATGCACGTGCTGCTTCGGGCAGCCGACGAAGAGAAGACGTATCATCAACATGGCTAAGAACTTCTTTTCCAGCATTGGAAGCGCCAAGGTTCGACGAGAGTACTCTGGCCCATCAACGCACGATACTCAGTCCTGTCCGCCTAGTTATGACTCACTCGTCATGGATGTGGATGGACAGTTAAGTCAATCGCAGAGGGGGGAGCCCGCATCACGAGCGGAAAGGGCCGGAGAAAGCGACCAGTCGGCACCCGAGCGACCTCAGCTGGAGTTAAACGGCACGGAACTCCTTGAATTGGACTCGACTCCATTACTTGCTACCGTAGAGCTCGACGCTGTTAATTACAACACACATCTCACCGGTGCCCCAGGTCCATCGGAACCGTGTGCCGGGACCAGAGAGACCCCTTTGTCTTCGACACCTACTTTCACGAAACCTCAACAGGCATCAGGCTTTCTACCCACGCTTCACTTGAATACAGGTACCTCGAGTAGTGGACGACGGCCATCTTTAGCTCTCAACACAAAACTCGATCAGTACAGAACAAAACCGCACGCAGCGTACTTATCACCGAGCTCGTCACTTCGAACGAGTTCTAATGGCATATCTCCGATTACTCCTTGGAGTACAACCTCCAAGTCATCAGCTATATGGTCTTCGACGTCTAACCGAGATGCCGTGTTAGCTTCACCAATAACACCGATCAGCGCCAATGCAAATTCGTCAGCACCACAAGGAGACCGCATTCTTAGCACAGAGAAGGATATAGACATGCTTGCTTGTCCAGAAGATCCTTGTCATTATACGCCAGGAAATATTCCAGTGGATAACCAGAGCCCGTCCGCGATCTCCAGGCTACTATCAGACCCTCTGTTGTTTTCATGCGATCCACACGACGACTATTCATGGATTTCTTCAATGAACACGGAAATATCGCTCAGTACTTCTGTCAATATGATGTTCACAGATCAGAGCACTAAGACAGCCATACCTCGAGACTTTCTTGGGTCCCAGATTTCGGGTTCCGAAGCGAAAGCGCTAGTCGAGCAAGTGTGGGATGCTTTGAGTCAACACTTCTCTAACTCGTTAACAAAGCTTAGCAGGCTTCAACATAATCCAATCGCTGATAATTTCAGAGCATACACACCAAGAATAGTAGCGTCAGAAGGTCTAGCGAGATTTAAGAAAATCTTGAGCCATAACTATTCCACACGGCCGGACCCTCTCGAATATCTCTGCTTTGTTCATTTAATCTACTCTATTTCACTAGTTATGTACGAAGGCAATCTTATTGAACGGTCAAATAAGCTCTACGAGCAAGCTATAGCTTACAGTTCACTTTTCGACGCAACACACCATGATCACTACTTCCAGATTGTAAACACCATTTGGCAGCAGAATTCCCAAGAAGCAACATCACGCGAGCGAAGTCGAGATTCGGCGAACAGGCCAGCAGCAAACAAAGGGAAAGAACCGGATTATCAAGCCAGTTCTATACCTGTTACGATCTCTGATCCTCTAGTCCTCACCGGCCAAAATTTCTTGGATGGTTCGTAATCTCGTGCTTTGGCGTAACACCACGGTTTAAATACCTAGGCTGACAAGAAACAGAACTCGAGAAGATCATGGTAAACGGTAACATTCAGCAACCTATCGAAGTCCTTAGTTCAGAGCTTTGGTCTTTCCATTCAGCTCCAAGTCAGCCCAACTTACAAGGGCACAACGCTCTCGCAATCGCATCCTCATTCCTCGTCCAAGACTTGTGTCGAAGATATCGCGAATCGGAGAACTTCCTGCCGAAATTAACAGTGATCGGACAGAATGCTCGGGCAGGCTACTATCCCACAATTCGCAAGCTCGAACTTGAACTCATACAAACAGGAAAGGTGAGTGATTAACTCTTTTTTTGTGGGGTTTTGAATGTGATGCATCCCATATCATTCAGATTTTGTCCCCAATTCAAGACGGGCCGGTCTTCGTACCCTAATCATCTTGCGTGTCGATACTAATTCTTTTCATGGAAGAACTATTTCGCATCTAACGATATCTTGGATCAATATATCATCCAAGTTCGGGACCTGTGTGATCAGATCTATTCTCAATCCGGAACTCGACCGCGGTCAGAATACCATTTGCTCGGTGTTTCGCTCGTTGACAGTTTGATTCGAAGTGTTGCTCGTGAGCCTCAGCAACCTCAGCAAGGGCATTCGGAATACCCAATAATGCCGTATCAATATGACGACGAGTTGTTTCGAGATCTCAAAACATTTGACTGGAACTACTCGATGATTCCTACCACGCAACAGCCGGAAGGAGTTCCCGATTTCAATACTCCGCTCGACCTAGGTGCCCTCCATCCTGTTCCTGGAGACACAAGCCACCTACCTATAAGGAGCGACGCTTCCGAGACCCCTAGCGACACTTATACAGTCTCGCCGGCCCCATTATCGGACGCAACGCCAGAAATCTCATCCTCAAAATCCTACAGGCCAACTCCATCAACACAGGCTCATGGAGAAGGAAGTGAGAGCTCGCGCCAGTCCACATTGCCTTCATCTGGACAAAAAGTGGAGGCCAACGAGCGTTGTGAGATTTGCGGTTATAGGCCGAAAGGTGACCCTCAGTGGTTTAAAGGTAGCATGGCGAAACACAAAAAGATGCAGCACTCTACGAACCCGCCTATCATTTACAAGTGCCCGTTCCCGGGTTGTAATTCGGAATACAAAAATCGGCGGGACAACCTACGGCAGCACCAGATCGAAAAGAATCATTTTGTCGGGGACGAACGACAGATTAGGCGAAAAAGAAAGGACCGCTCTTAGACGGAAGAGACGTACACGTGTGAACAGGTCCTCGGATTAGGTTTACCTTCGAAACGAACGTGCAGGTTCAGCGTCGCCACTTAGATTTAATTTGCGCTACTGTGTCTCCTAGTGAGACCTCTTTGACTCTGTATTATCACAATTACGCCAAGCGTTGAGAATCTATTACGGATACAGAAAATGGGGATTCTTTTCGCTCTCATGCCGCTTGTATCTTCATTCTAAACCAGCTTCGATCATTACAGGTCTCATCGCATAGAGGGGCAGTAGAAGGGAATTAGACATACCAACCAATAGATACGGCGAAATGGGCTCAGCATGATGAACGAGATGACTATCGGTGTGCCTAAGATCGACTCTTGTACATAGACATAGACAATCAAGCAGTTGATAACATTCCAGCCCACACTACTTTCTGCAATATCCGTGGAACGGACAATTGGAGCGACCCAAATCGGCTTCGTTGTACGAGTACATGAGAGAACTAACAGGGGAGAGAACCCAGTCCCCACTCGTCATCACGACCAGACGCAGGGAAGGACGCAACATCTTTCTCCACTAATGGATCTCTCCCCCTTGCTTGGCCCATGTATCTGTTCTTTCTCCCCTCCTGCTGCTTAGCTCACCGCCTCATCCCGCTGTCTATTTCCAGCGAGAACTCGGGCTTGGACGACACAAACACGAGAGAAGCATCGCTATGACCCCAACACGCAGTCAAGGCGGGACCGAATCACGGGAGCCGTGAGGAAGATCAAAAGGGCCGCGGCATATAACTTCTTGCGGTACTACCTAAGCACGCTAGATCTCCGGAATAAGAAAAAAGGTCCTTGCATATTACATATGTCAGTAAATTTGTAAAACGTACCGTATGGGCTTGGACGGCATGTATCGCTACTACGTTCGCAAGTACCCCTTTACTCCCCCGTACAGAAAAGGAGACGCAGAAGGGGGAGGATTTGGCGCCGAGGATTCGGAGCTAAGACGGTTTACTCCAGTCATCATCTGCTTGGAGTGATAGTTGGTTGGCCAAGTGCATTTGTACAGTACAGTACGGTAGCGTAGTGTAGTGTAGCCTGAGGTGAGCGAGCAAGGCAAGCTACTCGTAGGGCTGGGTTTTCCTGAACCGGGGGGTTGCATCCAATGTCACGGTACCTACGAATTGGAATGACAAGGAGAACAGGGGTTTGGAGCTACAGTTGGGATAACGGCTTGGCGTTCCCTCGGAGGGGAAGGGCCAGCCCTACGGGGCGGAAGGGGAAAGGGAGGGTGGGGTTTACAGCACAACAGTACCCACCCAGCATTATGCTGCGCTACCTAAGTACCTAAAAGCAAGGTAAGGGATCAGCGTCGATGGCTGGCTGTCAGATTTTCGGAGGGGTAAATTATCTCATTTGGCGGCTCGTCGAATCGCTCGCGCTTCCTCACCTCCTTCCTTTTTTTCTTCCCTCCCTTTCCCCTGTTTGTAACCTTTTTGGTTCGCCCGTTATCCAGCCGTCAATCACAGCATCTGAACCTTGCTTTCCGTTATCCGCAGAGCAAACAAACACGTGGTTTGACGTGGAACGTGGTGTATGGATTGGGATATTTTGGGCGGTGTTTTTTTTATTGTCCTTTCCTCGATACGCGAACCTTGCATGAGAGGCTTTTTTTCCCTCTTCCCCCCTTACTGACTAACCCTTGAATTCTTCTACCTTGTATACTCAATCTACCTAGTTTGCCTAGTACCGGTATGGGACTTTGCAATTCCGAGTGGATTCCGGACTAGGTTAGGTAGTAGTGTCGCTACCGAGTCCATATCTGTCATGCGTGCGTGCGTGCGTGCGTGCGTGCGTGCGCGCGCTGCGCGATCAGCGGTTGGCGCCGTTCCCCATTTTGCCTCGCCTGCTACTGCATGTCTCGTGCAACGCAGTGCTCAGGTCTGGCGCCGGCTACGAGCAATGTTTACACAACAGTCCACATACTAAGATGGCTGTGTTGCATCGTCTGGTTTCATGCTTGGAGGCTAGGGCTGGGGAGGATCATAAGGGCGGAGCTACCACGGGCGTGGGAGGAGGCACAGCGAGCGGCTAGGGGGATAGCTGGACTTCGGACAGCATCTGGTGGAGCCGACGACCGACAGACAAACCGACCATCTGGCTTCCGGGCATCTGGGAGGAGAGGATACGAGGACGTGATTGAACCCGTCTCGTAGGTACGTCGGTATGGTGTAAGTGGCTTGTAGAAGTGCCCGAGCAGAAGAACCCCGGAGACTATTATTCTGTTCTGGAAGCTTTGGAGAACGGGACTTGTGAGTCTCCACGTTCTCACCTCGCTCTCCGTGGGCATGTCAGTGACTCGGTAACCGGCCCACATGCATGGGTACAACAACACATGGGACAATACATGCGTACATTTGGGTGATGTAATGTAATCTGCCGACCCTCCAACATAGCTTGAGAAGGGAGGGGGGAAAGACATCACGACGTCGGTTGGTAATTGGCCGTTCAATACTCTGTGTAACCTAGAAGCAATGCACTGATCCCGGCTCGTAGTTCATCAAATCATCGACGTCCAACAGGGGGGGGGTGAAGGGGAGATAGATACTGTAAATATGTGCTCACGGATATGAATTCCATCTAGGGAGTGAAGAGCAGGGCTGGGTGCGTTGCTGAGGTCCCCCCTTTCCCGTTTTCCAGAAGCTTTTGAAACTTGACTAGGTATGTAGGTATGTAACTTGCTGTCGATCCCCGACGCCGCGTCGTGAATAAGATCCCAGAGCCGAGTAGATAAGATGCAATAGAATGAAATGGTACGAAACGAACCGAGAAATGAGGCGCGATGAAAAACAACTCGTAATGTTTTTAGGCGGTGGGAGACTCTGCTCGGCGAGCCCGGCTGCTACCCTGTTGGCTCGCGCGTCCTCACTCACCGCAGTTTATGTGCCTTTTCATTCGTTTCCCTCGTGCTTTTTACGACCTCGCCTGGTATAGGCACGCATGTCAATATTAGGCTATTTGTTATGGCGTATGTTACACTACGCTAGGTACTGTAGATAGACAGGGAGATGGGCAGTCTAGGAGACCTCGATCATCTGACTAGATAGGAAACATTCTGGATGTTCCTATCAGCCGACGTGGGGTGGAATCGTGCTAGATGTTCTAGGATGTCGTCACTTCGCTTGCTTTACCAGAGGCATCTGTCAATCGACTGTGCAGCCTGCTCTGCTGCGTCTCGAAATACCTCTCCTGGTGTGTTACACTGGGTCTGGAGGGGGTATCAGTCTAAACGTATGCATTACTCCAGGATGATCATTCTGACATCACATAAGACTGGCGGCTTTAATAGGTAAGAGGTAAGCGTCAAGGTCGAATCGTAAGTTTTCTGTACATGCTTCTGGCTTACCGCCGGGCTCATTCAGCTTCTATGATGAAACATCCTATCTTCCCGTTGATATTATATTGTCCGCTGCTTGTATATTTATAAGACTATGGGCATTAACGCCCCAATTGTAGATCTATCTGTGGCAGGTGTCAGCGTGAGCCACCATCATAGTTGATGTGACAATCCAGCCTGGGTTTACTGGTGGTTGAATGGTATCTTTTCCTCGCGCCGAATTATGGGTGATGTTTTTATTAGCATGGTCCAAAATTGACAAGATCTTACTATGTCTCAGAGCCCCAAACGTTAGACTTGGGCACACCAAAATTGACCGATCTACTCGAGCTATTCCATGCTAATGATAATTGCTTGCGCACTTTGCGAAGGGTGTCAGAGACTGCAATGCGTGCCGGATAGCAAGTTATGTATTGATATTCAACATCTAATTACTCGTTTGGTGTCTCCTCTTCCATCAATATCTTTTCGTTCTGTCTGCTGGCGGCGGCTCAGATCCACTCCATGACACTTCCTTGCCAAATATAGGGATCTGGGTGCTTGCGTATGAGGGGGTCTGGATTGTGTTAATCCTTAAGTCTTAGATTTGCTAGAACTACATTACTTACTTCTGAAACCGCATTTGTAAGCATAGTTGCAGTCAATGACCCAATGCTCATATTGGACTAAGTCTGGTTTAGCACCATGTTTGAATGCAAAATAGTCGATCTATCGAGGAGTATTAGCGGTCAGTAAGTTGGCACTATGTGCCCCAGAAATTGGATAGTGGAAGCAAAAGAGGGCAACATATTTACCATCTTCACGATTTCTGCATAGTTTCTCAATTCATAATCCCAAAGTCTATCCATGCCGATGTTGCTCACTTTTATCATGACCTTCAAGCGGATCAACGAGTTCTTTCCGGACCATGCTCTCAACACGTTATCCAGGATCTGAAACCAAACGCGACCGCTGAAATACCTTTCACCGTCACCAAGGGATAGTTTAATTTCTACGAACCGTACATTTTGGAGGGTAGTTCTACTGATTAGATAAGTGAGAGGCAGCGGTCTTGCGTTACCCATAATCCACGGTGGTATCCGGTCAATGACAAAGGGGCGTAACCTGAGGACGCTCAACGACTCGCGTGTGATCTGCTTGCAGAGGAGGAGTATGGTTGGCGTAGAAAGGACAATACTGTAACTGCATGATTTTGCGCTGCTATTACGTGCCCGCAAAGAATCTACTTGCTCGTAATAAGCGTCGAAAAGCTCACGACAGGTAGGATAATCGATAGCATACTGATAAATAGCATTGCGGACCTCGGCTGGAAAACTACCGAGGAAAGAGAAGCCGTGAGAATTGGAGGTTAGTGAACAGGTCAACGAGATACTTGGGTTACAGTATGCTGGGAGGCAACTTAAGGCTGTACGGATCTCGTCATGCCCCGGCCGAAGCAGCATCGGCCTCGGAGGCGGGATGTCGGCAAGGAGCTTTGCTCGAGCAATCGGGTCTCTCGACGCTTTGTCAATACGCTGCCGACCCCGACGCTGCATGGTAGCCCAGCCAATGTAGTTCTGATACGCCTCGTCTTCATGCATAGCTGGCGTACGTCAAACTAAGAGCCTAGAGAGGTCTGAATAGAACCAGGCCAGGACACGTCATAGGAAGGCTGAATATGGAAGAGCGTACGAAGGTGGTGAAACGATCGTTCAATGTGCAACGCTCATCCCGAACACGAGTGTGATAGCTAACCCTGCGTTCCAAGTCAAACTTTAGATAGCCAGATAGATGTATGACTATCACAGTTTGACCTCGTGTGGGAGTGGGTTTGATAGGATCGTAATGCATATGCGCTTATGGAGAGAATCTCGGTAAGCTGGTTATAGGCGGCTGCTTGAGCTGTTGGGATGCTGCAATCCAGAACTTCTTCTTGTGTAAACAGACAAAGATGTTCCCCCCAAAAATTTCAAGGCAGTTTGGAAAACCCGAGGGGCAATTAGGAAGTGGCCAGACATGAAACAGACGGACAAGCAAGCTCTACTTCAGCTAGCGAGATCGCGGGCTCTAAGTGGGCTGTACTGCACGGTAAGGGTGCCTATCGTAATCCGATCCCAGGGACTGGAGAATGAGGTGATAAAGCAGAGCTGACGGTTGGAAAGACTGGCCGCCTACCTATTGCTTTAGCAAGGCAGTAGCAATGAAGTAGATATTGGAGGTTGATAGATACCCAAGCCACAATGCTGGTGATAAGTACCTAGGTAGTTAACGATCAATATCGACTCACTCATAGCCTGGATTGAAGTAAGGTCTCACCTGACATACATCGGGCGGTATACCATACTGAGGGTCAAGCAGGCGAAGCCGGGATTTTGCAAACACGCTACGGAGGTCGAAGCCGGTCTAGGACGGGATAGGTGCCGGACGGCGTGATCAACGCGGTGCGGTGCGCGATGCCCGTATCGCCAGTCGGATTCTGCTCTGTCCCTGTGCTCAGCCTTGCGTTCCAGTTGACAAGGCAGCGCAAGACAGCGCTCCTCAATGGACGGACAGTAGGTGAGTGACTGGTATAGCTCCACGAAAGAGCCGAAAGCGAGAATACAGCTGATGATGCAACCTCATGCACGCATCCATTGGAGGGTTTCTGCCTCCACTATCTGTATGTTCTTTTGCCATACCTACCCAAGTACCTTACCTTTTCGAGACCAGTTAAAGCCACTCATCGTTTGGTTAATGTGGCTGTCTGGCTGCAACCATCACCATGCCAGCAGTAGGCAGTGTGCAGTGTGCAGTGTTGTCGTATCCGTGCATGGCCCGCCATTGCAGCTGCAGTACTGTTCTGCGTACTCTACAATACATAGTAGTCTGTCATTATAGACATATCATATTCCATACTTACCCAGGACACAACGGTAGATGGTGGCATGGACGCACAGCCCTGTAACCGCATACTGCGAGTACGCACGTAGGACCGCTAGATAGACATTGCGTGCCGGGCGCAGTATCCTGCGTACTGCGTACTATGTATACAAGCATTTGAAATACTCTAGAAGGCAGCCATGTAAGATATGTACCGGTATCTGTGAATGGTAGCATACCTGGCGAGCCTGGTAAATAGTCTGGCCTGGATCTCAGTATGTGCTACACAGTGAGATCTTGAATCCCGGTGCTCACTGGGCGGCCTCTACCACATACATAGTACCTCACTGATTCCTGCGGCACGGCTTTGTCGGCTGGGCTTGTGATTGGCTTCTTGACAACACCTTGTGGGACTGCTATCAGTGTGCTGTAAGTACGAGCAGCGTACGTATGTGACCCTCCATACCCGGACATCGTGTACTGCGTAGACTACAAGCCTACAGTAGTTGTACTAGGTTTGTCTCAGTATGCCATGATGCCTGTGAAGACGTACGTATATGTGTCTGCCTACATACATATGTACTTGAGCACAGATAGGTGCGTACATGTATGTAGGCTCAGCTACCTAGCATGTAGATAGCGAGGTGGGTCCTACCTATCCACGTTGTTGAAGTACCTGGGTAAATCAGAACTTATCTAATAGACGCTGCAGATGGAAGTTCTGTGTGTAGCTAAATATATAGAACTAGGTAACTATATCTCTAACTCGACATTTACCTCTTGTGATCCCTATAAAGACAATCCAAACTCCCTTAGAAGAATGCCTCGGATATATCATTTTCGTATTGCGTGTTAATTAAGTTAAGTTTGTCTTCCCCGGCTTTTGGAGATTCGAATTTGGGGCTATCATACGTACGTCGTGTCCAGCTGAAGGCATAGAGATCTGATAAAGGATTTCGACGAGAAAAACAGATATATGGAGAAAAATCTGCCCATGGTTGCTTGAACCTAACAACAAGCATAACCCAACCTCGTCACCTTAGGCTGTTTTGGTGCCTTAACCAATTGAGATCTACCAAAGGCAATGCAGCATATGAAAGCACATAGTACAGCGCACATATTGCAGGTGTTACCAGGTAAGTCAAATCTACAGTCCGATGTCTATACACACTGTTTGCTGTACCACATCACTATAAATACTATCCATTGCTAAATGCTAACGTCACGACCTACGTCGACCTACCATAATTACCTTTACTTACATGGTAGGTAATGAATTCTCTTTCATATGTTTGCTCGTAGCCCATAAGAGACCTTGAATAGCTGAATGGGAATTGGTTGAAATGTAAACACTTACATACCTAGGTAGGTAGGTGTTGTACAGTACTCATGTACCTACCTGCCTGCATCATCGAGAGCCGGCACCCTATATTAGGAGGTATACATTCATCCAAGTTACCACCCAGTAATCAATTACCTCCCCATCTTTACCTGCCAAGGTAAAAGACATGGAAGGTAGTACCTTGTGCTTAGATATCTTAACCTTACCTAAGTGCGTAGATTTGCACAATACCACACAGGCTATTTGTATCCATAGGTACCCTTTATCAGCCGGCCTGGCACATGGTCAACTTTTCAATTTTTAAGGTTGTTATTATTAGGGTGTACATGGATAGTCCACTACCTACATACCTACATACCTAGGTACCTTGTGTGTAGGTGAGGCAGTGAAAGAAAAACTAGGGACACTCACCCATAGAGGGAAATATGGGTGAGTGTCCCTAGTTTTCCTTTCACCGTCTCGGTACCTAGGTAGTTACCTACAGTACCTACAAGGTTGCACCTACCGGGTTGCCCACTGCATGTATTGTCTTAAAGAGGTAAGTGGTATAATTGTACTCCGTACCTCTGTAAGTGCTATCTGTAGGAGAGGTACCATGTGAGCGCCCCACTCGACAACTGGCAGCGAAGATAAAATCAACCAAACCTGCTTGACTTAGTTAGCTGGCAGACCCGATTTCCTACCAACTTGACTACCGGCCAAGCTGCCTAGCCTTACTTAAGTACCTAGGTCCCTTCCCGACTTAGCCAACCTTGTTGCCTACTCTTAGAGCCCAGGCGAGTGAATTCCCACCCTTCTTCTCTTTTCCCACACCCACACCCACACCAACAAGCCCAGAACCCCCCCCCTTGGAGCAATGGCATTGCTCTAGTACTGTTGATCGATCGTGATATTTGCACACCCGCTAAACCACCACTCGCACCTTTCACATCTGCCCAACCACCAGGGTTTGACGGTTGACATCACGTCCATCGTCGAACCTCCGTTTCCACCACTGACTCGACCTCGCTGTTGTATCTGTCTGCTTGTCGTCGTGTCGTGTCGTGTTGTTTGTTAGGGCCTGGCGTTGTGTTTCTTTTTCCCGCATCTCTGCCTGTCTAGCATTTTGGCTACATGTTCATGTTTGCATGGTATCAGTTCTTTTTGTTCTTCCTGTTCTCTGACTTCCTCTCGACTTCGTACACCACTACTGCTGCTGCTGGCGTCCTCCGCCGTCTCCGCCGCCGACGACCCGACGCATCCGACACCTTCTCTCCCCCGTGTCTCTCGCGTCATGTCGAGCCTCGGCCAGCCAGGCTCTAGTAACCATAGCCATGCCGGCCTCGCCTTTCCTCAGGTTAACGGACTTCGACGCAGCTACCATTCGTCCACGCCGCCGAAGCCCTCCGCAACCCCTCCTTACCAGCAGCCGCAGCAGTACACATCGCAGCAACCGAGCCAGGCGTACTCTCATCACTTGTTCTCCAATACCACGCAATCCCCCGTTCCGAATGTCGCGAGCGTCTCGAACCTGTCCAATGGCCCCTCCAGGCATACCCCGGTACAGGCAGCCCAGCATGCTCAAGCTGCAGTGCGGGCGGTCCAGCAGCATCAACAACACCAACGCGGCAACCAGCAGCGACAGATGCCGCCGCAGCCGGGCCCTTCACCGTCGATGGCTTACCTTCAACAAGCCATGAACCAACAGCCCGTTCAGCAAGTCCCACAACAAGTTCAAGTACCACAGCAAGTCCCGGCGCCCGTACAGCAGGTACCTCATGGTCAAGCTATACAGCAGCAGGTCCAACCGGTCCAGCCGGTCCAATCGCAGCCTGCTCAGCAGGTTCAGCAGACTCAACAGGTGCAGGTTCAGCAGAATGAGACCAACTTGATACCCCAAAACCAACCTCATCATCAAGCACATCCGCAGCCACGATCGCAGCCTCCACAGCATCAACATCAACAAACGCATTCGCAACCCCACCACCCAACTCATCAGCAGCCCGTAACATTACAACCGCAGCCAAATCCTCAGCCACAAGCCCAATCACTGCCTCCCCCCCAACCGGAAGCCAACGTGACGTCGCAAGACCCTCATCAGGATGATGATATGGAGGTGGATAGTCCAGAGGAGTCTGGAGAAGGAGACGACCGCCTGACTCCTAAGCTGCTTGATGGCACACCCTTCGTACCTCGGTCTCCCATGGGTGCAATGATGTCGGCCCCACCGGAAGGAGGTAGTTTTGCCAGCCTCGATGCTATCCATAGATACGTAATCGAGTACTGCACCTCGGTTGGGTACGCCGTTGTTATTGGGAGATCTAAGAAAACAGTACCAGGCTTGAAGAAGGTTCTTTTCGTTTGTGACCGTGCCGGTAAACCTCCGAGCCGAGTGAGCCCGGAGCAAAGGAAACGCAAGACGTCCTCTCGCAAATGTAACTGCCCGTTTGGTTTTTTTGCGATTGAACAAAGGACCCAATGGACCATTCGGTACCGGCCGGATCAGTCGCACCTCCAGCATAATCACGGCCCGAGCGAGAGCCCCCTGCTACATCCTGCCGCAAGGAAATTGGATAGCAAGATGGTTGCTGCAGTGAAGAGTCTGAAAGAATCAGGTAATACTAACCCGAAAGACGCACAATGTAGACATATGTTGATAATAGACTATAGGTATTGGCGTTACCCAGACGCTCGAGATTCTCCAGGCGCAGCACCCTCACGTGCCTTTGCTTCCGAGGGATATCTACAATGCCCGTGCCGCTATAAATCGTAACCCTCAAAAAGTTGAGGCGGGCATTGCGGAACAGCGACCTGCAATCTACAGCAAACCCCCACCAACAGCCGAGGAGCGCATACGGTCTGACTTGAGAAAAGAACTGGCACGAGCGAGAGAAGAATTGACAAGAGTCAAAGAAGAAAGCCAAAAAGAAATTGAAGAGCTCAAGGACAGGATCCGAGAGAAGGATAAGATGATTACAAGATTCGAAATGTTTATTGACATATGTAACGAGCGTGTTATGGTACAAAGGGAGCGACTGAACGATACAAGTGGACCGAGTAACAACAATGGGGGTCCTACAGGGAACTGAGTTTGGCGGTCGATGAAGAAAAATGCATTGATTAGAGCTGGGCAGGAAAATTGAGTTCAGGTGGAATGGGTATCGGTTCATCTGTAGCAGCAGCACAGGCGTTTTGGTAAGTTGATTAATGAAGACTTCACGATAGTGGCATATGTGAGCGGTTTGGCGTTGATATTACACAGGATATGGAAAGGTGTGGATTCGGGCTCTCAAAAGGTCAAGAAATGACGGATTGTACACGAATTTATGATCTTGGTCAGGACACAGGGAAAAGGTCGGAAAAATAGAATTAAAGCCTTGTGATCGGTTTGCAAGAGAGAAGCGAGCTTCGAGCTAGCGTATGATGAGAGATCTCATGGGTGAGGTGAAATACATGTGCGCTCTGTAATTCCTCCCTTGATGACTGTCTAGAGTATCTACTTTGTCTACCTAGATTAGAGACGCAAGACCACATCCCTTAGTTCCGTTCATTTCTGCCAGTTCTGAAAACCCATGCGAAGCTGGAGCTACTGCAGTGAGGGGACTCTCATCCTGCCATGGTGAACTGGTGGTGCATGAATTATTTCGTACCCTAACCACGGTGCATGTTTTAAAATCCAAGTTGGAGCTACCTAATGTATCTTACCTTAGGTAGGTAGGGAGAGATACATGTTGTTGTAGCCTGTGGGTGTGCAAATCTGCGGGTCTCAGTTACTGTAGGCTCAGTTCAGACCCCTGCCATGGAAACATTGTGCCAATCAGAACGCGACACGGGAAGGA
Source organism: Xylaria sp. FL0933 (assembly GCA_022578765.1). Taxonomy (NCBI): domain Eukaryota; kingdom Fungi; phylum Ascomycota; class Sordariomycetes; order Xylariales; family Xylariaceae; genus Xylaria; species Xylaria sp. FL0933. The sequence continues at coordinate 22,699 of MU389779.1, read as the reverse complement.
GCCCCGCTAAAGATGCCACACCCCTGTCAGGTCGCGACAAGTTGCTGGCCATCGCGTTAGAACCTTACTACACTACTGGGCATCTTTTCATTGATCCCAGAGCGACTCGTAATATCAGAACTTCAACACATCACTGTTTCCATCCCTCCTGAGCGACCGTGCCGCCGACAACACGGGACATAAGTACGTTTTAACAAACAAACTACGCTCTTTTGCGCCTTGGTTCATATTCTTCTACTGCCTATTTAATTACAACCCATCTTCCTTCGTTTCTCGGCGTCTTGTGCTTTTGTGTCTTGATACCCCGGTTTGCTCTCCCTGATATCGCGAGATATGTCATCCGCTTTGTAAATCAGCACAACAACGTCTTCCGCCTACGTCTGCCGCTAGGATGGAAGCTGCAGTATCACCTCTCAGTTCTGAAGGCGCCGGAGTCAACGGCATCGCCCCGCCTTCCTTCAACATTATCGATCCCAAAGTCGTCGTCGAGCACCTAGCCTCGGTTGTCAGTATTGCTCTCGGAGCTAAGCGTGGAGAACTTGAGCGGCCTGGAAGCCTTCTTTCAAGCGAAAACTATTCCGACACTATTCAAAGATGCAGCCGCTTTGCGACCGATGCCCAAGTAGCCTTATACATACAAAAAGATGCCGAACCCCTGGATAACATACCCGATGGGCCGGCCGATAACGGTGAGTGATGATCATAACAGTCCGAGGTCGTCGTTGCCTTAAGAACACTCTTTACTGACTCTTGGACTATGTAGTGCACGTCTCGTACACGTATACGATCACTTCTGAGATATCCTCGTCCCCGACCACTATCGCCTATCTTGCGCTGTTAAAGCGTCCTCAGGCTATTGACCCCTCGCTTCCCTTGACTTCACAGATTCAGATCCAGACGCTCCCGGGCACTGCTTCCCTGGCTAGTCTTGTTGCTGAGCAAGGCCCTTCTGCGTCTCCCTTCGAAATACTTCACTCTATCGTTCATAATGCGCTGGCGCCTTATTTTGATGCCAACACGAAGGTTTCCCAGACTGTCAATGGCGTTAGAAACCGTGCAGACGTAGACGCGAAAACGGGTATTCCTGTTACTAAGAAGCGGATGACTGAACTTGAGCTGAGTTTGCTGCATCTCCAACAGAATGTCGAGATTCCGGAGCTGTCACTCCCCTTCCACCCGATTGTGCAAACGGCTCTCGATGACGCCGCAGCTCGCGGCATACGACCCTCTACCGACTTAATTCCGGCTCATCTTCTGGGCGACAGCACTTTTATGAACAACCTGCAATCGACCGTCAATAGCTGGATTAAATCTATACAGGCTATCACAAAGCTGACGCGGGATCCTGTGACGAGGACAGCAACACAGGAGATTAATTTCTGGCTGTCGATGGAATCTGCATTGGAGGGTATCGAAGCGCAACTGAGGAGTGAAGGCGTCATGCTGACCTTGGAGATTCTCAAGCATGCGAAGCGTTTCCAGGCAACTGTCAGTTTTACAGCCGACACTGGCTTAAAGGAAGCCATGGAAATGGTACAAAAGTACAACCAGCTTATGCGGGATTTTCCACTTGATGAATTACTCTCCGCGACTTCGCTGCCCAAGATACAAGATGCTGTTGCGCAGATTTTCAGTCATATGAACAAAAAGATGAGATTCAGCAATTACCCCATCGCCCGAACGCTGCATCTGGTTGAAGCCATCTCTGCCGATTTGGAAGACGTTATGCACCGACTTTTGCCCGGATCCGAACTAGTAGATCTAGAGTACAAAGATTTCAAGGGTTTAATGGCTACCGCCGATGAGATTTTTAAATCTTGGGATACGCAGATTAAGGAATTTACGAACATAGCTCGAGAGACCACCCGCCGAAGACAGGAGAAGTTCATACCAATAAAGGTCATGCCCAAGCATAGTGAGTTACAAGCGCGCCTGAAATATATCGACAATTTTAGGGACAATCATGAGCAGCTTCAGAGGACTATCATCAATGTCCTCGGCCCAAGCTCAACAACGAACGGCCTCAATGAAGAAATCACAGCAAATGGTATCGCTCTCGTTGAGGAGATTGGTGACGTAGACGCAGTTGAAGAGGTTAAACAAGCGTGGGAGGCGCTGAAGAATGTCGATCTACTCGATGTATCCCCCGAGGGGACACAAAGATGGGTTAAGGCAGAGAATATCTACAACGAACGCACCTCAAGAGTAGAAAACTCCATCATCGCTCGGTTGCGCGACCGGCTAGCGACCGCTAAAAATGCGAACGAGATGTTTCGTGTCTTTTCTCAGTTTAATGCTCTCTTCGTTAGACCTAAGATTCGAGGAGCTATCGCCGAATACCAAAATCAGCTTATAGACAATGTGAAGCAAGCTATAGCAGGTCTCCATGAGCGATTCAAGCAACAATATGGCCACTCCGAAGCGCACGCTATGGCTCAATTGCATGATTTACCTCCAGTTTCGGGTGCAATTATCTGGGCTCGCCAGATTGAACGTCAGCTTGATGGGTACATGAAGAAAGTCGAAGATATCTTAGGATCAGACTGGGCTCTTCATAGTGAAGGACAAAAGCTTCAGACAGAAAGCGAGCTGTTTAGAAAGAAACTAAACACTCAGGCGATCTACAAGGCATGGGTTGAAGACGTACAACGGAAGCAGATTTCCATCTCTGGTCGGCTTTTCAATATCAACAAGATCAGAGCTGCGAACAATGCCCTAGAACTATCCGTCAATTTCGACGCCCAAATAATCGCTCTATTCAAGGAGACTCGAAATCTCGGCTGGCAAAACTTCAATGCTCCCCATGCAGTGAACAACGTCGCGAAAGAAGCCAAGCGAGTCTATCCTTACGCCGTTAGTTTGATGGAGAGCGTGAGGACGTTTGCTCAGACAACACGACAGATCTCAGATATGTCAGAGGTTTCCATTCTCCTCAGTGGTTATCAGAACGAAGTTCACGTACTGATTGCCAAGGGCATTCCACTCAAATGGGAAACCTTTGTCAACACTTGGGAGGCGTACCAGAAGCCAACACTGCTTCCAAATGGTACTCTCGAACATGCGGGTGGTCGAGGAACGGAGAGCAAGCACGTTCTGTTTGTTCGGGAGTTTGCTGCAGCTGCTTCTTTGCTCCAGTCCAAAACTGTGACTCTCGTAAACATCCACGTAAATGTTCAGAAAGCCTTGGCCGAGTTAGCCACTTGCCCGTATGAAGCATCAGAGTTCGAAGCGCGGTTGCAAACTATACAAGCTGCTGTGGACCAGTTAAATTTGGAGCAATACGTCAATCTAGGGTTCTGGGTCGAGCGGATGAACGAACGGATCAAACGAACGCTTCTCACTCGTCTACAGCACGCTATCTCGAGCTGGATCCAAGCATTCCAGGACGACACGCCTGTTAAGCAAATCGAAGCCCATCGTCGAAAACAGCTAGCCCCCTCAGGAGACCCGCTCGATTCAGACGAGCCCAGGATGATGCCCTTGATCCATGAGATCACGATGCGTAACCAAGTCATATATTTAGATCCTCCCCTAGAACACGCCAGAGCCAGTTGGTTCGTGCAACTGCACGATTATATTGGAATCGTGTGCAACCTGCCTAAGATAAAGGCTTCAAGGTATCAAATGAGTCTGACACTAAGCACTGTTGTGCTTCAAGAAGCCCGTTTCAATGAATTGCCAAGCGACTGCACTGATATACTCGGCAGAGCCTATACATCCATTGAGACTAAGCTCCAGGGGATTAGTGAATATGTCGACAAGTGGCTCCAATTCCAGTCGCTTTGGGATCTGCAGTCCGAACAAGTCTACGAACTTTTGGGCGATGAGCTCTCGAAATGGCTACAGCTGTTGCAAGAGATTCGGAAGTCTCGTGCAACGTTCGACACATCAGAAGTCAGTCGCGCTTTTGGCCATATTACAATTGATTACGGGCAGGTCCAGGACAAGGTCAACGCGAAATACGACCAGTGGCAGCATGAGATCCTTCTTAAGTTTGCTGGGCGTCTTGGCACTCGCATGCGAGAAGTGCATGCCGAGATCGAGAAGGCCCGACGAGATTTAGAGACACAGAGCCTTGAAGCTACTTCGACGGCACAAGCAGTGCAGTTTATTACCATTGTGCAAGCTTGCAAGCGTCGAGTCAAGGCCTGGGCTCCAGAGGTTGAGACCTTTCGCCAGGGTCAGTCCACATTGGTTCGGAATAGATATAACTTTCCCAATGACTGGGTGGATGTCCAACAGGTCGACTCACAGTGGGACGCTCTCAATGAAATTCTTGCCAAGAAGGCCAAGCTGGTTCAAGATCAGACAGATGCCCTCAAGGCAAAAATATTAGCTGAAGATCAGGTAGTGATGGAGAAGATCGCTGAAATTGGTGGTCAATGGAATAAGGAAAAGCCCGTATCAGGCACGATTGCGCCCGATGTGGCGTCTGCCACACTCGCTTCCTTCGAGTCTCAAATTACGAAACTCCAGGCAGATTTTGAGATGGTTTCTAAAGCAAAAGAAGCCCTCGATCTCCCCCCTAGTCCCGAGTCATCTCTCGCCATGATTCTGGAAGAGGTCCACGACTTCAAGTCTGTATGGGCCGCGCTTTCCACTATCTGGAAGAGTCTTAACGAACTCCGGGAGACTCTTTGGAGCAGTGTCCAACCCAGGAAGATTCGTGGTTCTATTGATAGTCTTATTAAGATGACGAAGGAGATGCCTAGCAGAATGCGCCAATATGCCGCGTTTGAGCACATCCAGAACATTCTTCGCCAGCACTTGAAGGTGAACAGTCTTCTCGGTGACTTGAAGTCAGAGGCCATTCGAGACCGCCATTGGACGAAGATATGGAAAGACATAAAACCTGGGCGGCGCTATTCCCCTGTCTCAATGACCCTAGGAGACGTCTGGGACCTAAACTTAGTTGCTACCGAGGTCATTGTTCGAGACATTATCACGCAAGCGCAAGGTGAAATGGCACTTGAAGAATTTCTGAAGCAGGTCAAAGAGACTTGGAACAACTACCAGCTTGATCTGGTTGCTTACCAAAATAAATGTCGTCTCATCCGCGGTTGGGATGACCTGTTTGCGAAGTGTAGTGAGAATCTGAACTCGTTACAAGCGATGAAACACTCGCCTTATTACAAAGAATTCGAAGAGGAAGCCTCCTCTTGGGAGGACAAACTGAACCGCGTGCATGTATTGTTCGACGTCTGGATCGATGTACAACGTCAATGGGTTTACCTAGAGGGTGTATTCACTGGTAATGCTGATATCAAACACTTACTGCCTATCGAATCCTCGAGATTTCAAAATATCAACAGCGAATTCATGACTGTGATGAAGAAAGTCTACAAACAACCGATGGTCATGGATGTGCTAAGCATCACGGGCGTGCAGAAATCATTAGAGCGTCTAGCTGACTTGCTGAACAAGATCCAGAAGGCACTTGGTGAGTATCTCGAAAAGGAACGTGTCTCTTTCCCACGTTTCTATTTTGTTGGTGATGAGGATCTCCTAGAAATGATTGGCAACAGCAACGACACGTTGCGCATTGCTAAGCACTTCAAGAAGATGTTTGCCGGTCTGACAGGTCTCGTTATGGACGAAGAATCTATTATTTCCGGCTTCACCTCCAAGGAAGGCGAGGTTGTCCGCCTGAAGAAAGAGATATCACTTGCTAAGGTACCGAAAATTAACGACTGGTTGGCTCTGCTTGAAAATGGCATGAAATATACTCTCGCCGAACTGTTAGCCGAAGCTGTTGAAGCATACACGCCGATTTTCGAGTCTGGTAGCATCGATCATGCAACAATCACTGGATTTATGAATACATATCCGAGTCAAATCGTGGTGCTTGCCACGCAAGTTGTGTGGACCACAGCAGTCGAAGCCACATTGGCTGCCGGAGGCAGCGGTCTTCAGTCTCTATTCGACCGAGAAGTTCGGATTCTTAAACTACTAGCAGAAACAGTCCTGGGTGATCTGGAAGTCATTCAGAGAAAGAAGTGTGAAGCTCTTATCACTGAGTGCGTTCATCAGCGTGATGTAATTGAGAAGCTCATTAAGCTGCATGCCACCTCAACGACTCACTATTTGTGGCTTTTGCAGATGCGGTATGTCTATGCACCAGAGGGAGATTTCATGAACCGTCTGCATATCAAGATGGCCAACGCGAAGCTCAACTACGGTTTCGAGTATCTTGGTGTCCCTGACCGTCTTGTAAGAACACCCCTTACGGACCGCTGCTTTGGCACTCTTACCCAAGCCCTCGAGCAGAGACTTGGTGGTTCGCCGTATGGTCCGGCTGGTACTGGCAAGACGGAGTCGGTTAAAGCACTCGGTGTGCAGCTTGGTCGTTTTACTCTTGTATTCTGTTGTGATGATACCTTCGACTTTCAGGCCATGGGTCGCATCTTTCTGGGTATCTGCCAAGTGGGTGCGTGGGGTTGTTTCGATGAGTTCAACCGACTAGAAGAGAGGATTCTCTCTGCGGTGTCACAGCAAATCCAGAATATTCAACTTGGCCTGAAGCAAGGTGCTGAAGACGATACGGCTCAAATTGAACTGGTCGGACGCCAGCTCCATGTCAATGCAAATACGGGTATTTTCATCACTATGAACCCCGGTTATGCTGGTCGCTCCAATCTACCTGACAATCTTAAAAAATTGTTCCGCAGCGTGGCCATGTCCAAGCCTGACAAGGAACTGATCGCAGAAGTTATGCTTTATTCCCAGGGTTTCAACCAAGCCAAGCAGTTGTCGAAGCAGACTGTGCCTTTTTTCGATCAATGTTCGGCCAAATTGTCCAAGCAAGCCCACTATGATTTTGGACTTCGCGCTCTGAAAAGTGTACTTGTGAGCTCAGGTGGTCTCAAGCGTGCCCGCCTTGTAGACAGCCAGACTGTTATTGGCAGAGAAGAAGTTGTAGAGCCTGAAATTATCGTTCAGAGCATCAGAGAAACCATCGCACCTAAACTGATTCGGAACGACGTCGATATCATGACCCAGATAGAGGCAGACTGTTTCCCAGGTGTCCAGTACGTGCCAGCTAACCTAGCACAGCTCGACCAAGCTATCCGCCGCATTGCGTCAGAAAGACATCTCGTAGTCAATGACACTTGGATGACCAAGGTTCTCCAGCTCTATCAGATCCAAAATATCCACCACGGTGTCATGATGGTCGGCAGCTCTGGAACCGGCAAGTCTGCTGCTTGGAGGTTGCTGCTAGATGCGATGCAGCAAGTCGAAGGTGTCGAAGGCGTTTCTCACGTTATCGACTCCAAGGTCATGTCGAAGGAAGCACTTTATGGCAATCTTGACTCAACTACCAGAGAGTGGACCGATGGGCTATTCACAAGTATATTACGCAAGATCGTCGACAATCTTCGTGGAGAGGATTCCAAGCGCCATTGGATCGTCTTCGATGGCGATGTTGATCCAGAGTGGGTTGAAAATTTGAACAGTGTATTGGACGACAACAAGCTTCTTACGCTTCCCAACGGCGAACGCCTCAACTTGCCACCCAACGTCCGTATTATGTTCGAGGTAGAGACACTGAAGTATGCGACACTAGCTACTGTCAGTCGGTGTGGCATGGTGTGGTATAGCGAGGATACTGTCACGCCTAGTATGCTTGTTGCTCATTACCTTGACACTCTTAGATCTGTGCCCTTTGAAGATTTGGATGAGGACACTGCTGCAGCAGGCCAGAGTCCGGCTAAGACCCTGCAAATCCAGAGCCAGGTTGCTGATTTGTTGAATGCGTACTTGACAACTGACGATTTCATCATTGATGCTCTCAAAGAAGCTGAGGCGTTCAACCACATCATGGAGTTCACTGTTGCTCGTGTCCTAACGACTCTGTTCTCACTGCTGAATAAGTCGGTTAGGGACATGATTGAATACAATGCGTCGCATGTCGATTTCCCCCTGGATCCTGAGCAAATCGAAGTCTACGTGTCCAAAAAGCTTCTACTCGCCCTGGTTTGGGCTCTGACGGGTGATTGTCCACTCAACGATCGTAAGACCTTCGGTGATAGAATTGGGGCTCTCGCAAGTTTTGGATCTCCTCCACTTGATGGGACCAGTTCTCTCATTGATTTCGATGTCTCTCTACCCCAAGCTGAGTGGACACCGTGGCAAAACCAGGTCCCAGCAATCGAAGTCAATACGCACTCAATCACTCAGACTGATGTGGTCATTCCTACATTGGATACGGTACGCCACGAGGACGTGCTTTACTCGTGGCTTGCGGAACACAAGCCGCTTCTCTTGTGCGGACCTCCCGGTTCCGGCAAGACTATGACTCTCTTCAGCGCTCTTCGTAAGCTTCCTAATATGGAAGTCGTTGGCCTTAATTTCTCTAGTGCCACGACTCCAGATCTTTTGATCAAAACATTCGAACAATATTGCGAGTACAAGAAGACACTCAATGGAGTTATGTTGTCCCCAACTCAAATTGGTCGCTGGCTTGTAATCTTCTGCGACGAGATCAATCTTCCAGCTCCAGACAAGTATGGCACTCAACGAGCGATCTCATTCCTTCGACAACTGGTTGAACACAATGGCTTCTGGCGTACATCTGACAAGGCATGGGTCACCCTCGATCGGATACAATTTGTGGGAGCTTGTAATCCTCCAACTGATGCTGGACGTACGCCTATGGGTGCTCGTTTCCTTCGTCATGCTCCACTCATCATGGTTGATTACCCTGGTGAACTATCTCTGCTACAAATTTATGGTACTTTCAACTTGGCAGTCCTCAAGATAATCCCTACGTTGCGAGGATACTCCGAGGCGCTTACACAAGCTATGGTTCGCTTCTATCTCGAATCCCAGCAGCGCTTTACGCCCAAAATCCAGCCCCATTATGTCTACAGTCCCCGTGAGCTAACACGGTGGGTTCGTGGTGTGTATGAAGCTATTCGTCCTCTTGAGACACTCTCTGTTGAAGGGCTCATTAGAATATGGGCCCACGAGGCTCTTCGACTATTCCAAGACCGTCTGGTTGCCGAGGAAGAACGACAGTGGACAGAACAAGCCGTTCACAGAATTGCATTGGAATACTTCCCAACTATTGATGAATCCAAGGCGTTAGGTGGCCCCATCCTGTTCTCAAACTGGCTGTCGAAGAATTATGTTCCCGTAGATCGTGAGCAACTTCGTGATTTCGTCAAAGCTCGTCTCAAGACATTCTGCGAAGAGGAGGTCGATGTTCCTCTCATCCTCTTTAACGATGTGCTTGAGCACGTCTTGCGCATTGATCGTGTGTTCCGTCAACCTCAAGGGCACCTAATCTTGATTGGTGTTAGTGGAAGTGGAAAAACAACATTGTCGAGATTTGTTGCCTGGATGAACGGCCTTAAAGTTTTCCAAATCAAGGTGCATGGTAAATATTCAGCAGAAGATTTTGATGACGATCTCCGCGAGGTGCTACGCCGCTGCGGTTGCAAGGGTGAAAAGATCTGCTTTATCATGGACGAGTCGAATGTCCTGGACTCGGGCTTCCTGGAACGAATGAACACACTGCTCGCCAATGCTGAAGTCCCTGGACTTTTTGAAGGAGACGACTTCGCTGCACTGATGACAGCTTGTAAAGAAGGCGCTCAACGACAAGGGCTGTTGTTGGATTCTCAAGAAGAGCTATACAAGTGGTTCACACAGCAAATTGTCAAGAATCTGCACGTGGTGTTTACAATGAACCCTCCCGAAGACGGTCTGTCCTCAAAAGCGGCCACCAGCCCGGCCCTTTTCAACCGATGTGTGTTGAATTGGTTCGGTGACTGGTCCGATCAGGCGCTCTTCCAAGTGGCCAACGAATTAACACACTCCGTTGACTTGGACAAACCAAACTTTGTGGCTCCTGATAGCATTCCAGTTGCTTACCGCGGTCTCAATCTGCCACCCTCCCACAGAGAAACAATTGTCAATTCCATGGTATACATCCATTACTCTCTGCAGCGATTCAATAACAAGCTTCAGAAGCAACAAGGCAAGGTTACCTTCCTCACTCCGCGTCACTTCCTCGACTTTGTTGCACAGTACGTCAAGCTTTATAATGAGAAACGAGAAGATCTTGAGGAGCAGCAGCGCCACCTTAACGTTGGCCTGGACAAACTCAGAGATACAGTCGAGAAAGTCCGCGACCTCCGAGTCAGCCTTGCCGAGAAGAAAACGCAATTGGAGGCAAAGGATGCAGAGGCAAACGAGAAGCTTCAGCGTATGGTTGCCGATCAACGCGAAGCTGAGCAACGCAAGAATATTTCTCTACAGATCCAGGCAGACCTCGAAAAGCAAGAGGCAGAGGTGGCATCCCGAAAAGAGGTTGTATTGAATGACCTCGCAAGAGCAGAACCAGCTGTCGAAGATGCCAAAGCTAGTGTTAGCAACATTAAGCGCCAACATTTGACAGAAGTTCGGTCTATGGGTTCCCCCCCTCAAGGTGTAAAACTTGCCATGGAGTCTGTTTGTACCTTACTAGGGCACAAGATAACCGACTGGAAGAGCATTCAGGCCATCGTTCGACGAGATGATTTCATTGCAAGCATTGTTAATTTCGACAATGAGAAGCAGATGACCAAGTCTATGAGGACAAAAATGCGATCAACCTACTTGAACAATTCAGAGTTCACGTACGAGAAGGTCAACCGTGCCAGTAAAGCTTGTGGCCCTTTGGTTCAATGGGTAGAAGCACAAGTCAACTACTCCGAGATTCTCGACCGCGTCGGGCCATTGCGGGACGAAGTCGAGCAGCTTGAGGACCAAGCCCTTCAGACCAAGGCCGAGGCAAAGGCGGTGGAAAATACAATTACTAGTCTAGAAGAGAGCATCGCCACGTACAAGACAGAATACGCCGCTCTCATCAGTGAAACTCAGGCCATCAAAACTGAAATGTCTCGCGTACAATTCAAAGTCGACCGGAGTGTACGATTACTGGATAGTTTGTCCTCAGAGAGGACTCGATGGGAAGAAGGTAGCAAGTCGTTTGAAACCCAGATCAGCACATTAGTCGGAGATGTTTTGGTCGCTGCTGCCTTCCTTGCTTACAGCGGTCTATATGACCAGACATTCCGCAAATCCATGATGGAAGACTGGCTACACCAACTTCATCTCTCGGGCGTCAGCTTCAAACCGCATAACCCTATGACAGAATACTTATCTACCGCTGATGAGCGACTCTCTTGGCAAGAAAATACACTACCAGTGGATGATCTTTGTACGGAGAATGCGATTATTCTCAAGCGTTTCAATAGATACCCGCTCATCATTGATCCCTCTGGCAGGGTTACCGAATTCCTTCAGCGAGAATGCCAGGACCGCCGTTTGACCGTCACTAGCTTCTTAGACGATTCATTTACCAAGCAACTTGAAAGCGCGCTGCGATTTGGTAACCCGATTCTCATTCAGGATGCCGAGCACTTAGACCCCATCCTCAATCACGTACTCAATAAAGAGTACCAAAAGACCGGAGGTCGCGTGCTCATCCAGCTCGGCAAGCAACAGATTGATTTCTCTCCCGCGTTCAAAATATACCTATCCACACGCGATCCTTCTGCTACATTTCCACCAGACATTTGCAGCCGAACAACGTTCGTCAATTTCACCGTAACTCAGAGCAGTCTTCAGACCCAGTCCCTTAATGATGTTCTGAAGTCTGAGAGACCAGATGTCGACGAGAGAAGGTCCAATCTTATCAAACTTCAAGGTGAATTCAAGGTACACCTTCGACAATTAGAAAAACGTCTCCTCCAAGCTCTAAACGAGTCGCGTGGCAACATCCTCGATGATGACAACGTCATTGAGACACTAGAAACTCTGAAGACTGAAGCTGGGGAAATTAGTGCCAAGATGAGCAATACTGAAGGCGTAATGGCCGAGGTAGACGAGATCACGCAGCAGTACAGCATAATTGCACGATCATGCAGTGCTGTGTTCGCTGTTCTTGAGCAACTTCATTATCTTAACCACTTCTACCAGTTCTCCCTGCAATATTTCTTGAATATTTTCCATTCCGTGCTCCATGGCAACACGAATCTTACGAAAGAGACAAATCATAATGCTCGGAGAGATATTATCATTCGAGATCTCTTCGTGACTACTTTCAAGAGAACCGCAGTTGGTCTAATCCAAAAGGACCGGATTACACTAGCCATGTTGCTTGCACAAGCGTCCCCATATAAAATGGACAAGGGACTCATCGATGTTATCCTGGACGACAGAATCGAAGGCAAGGACTTATCAACAGATGTCGGCGAGAGAGAGAGCACATTTGTCCAAGCGAGGAGACTCAATGTACTAAAAGACAAGCTTGACATAGTCTCAGCGGATGCTTGGGACAAATTCTTTTCCGAAGAGTTTGCAGAGAACTTCATTCCCCAAATCTGGCCGGCAGATAGCGAGTTATTCGATCAGGGACTAATGTCACTCCTCTTAGTGAGGATATTCCGTCTTGATCGATTTGTCCCCACCGCTGAACGCTTCGTTACGTCGGTATTTGGATCCGAGCTATTCGACATTGTGGAAGATTTGAAGGGAACTGTCGAACAAGTGGCATCAACGCACCCAATTTCACTCGTTTCAAGTCCTGGCTTCGATGCCAGCTACAAAGTGGACAACCTGGTAGACCGGATGCGTACTAGGTGCACCAACATCGCTATGGGGTCAAATGAAAGTATAGCCAGCGCTGATAAGGCCATCAGTAATGCAGCGCAAGTCGGAAACTGGGTTCTCATCAAGAACGTCCATCTTGCACCCACCTGGCTCCAGTCTCTCGAAAAGCGCATGGAATCTCTCAATCCTCACTCTGATTTCAGATTGTTTCTGTCTATGGAATCCAGTCCTAGGATCCCTGTCAACTTGCTGCGTGCCTCTCGTGTCCTCATGTACGAGCAGCCAGCCGGTGTAAGAGCAAACATGAAGGATTCGATGTCCTCGCTAGCGACTCGAGCGACCAAGAGTCCTGTTGAACGTACTAGACTATATTTGCTTCTCTCGTTCTTGCACGCTGTGGTCCAAGAACGACTACGATACGCGCCCAATCTAGGATGGAAGGGCTTCTGGGAGTTTAATGATAGCGATGTAAGTTACCCAACTATCTTCTACCCAGATTCGCGTCTAACGATGTGATCAGTATGAATGCTCTGCTTTCATAATCGACACATGGCTCGATTTTGTTGCGCAAAATCGCTCAAACATAGCACCGCAAAATATACCATGGGAAATGATCTGCTACCTAGTTCGCGAGACGTATGGTGGCAAGATCGACGATGAGGGCGATTTCCAACAACTGACATCCCTGGTAAACCAAATTTTGACGCCGTCAGCCTATGAATTAGGGCACAAGCTAGTAGAAGGATCTGAGAAGGACGGGCAAGAGACGAGCTTAGTGGTCCCTTCAGGTACATCGCTACAAGAATTTATGGACTGGATCCAAAAACTCCCGGAACGCGAGCCACCGACGTATCTAGGTCTCCCGGCCAACGCGGAGAAGCTATTATTGGTTGGACTAGGTCAAAGTTTGATCCAGAATCTGAAGAAGGTGACAGAGCTGCTAGACGAGGGCGAGCAGCTCATGACTGAGGCTGGGGAGGCCGATTAAGGGTGACGAAGATTGTAGGATGAGGCAAAGCAGGTAGTTACGCCCAACACTTCAAATCTCTGATGGTATCTGGGCGAGGCTGTATTGTTTTACGCAGTTTGGGCGAGGGAATCTATGGCAGTGATACCCTGTTGTATTGTTTTCGCTCACAGTTTCCTTTGTTTTCTATGGTCGAGGCTACCCCAAGCGCAATAAACTTCGATTTGACCGATTACATATACCAAAGCAACGTTCTGTGGTTGTACTCGGTGTTCCCCGCCCATCCTGACCAATCAAGATCAGCCCGATGGTCAGAAAATCCTTTTGTCCTACTGCACGTGTAGTACGCCTACAGTAGATGCACACTAAAGACCGCATCGTCGACACTACGTTATAGTACGGGGTATGTATTCGTCTAGTGATGAGGTAGAACTCTCTACCTAATAAATATACTTAGCCATACTAGGTACCTTAGCAAAACAGCAGGATAGCCCATTTGCGCATTACACGGCGCCTACATGTAAGTAGGTATTCCTGTACCTACATGTAGTGTACTGCAGTATGTACGCATAGGCTCGGTAGGTAGCAACTTAGCTATTACGGTCTAGTCTAGTTGGGCCTAACTCAATTTGGCCGCCTGTCTCTTACTCTGCACAGCACTGTTTGGTAAGTACCTACCTACAGCGTAGACTACAACCTAGTGTAGTACCTACCTAGGTAGTGGTGTCCACTGCACTAGTGCAAATGCACGGCTCCTTGGGAGGGTCTTGTGGATCTCTCTGTCTCAGATACCCACACAGGGCCCTCAGATATACCAATGAGAGACAATGTAATAATAATCATGGTGAGATCAATCACACAACCGATTCCGGACTGATGCCACCACGATTATCTATCTACATCTGCCAAGCCCCATGTTAGCAGTACCATGTTCATTTGCCAAACCTGGAGAGAATGAGACTGGGAACGGGGAGTGACACAACAAGCCAAGAAGATAGCTACGCGACACCACATACACACGGGAGCAAGTGACTGACTGACTGTCCGGTCCCGATGCCAATCAGAGATTTATGTGCCAATCCCAGCTGCCCTGGACATATACTGTAGCATTTGTCTGACGGGCTGGCCGTGGCCCAGGCCCAGGCCCGTAACGAGAGAGAAAGACAGCCTAAGCTAGGCAGTAGTGACGACGGAGCGGTGACTCGCTGACACCCCCCGGAGCCGTCTCTCGACTTGTCGTCAAGCCACACACATCCCACCATACCATACCATAGCATACTTACTTACTTACTCCCGCCATGCTATCACCCTAGATACACGACTATACCGCCACCGTCCCACCACTTATCAATCAATCGACTACCGTCCCCCAGCATCGTCGTATGTTGCTCGTTAATCGTTGATCGGTGATCGGTGATCCGGTCCTGCCTGTGCTTGGCCTTCGTCTATCTCTGAACCCCTTCTCCTGGCCGTTGACCAGTGCCTCCAAGACCAAGCTAGTTTCCCAAGGTAATCCTCTTCCGCCTCGAGGTAATACTGCCGTCGTCTTCACTATCACCACCTGCCACTTTCAAACTACCTCCGTTACGGTCTATGACACTGCCAGCCTGCCTGGTGGTGATACTAGCCGTGGTCCTCTTCCAATCCTCCCCGTTTCCTCAGTCCCCAGCATCTGCACGCATATCAAAAAGGGTCTTGGGAAGTGGTTGTGGGCATATATCACGAGACAATGGCAAATCGTTAGTCTAGCGATATTGGGCTCATGGTGCACATATATCACTGGTCTTACTCCTGCTATGCTACATAGCCTCTTCAACACCAGTCTTTCTATATCCTCCGAAAAAGTTTCTAGCAGTTATTGCCTCCCATGTCCCACTTGAGCCATGGCACCTAGGCGCATACCATAGTGCTCAGAATATCGAGAGAATCGAGGTTCTAGCCTTATCATTCTCTTCGTGAAAGTCAGTCTGAAGGATGTCTTTTACTCTCTGATATTTGAAGTCTCGTCGCCGTCGACGCCTAGTTATCTCCGAGGTCGTCTAAATCCGAGCACCGTCCTTCTCAGATGCTCCTCGCTCAGTTCACACTCGTTCTTGCAACGTTGATAAGCCCTAAAGCTAACTATAGAAGCAGAGACCTGCATCCATAACAGTTTCGTCAACTTTCTTAATCATTTGTACCGTGGTCACCGTTTCAAGATCGCTCCACGGTCAAACCCAACTGGCAGGCGCCATGATGGAGCTCGCACCGCAGTCCGAGCCTCGGCTTACCAAAAACGAATCCTCGTCCACGAGAAGGGCTCTTCCTTCACGTCCCACCATATCCAGAGACCACAGTGGTCGACCCTCTGACCGTGTCGCCTTCAACAGCACGTCGCCCGCAGGCTCAACGAGCCCCGCAGCCCAAAGCACGGGCATATCTTCAGGCGCCCCGAGCCCATCGCTCAACGGGTCCGAGAGAGTTTATTCTAAGAGCCCTTCTCCATTTGATGTCGCCCAGCCAGAGGTTCCCACGGTCACAAGCCCTTCCCCAGCCAGCCTCAACCAAGGTGGCCAGGTGTGTAGGTACGTACAGTTAACGCACTAGTGTCCTAGTCATGATAATTAATCGAGAGCAGTAACTGCGGCACCACAAGAACACCGCTCTGGAGACGTTCACCGCAAGGAGCTACAATATGCAACGCGTGCGGATTATACCTAAAAGCAAGGAACTCAGCTCGTCCGACTAACCTAAAACGTCCTCCTTCCATAGTTACAACGACGCAGACCAAGGTTGGAGATAAAACCACATCAACGCCATGTTCACAGGGAAATGCGGGAAACATGCCAGGCGCTACTTATGTAGCTGCCGACCAGACTCCCTCGGGATCATGTCCCGGTGGTGGCGCATGTAACGGTACTGGTGGTGCCGAAGGCTGTAGTGGCTGTCCTGCCTACAACAACAGGATCGCAAAGAGTGCACAACTACAAAACCAACTTACCAATCCGAAGGTGGATAGCATGGCCGAAGACGGACCAACTCCCGTTGATATCAACGCACAGGAAACCAAAGGGCACACTCAGAATACCACGGTAGTGATAGCCTGTCAAAACTGTGGGACTACCATAACTCCTCTATGGCGCCGTGACGAAGCCGGCCATACGATCTGTAACGCATGCGGTAAGCCGAAATGAGCAAAGGGTCTCGAATTCTTCACTAACCTCTATAGGATTGTATTATAAGCTTCACGGTGTTCATCGGCCCGTGACAATGAAAAAGGCCGTAATCAAACGAAGGAAACGAGTAATACCAGCTCAGGACGACCTCTCAGCAGACGCAGAAGAAACGATGGTTATAGATTCGGTGGAGCAGCAAAGTCAATATGCGGCATCTGAGAATGAGCGAGGCAGTTTGAACGAAGATGGTTCTGTGAATCTCGGCCTACGGCGCAAGACCGATCACCATCTCACACTCCTTCCTGAACCTATACACACCGGCCAAGGATCCACGCCGATACCATCAACAGATCCCACGGCATATCACGCATCACAGACCCTGCAGCCCTTCGGTGGCCGCGACTCGATGAATGACGACAACAGGCTACCACCATTGGCGTCTATTATGAGCGACCGACAGTCATCTGTTTCGCCTGCTTCTTTTCTTGATCCGTCAAGTCGGAAACGATCGTTCTCGGCAACAGATTCCGACGTGCCCCCCAGCGAGTTCTATCCCGAGAATACTAAGAGACTATCTTCAATCAAATCAATACTGAATCCCACCAGTGGCGCAACCCCGAATTACGGCTCATTGATGGACGATGCATCCGAAGCGCTGCGTCTGCGTTCACCCGCAAGTACACTTATGTCAGCCCCAAGCCCCAGCGGGTTCTCGATAACGTCAAGCATGCTTCCAAGCATTCGTTCACGAGAGACGACGGTGGAAGCCGAAAAGTCTAAGGCAGACAGACGTGCAGCTCTGCAACACGAGGCAGAACGTATGCGCGAAATGCTTGCGGCTAAGGAAAGGGAGCTGGCGGCTCTCGAAGATTAAATGTCGATCATCCCTTCAGCCCACCCAGGGCAGCGTTTTACACCCTTGTTTAATATCACGAATCACATTGAGAGTATGGGACACATAAAATTACGGATGATAACGATTGTTCGCCTGGTATGTTTATGGAGGTAATCTCATTTTCATCCATGAGCAAAGGCATTGTCAGCGGGAACAGACTATGCATATACCGGCGTATATGGACCTTGTTTTAAAATTATGGGAGGCCTGGAAACTTGGGACTGGTATCTAGATGCCCTAAAATTCACGTCGTAGGAAGCAGGAAGGAGGTGTTGTTTTGACTCTTCGATACTGCCAGGAATAGGCAGCTAAACTGTATTATGGGCATGAAGGCTGAATTAGTCTTTTAGTCAAAGGAGTGATGTGATACGGGTTCTCAGGCCGATGCAGCGCGAGCGCTGAACTACTGTTGAGCGCATATACCCAGTATATCCTTTCTAAATGTCAATTTCAACGAATGGAAAACTGTACGGATATCGATTTACCGTGGCCTTTCCGAGTCCAATGATGTTTTGATATTAGGGACCCTTACCTCCGTTCTCTCCAACTTACATAGGCATAAATCTCCCAACAGCTCCTCCTCACATATAGGAAATACGTTGCATATAATGGTGAGCTAGGTACCTACTCAACAAAGATTATGCATTCATTCTTGAGGCGTTTCTCGGAGCTTCTCGAGATGGGTGCCGTCTCTGTAATAGTTTCAGTGCAAAATCTATTATGAAGAGAATAAGGAAGGAAGCAAAACGTCTAGTTTGGTAATACGTTGTTATGCTGCATTTCGCAAAATTAATGTAGAACCTCACAACCTCACAATACGAATTATATTCAAGGTTCCTTGGGGTATTTCCCAATATCCCTGGGCTTTTGCAATTCCTTTCCCACCACTTCACTTCGAATTGGGGAAAGAGGAGTTCATCCGTATCAACATAGCAACCACCAAGTCGAAGCCGCGCAAGACAGGATCAGCGAAAGATCCACCTCAGATTGCCTAGTGCACAAACACCTGTTTCTCCTAACGAATCAGCTGAGAGAATTGGTTCCGGGGCATTAGAAGGCAACATATTTCTACCGTGTCGCAACTGGTTGATATCCGTCTAAGTATGTCAACATGCCGTTCTCATCGGGTTAATAAGCTTCACTGTAGGGGGTTTGGGAGACATCATTTAGAAGCTTTGCAGCCCAGAACCGCCGCCTTTCAGAGTGCTGTCATATCGATTCTGTAGATGTAGGTCTAGGAGTTGAATACGCGTGGCGCCGCGCAAACTAGGATGCAATTCCCTGCGGCGGCCAAACCAATTACCGAAGTAATTTCCTCTGTCCGGGCATTGACCTGGGAAGACATTTGTTCCTCTTCTTCCTTGCGCTTCGCTCTTAGAATTGGTATATGATGGGAACCGTTGTGTGAAGTACACCGCCCGCAAAGCGAGACCTAAGAATTCGAACTCCCATAGGTATAGATAGAGCGCGCGCTTACGTACCTCATCAAGTCCTCGTGGACCCAGCACGGAGACAATCTAGGATTCCAGATATTGAGTACAATAATAAGGCAACCTCGCTGCGGGGGTTTGAGTTATACCGGAATTTATAGTATAGATTTACAGTTGAGAGCCGACACAATGTGAAAGTGAACCTGGCCATTCAGCAACCCCTCTCATCAAATCGCCCAGCTTCCCGCAGTACTCGTCAAAGATCCGTCTAGGCTGATGTTGGATTACCGACTGGCTTCTTTCCTTGTCTCCTTTCAAAATGTCTTCGCTTCGAATTCTCCATAGCTTATCAACCACACCACCTCCCGTACAATCCCTTTCCTCCGGGGACCGGACCGAAACCCCTAGTTTACAGACGCGAATAACAATAGTGCCGTTACACAATACAAAACAGAATCGTAAGTGGGTGGGGGGCAGAGGTAGGCCCTTCTTGTTCACGAGGGTATTAAACTTGCTCAGCGCCCCAGCCCTGATCAGCCTCGCGCATGTTGGCAGGTGGCTCGATCGAGGGCACGAATTCCAGAGCAGCGTATGCAATGCCTGTTAGCCCGATAATGGAGCCGGCAACGTAGCGAGTCCAGTGGGCGGAGAGCAAAATGGAGCCGATAAAGATGTAGACTGTGGCTTGTTAGTATGGTTCGACTCGCTAATGGTAGTCAAGACAAGTATTATGTGTCTCAAAGCGACTGGTCGCAGGCGCGAGAGGATGAGATCAAGGTAGACGTACAGATTCCACGGCCGATGAAGGAGAACATGAAAGATGCGTAACGCGACACTTGGGGCGGGATTTGGAATTCGAGGAGTCCGACGCAGGCGCCGAAGATAATGACGTACACGCCAATAACGATCGATTGGCTGATTCCGCTATTGTTAGCTAGATTCTCTCTCATTCTTGGAGTTCAACAGCCTTGGCTATTTATGTGTGTGCGTGTGTGCATTCGGGGTGTCGCGACCAGGATGGTAACCAAATGCGCGCGGTGCTGGCATAGAAGACTGCGTAAACGTACATTCCGGCGTCGAAGAAGAAATTGGATATGCCGCCCAATATCATAATCACACCCACGACGAGATTGACGATTCGGCTGCGATGCGAGAGACGTTAGCGCAACAAATCAATAAAACCCCCTTGACCGCGAACAATACGCTGCCGTCAGATGAACGACACAAGACGACGCAGCTGCTCGTCGCAATGGGGTTGGGAGGACGTACAAGGAGTCAGAAAAATCCATTTTCGTTCTGTTTTATATAACTTTTGTCTTTTCGTTTAAAGTCGATTTATCGTCGGCGTTGTTGCGGCTGTCTGTCCTGGCTGTGTAGCCCGCGTAGTATAGACGAAATTCTAGTGATATGAACTCCCAGTCTGGATCGCGCAAGAGATGTCTTCTGGTCGAAATAGATGACTTTATACCCGGCCGTATAGGTTACGCGTGTAGTACACGATGACGACAATGAAGATTGTATGGTTGATTAGGCAGATACGTTTTGGGAGCTGGCTGCTCGTTGAAAGTGAGTGCATGAAAGAGGCTAGCTGCAAATATCCATTCGAGCTCCTGGCAAAGCTCCCCCAATATGTGGCAGGGGTTAGATGGGGCGCTTGTCGTCATCTCTGCATGTCTGACCCTTGGGACTGGCAAGCCAAGCTAGCTGCGAAGCCAAATGGAATACCAGGTGGCAGCACCTGAACATATTATTGTACTAACTTTCTGTAGTTTAGTTACCTTACTGCTAGGTACCTAGGTAGGTCAGTGCAGCCAGTTACGGTGGCCCATAGCTTAGAGTGTGCTAAAACCTTACTTTCCCTACAAAATTTTTTTTTACACCCTATACGTCTACAACAAAATTTTGGCACTTTTTAATTAACCTATTTTTTATTTTTTTTATTATATTATTTTTAATATACTATTTTATATTATTATACGCGTTTAATTATTAAAAATAATATTAATATATAATAACGCGTATAGTTTAAGTTTATTAAATTAAGCTTGTTTAAATAAAATCTAGTTTATTATATAATTAAGTTTTTTTTGCGGTCGTAAATTAATTTAAGTATATATATATAAGCGGAAGTATTTAAATTTATTTTTGTTTACGGTTATTAAGTTTTAAAGTTATTATAATATATTTGCTAATATTTTTTTACGTAATATTTTTATTATGTTGCTTAAATTTTTTAATAATTAATTATTTATTGTTTATATAAATTTAATATAATTATAACTGCTTATACTTTTTTAGCTTAAGTTTAAATTTAACTTGTTTAGTTTTTAATATTTTGTTTAACTATATTTTTTTTAATATTTTATTAATATAATAAACGTAAAATAGCTTGTTTAGTTTTTAAAATTATTATAGCAAAATAAATTTAAAGCTTAATAATAGCGCTTTAACTTATATAAAATTTTAAGCTTTATAAGCAGCCGCTATTAGCTAAGTTAAAGCTTTTAAAATAGTTTAAAAATTATAAAAATAAAAAAAAATAAACAACGTTTATTTTTAATTAATTATATATTTATAAATATAATAAAACATAAAAAATTTTTAATAAAACTAATATAAAATATTATTATTTTAATAATATAAAATAATATTAATATTTAATTAAACTAAAATTTAGCCCGCGTTTTTAAGTTTAAAAAATTTTAAAAAAAAACATTAAAAAATATATTATTTTAAAGTAAAACCGTAAAAAGCAAAAATAAACGATCGCTATATACTTATATATATTAAGCAATAATATTATAGCTTATAATTAATATAAAGCGAGCTAAAATAAAAAATTATTTGTTAAATATATTGCGGCTAATAAAAATATTATAAAAAGCGCTTGTTTTAATTATTTTTATTTTAGGTTAAAAAAAAGTTATTTAATTTATTAAAATATAAATATAAACTATTAAATTAAGCTTAATTAAATGTTAATAAAAATAATTAAACTTAAAAAACTAAAAAATATATAAAAATAAAAACGAAATAAAAAAACTTTAACGACTGCGATTAAATAATTTTATTTTAATTATATACTAGCAGCTTAAGCACTAAAAACAAGCAATTAAAGCTAAATAAAATATATAAACTATAAATAAAATTAAAGTTTATAAAAAAAGTTTAATATTTAAAAAATAAACAAAAAATAATAATAATATAATAAATTATAAAGCTAAAACTAAAGTTAATTAAAATAAATTACGATAAATTAAAATTATATTAAATTAAATATTTATGATATTAAATTTTTTTTTTTTAAAAATTTTTTTTTAAAAATTTTTTTTTTTAATTTTTTTTTTAATTTTTTTTTAATTTTTTTTTTAATTTTTTTTTTAAATATTAAAAATATTAATTAATTTTTAATATAATTATAAATATATAATAATTAAATTAAAAATAAATAAATATTATATATTTAATATAATATTTAAAATTAATTTTATTATTATTAAAATTATATTAATATAATTATTTAAATTTATTTAAATAAATAAATAAATTATAATTAAATAATTAATTTTTTATTTATTTTAATTAAATAATTTAAATAATTATAATAAATAATATTTATTTAATTAAATTAAATTATTATTTTTAATATATA